>JANDJT010000228.1:27490948-27506031 GCA_024331685.1 Stegophilus panzeri
TAGTAGTAGTAGTAGTAGTAGTAGTATTGTTATTATTATTATTATTATTAGTAGTAGTAGTAGTAGTAGTAGTAGTAGTAGTAGTATTGTTGTTGTTGTTATTATTATTATTATTATTATTATTATTATTAAATTTAGCTACTTACATATTTATCTATATTTGAAAAAAAAAGGTGTTTATGACTAATTTTGACAATCCTAATCAAATGAACATGTCTATCTACCATTATTACAATGTATAAAATCCCATAATGCAGCACTGGATATAAAATGCATGAATAATAATGAATTTGGTTAAAATTCGGAATTATTATTTGATTACATTTATTGTAGTAGGCCTATTTTGTCGCTTTCAGGCTGTATTCCCGCCTTGCTCCCAGAAGGACAGACTCTTCACTGAAGATGAATACCCGAGCGAATATTTCAGCGTTTTAATGTAAATATTACTAGCCCTAAATATTCGTGTGTATCTTGTTTGTAATTAATATTCAGTTTTAAAAGTTTTGTGCATGCGGATAAACGTCCCAATACCCAATTCCGCGCGCCCTGGTTGTCTGTTATTATTATTATTATTATTATTATTATTATTATTATTATTATTGTTGTTGTTGTTGTTGTTGTTATTAATTTCAGCACTAGAGCGCATGAACAGCGCCAAAGTTTCGGGGGAAAATCGTGAACACAGAGATGACCTACCGGAATAGACGTCGGGCCGTTGCGGCTCGGTGTTATGGTTGAAGTGCCTGTCACTGCGGGTCTGCAGGAGCGGGATGTGGCCCGGGAGGAAACACGGAGCACCGGGAGGCTGCTGCGCCGCCAGACTGCAGAGGAAACCCAAACCGAGCGGCAGAGACCCCGCGGGCAACGAGAAGCCTCCGATCCCGGTGCCGTGACCCTCATCTCCGCCCTCGTGCTGTCCGCTGACTTCTACGGTACCGGGCTGACGAGGCCGGAAGTCCGGCTCGAGGCCCAGCAGGTCAGTGATGGCGAAGCCTTTGGACCGAAACCCGGACCCGCTGACGCGCGGCTTGTCGGCACTGTAATAAGTCGGAGTCGTTAGAAGCTTCGCGTGCGGCTTTTCCTCTACTTTCTCTCGTCCTGTCATGACTGTGTGTAGTAGATCGAGTTCAGTATTGAATTACAGTTTTAATGATAATGATAATGATTTATTCTCAGACACCAGCAGCGGTCAGGCGGGAGAGTGCATGGGTGAGAGGAGTCTGAGTCTGGACGGACAATTTATCTCTCCATCACTCCGTCCAGG
Organism: Stegophilus panzeri; assembly: GCA_024331685.1. Taxonomy (NCBI): domain Eukaryota; kingdom Metazoa; phylum Chordata; class Actinopteri; order Siluriformes; family Trichomycteridae; genus Stegophilus; species Stegophilus panzeri. The sequence continues at coordinate 27,492,213 of JANDJT010000228.1, forward strand.
GAACTCCAGCATCCAATCAGATTGTAGCTACAGATGTTACTGAGACGTTTCCCTTTTTTCCTCCCCAATCCCACAGGATTAATTACCACCAATTTTCCTTTAAATCCGACAGGGATTTGCTACCACTTGGTCCTTAAGTAGGTTTTCCCCCAGATTTCACTTCCTGTACGCACGCAGAAGCGGCTTCTAAACACAGACTATAACGAATAAATAATAATGTGCATACAGAAACAGTTTAGATCTACAGTTATATTCTTTACTACACCAGGAATCAATCAACATAATAATTGTGATAAAGTATACAATTTAGTTTAACAGATTTTCCACCCCTAAAGATGATGATGATGATGATTGTTATTATTATTATTATTATTATTATTATTATTATTTACAATACCTATTATAGATAAAAAGAAACAGGATCCCTTTGTGAATAAATACACCATACCATGCATTATTATATATGCTCATTTCTAGTATGATTTTTCATTTTAGTAATTAAATTTCAATTCAAAAGACACAATAATGTCAGGTCTGTTTTTAGGTTTTATGCGCTCATACAGTTATTTTCTTACCCATGGACACTCGTGAAAAAAGGTTTCTTTAAGAGTCGTAAAGGTTTAATAGATAATTAAGGGTTCTTATTCATATTAAGTAACAAATCTGAACCCTAAACCCTACAGGGTTTCCCCATTACGGGGAATGTTCTAAGAGTGTATAGTGCTTTTAAAGTCATAATTATGAACGTCATGTGATTCTCTAAAGGAAAGTGTAAATTCATTATCTTTATATCCTATAATTCAGTGTAAAAAACCTGACTCCATACTGTAGTAATGTGATGAACTTATTTCTTCTCATAATAACATAATAACATTATGTTAATAACTTTTTGTCTTAACTTACATTTACTCAGCAGTTTCAGTATAAGGTCATTCAAGGTCACCAGGCGACTTACAGTGCTGTAATCTACAATAAAAACGTTTCTATCCATTCTTTCCATTTTTAAACAGGCTTTACTGACCACTAAATAAAGCAATAAAGTAATTGTGTATAATTACGTATTCTCTAAATGAACTAAATAATAATGTGTATCCTATCTGATATATCAGTAATGATGCTTTTCTTTTTCTGGCTTAACAGATTTTTTTTTTTTTTTTTTTTTTTTTTTTTTTAAACAGGGGGTACTTTATTTTAATTAAGCCCCAACGCTGTATAAGAAGTCCTTTAAATTAATCTGCAATTATAGCAAGAGATTAAGATTTACATTTGTCCGTTGTTTTAATAGAATATAATCAATAAATAATAGCTTTTAATTTAAAAAAAAAAAAAAGAAGTGAAAATGTGCATATGATTAATAACAGCATATAATTTGTCGTGCTGTTATAACAACGATCACCTCTGGAAATAAATGCGTTAATTAATCATTTAATAAATAAGAAATGAAATAAATAATCTTTTTATTTCATTATCTTTTCATTTCAACTCTGCTGATTTTCTTTTTTCGTGGCCAGAAGGCATTTTAACAAACCAGCAGGACGGGATTTACTAAATAAATATGTTTATTTAATACAAATAAATAAATAAACAATACGTTTGCGAGTGGCAATGTTAGAAGATTTTGTGTGTTTTGTGTAATGTGAGATTAGGAATAAATGGTTTGGTGAAGCCATCCTGTGCCAAATCTGTTCAAAACTACATTTCTATTAAAATGACACCAAATGCTTGGCACAGAAGTCAGATGGAACCAAAACTGATTAGAGAACCATTTTTTTTCTATCCAACATGATTAAACAACATACATTAAAGGAGTTTGATCAGTTAATTTATCACTTCTCTCCTCTGTAAAACCTGTCCCTGTCCCTGTGGCTGGGCCGGTGCACTTATCTATCCTATTGTACCTTTAATATGTATCTTATACCTGGAAATGTGGATCTGTGTGGAATGTAGACTATTACAAAATACTGTATATAATTGGAGTGTAATTATCTTTCATGCACCTTTAGGTAAAAGATATACACTAAAGGTACGCAATAATAAATGTGGTATTATTTAACAAAGAAAAAAAAAAACGTTTGATATGGTGAAGGTTTCTATAAGGGGACCTTTATTTAAAATTGAGAATGAGGGGAATACTATTTATAGCTGTTATAACCGAAGTGACAACAGGAACTAAGTTGTTTCCCGGATGTTTCACGTCATTAACATGAATACAAACTGATGACTTGTTGTTCGTTAATAAATAAAAACTGTAATCATTGGTAAACTGCTGCGGTGTAAGAGGAGTAAAACCCTTCAGGACATGCTGTTACAGGAAAAGAATCATCTTCAGGGAGGTAAGAGTAACTCCACAGTAGCTCCATCGTTGTATATTTTCCTACACTCTTAAAAAGTAAGGTTCTTCAGTGGTTCTTTACAGCACCGTAGGTCTGTAGGGCAGTAGTGGTTCAACAGTTAAGACTCTGATAAGAGTTACTGATCAGAAGGTCGGGGGTTCAAGCCCAAGCACTGCCATGCTGCCATTTTTGGTCCCTTGAGCGAGGCCCTTAACGCTCTCTTCTCCAGGGGCGCTGTATCATGGCTGACCCTGCACTCTGACCCCAACTTCCTACCATGCTGGGGTATGCGAAGAAAAGAATTTCACTGTGCTGTAATGTATACGTGACCAATAAAGCCGCCTTTTTTGAGATAAAAGAATCCATTAACAGGTTAAAGTGAACAATATAAAGTTCTTTGTGGGACTGGAAAAGGTTCTCCTGGCATCACTCTTAAGAACCATACTCTGGTTCCTTAACCCACTAACTTTTTATAGAACTTATGATAACATGGCTCCTTGTGGGCCTGCTCTGAAGAACCATCTGTGGGTTCTTTAAAGCAGCAGTAAATAGATGGTTCTCTAAAGAACTTGAGAGAACTGAAACACCGTTTCGGTTCTAAGTGGAACCTTTATTTTTAAGAGTGTAGGCCGATAACAGCTCGACCCAAAGTGTTTTAATCCTTAATTTAATATTTGGGTTCCTCTGTCGCATAAGTGTTTGACTTTTGTTACAATTTTCCGAATGTAATATAAGCCACAGTCAAGAATATAGGCTGCGGTTTAATTGCACATTTTTGACACTAAATGTATTTTGTACAGTACAGCTACAGAAGGATTTTTATTTGAGACGAGTATTAATCACATGGCATATCAATCATAAACAAGAGCTCCACACGGATGACTTTTCCTGACACGAGTTTGTGTTTAATTAACATGAGCTTTATTTATGACCACATTTTATATTATTGAAATTACATTCGCTTTTTCAGCACTTTAGAGCTTTTTCACACTTCTGTTCCGGACCACATTCACCACTTCCCCACATATTTTTAAACCGCAATGTTCGCATAATTGTGACGTGTTTACATCCGACCAACGGTGTTTTAAAAACTCCGAATACACCAATCCTCTACTCCAAAAGGTCTCGAGGTGTTTAATTGATCTGTTAATTTATCAATTAATGAATTAATTAGACAGCATTTTATGTCAGTCGCTCTAAAGCGCAGCAGTTACACAGCAGAAGGACACAATAAAGGTTCACACACATACACACACACACACACATACACACACAATGAATAGCGCGTGTGTGGGAGTGTGGGGCGTTAGGACGCCGTTTTCTCTCTAGAGAATAAGGACAAAGGGAATCCACCTGTGGTCTCAGGGTTAATTAAATACACGCACCCTCATGAAAACATTCTACCACACACACAAACACACACACACACACACACACACACACACACACACACTAATAGCACTGCGTCCTGTAGGTGCACTGTAGATTGTTATGACAGTATGCTGCAAATAAAGAAAAATAAAATCGTATCCCAGGAACGCTGGGTGCAAGCTGGGAATTCACCTCGGATGGGATACCAGTTCATCATCACAGGGCGCCATACACACACACAGACTCACACACTCATTTCGGGGCAATTTAGCATAGCCAGTCCACCTACTGGTATGTATTTGATAGGTTGGAGGAAACCAGAGAACCCAGAGGAAACACAGGGACATGGGAACATGGCTTTTCATGTGTGAAACGCCACACAGAGAGTAATCTGAGCTCAGGATCGGACCAGGGAGCCAGAGAAAAGAAGAGCATGATCTTTACTGAGTTATGTGAAAATTCATGCAAGCGACATTCGTGGTCTTATCCAGAAAGGGCCGGTGTGGATGCGGGGTTTGATTACAACCAAATTGAAGGCACACTCATAAGTGGGAAATAAGTATCGGACACGTCAACATTTTTTTCAGTAAATATATTTCCAATGAGGCCAAAATCACACCTGAATACTGCGGCCCGTTAATTTCTTTATACAGGAAGCGTCTTGAAGCTGTCATCACAAACAAAGGCTTCTCCACTAAGTATTAAATACGTTTCAGTTAGCGTGTTCAATACTTTTTTCCCGTGTCATTCCTCTTTATTACACATAACTTCATTTATAGACGTTAATGTTGTGAATTCTTTATATTTCCGGATTTCTTGAGTTAATACCTAAGTCTGGTGAAAATTTCATGTGAATAGTCTTATTGGAAATATATTTACTGAAAGAAATGTTGATGCGTTCAATACTTATTTCCCTACTGTATTAGTCACACTTATTAGAGACAAATAAACTGATTAAACAAGTGAAATCAGGTGTGGCTCCGCCTCCTCCACAATGGCCCTTCCTGGATAAGACTGAAGACATCTGGTGTCTACCATATCATGTTATTTGTAAACATATCATATCAAACATATCAAATATATCATGTAAACAGAATTACAGAGTAGTCCCTTTTGAATATTGTTTCTCAGAAATATCATAGCAAATAAAAATATACCTGTCACGATCTCGCCAGCAGAGGGCGCTGAGGCGCTGACATGCACGAGCAACTGAGAGTGCATGCACGTGCTTGAAGTGCGCATGGACGGTAAGACTGTGTTTACGTGGACATGTGCACTTGTTTTGGTTCCTGTTCTGTCCCCGCCCGGTTCAGTTATTGGCGGAGGTGCGAGGGTGTGTTGTGAAGTGTTGCCAGCTGTCAGCAAATAAGATTATTGTGACTGGTTATTTAAACCCCTCGCATTGCTGCGCACGACGGGCAGTATTAGAGTAGAGTAATGACGGATTGAAGGAAAGACGGAATGTATAATGGTGCTAGGCGGTAATGTGTCCATGCTCTGTGTAGTTTCCTGTTCCTAGTTTCATGCTCTAGTTAAAGGAGAGTTCATGCCATAGTTAGAAGGGTGTGCATGCCATAATTAGAAGATTGTGCATGCCATAGTTAGAAGAGTGTTCATGCCATAGTTAGAAGAGTGTTCATGCCATAGTTAGAAGAGTGTGCATGCCATAGTTAGAAGAGTGTTCATGCCTTAAGTGTAAATAAAGACTTTACTCCTGCACTTACTTCCTATCCTGAGTCCTGTTTCGTAACAGAATACTGCCCCCTAAGAATCATGGGAGTAGCAGGAGAACGGAAGAAACATGGAGCCCGGAAGTCTATGCCAACCGTCCCCGCTTTAGACTCAATGCAATTTCCACAGTGGACATTCATGAGGCTTCCAGATCCATTTGATGGGTTTTTCGCCTACCCAGAATATTTCCTTGTGGATTGCCAGTTCTATTTCGCTAGCCTATTAGACCCCAAGCCTGAGGAGAAGCAATGGCTACAATTCATGTGGTCCTGGTTCTTTGGACCGGCCCATCAGTAGTGCAGCTCCTATTGGATAAGGAATGTAAGAGCCTTGATAGTGTAGAACAGTTCGTGAGAGAATTCATGATGCGGTTTGGGAGTCCGGAAGCGAGGGCTGAGCTAGAACATCTTTTGGGGAGGGTAAGTCTGGCAGGCAAACCTGCCCTGCCGTTTACCCACTAGTATATGCAAGCAAAGGAGGTCAACCTGGCGACCTCTGGGCCCCCGCCTGAGGTCAACCTGGCGATCTCAGAACTCCAGCTTGAGACCGGCGGGGAGGTCTCAGCTCTGGAGCTCCAGCCTGAGGTCAACCTGGCGGCCTCAGACCTCCAGCTTGAGACCTACGGGTAGGTCTCAGCTCCGGAGCTCCAGCCCGAGGTCAACCTGGAGACCCCAGAGCTCCGGCTTGAGGTCTGCGGGGAGGTCTCAGCTCTGGAGCTCCAGCCCAAGGTCAACTTGGCGACCTCGGAGCTCCAGCCAGAGACCTACAGGGAGGTCTCAGCTCCGGAGCTCTAGCCCGAGGTCAACCTGGTCACCTCTGGGCCCCAACCGAGGTCAACCTGGCGACCTCTGGGTCCCCGCCTGAGGTCAACCTGGCAACCTCAGAGCTCCGGCTAGAGACCTGCGGGGAGGTCTCAGCTCCGGAGCTCTAGCCTGAGGTCAACCTGGCGGCCTCAGAGCTCCGGCTTGAGGCCTGCGGGGAGGTCTCAGCTCTGGAGCTCCAGCCCGAGACCTACAGGGAGGTCTCAGCTCCGGAACTCTAGCCCGAGGTCAACCTGGCCACCTCTGGGCCCCAACCGAGGTCAACCTGGCGACCTCTGGGCCCCCGCCTGAGGTCAACCTGGCAACCTCAGAGTTCCGGCTAGAGACCTGCGGGGAGGTCTCAGCTCCGGAGCTCTAACCTGAGGTCAACCTGGTGGCCTCAGAGCTCCAGCTTGAGACCTACGGGGAGGTCTCAGCTCCGGAGCTCCAGCCCGAGGTCAACTTGGCAACCTCGGAGCTCCAGCCAGAGACCTGCGTGGTCTCTGCCACCCAGGAAGCTGCCCTGCTGTCCTGTCCCACCGAGAAAGCTGTCCCGCTGTCCTGTCCCACCGAGGAAGTTGTCCTGCTGTCCTGTCCCTCCGAGCTCCAGCCCCGCAGAGGACGTCCCTCCGAGCTCCAGCCCCGCAGAGGACGTTCCTCCGAGCTCCAGTCCCGTTGAGGACGTCGCCCAGCGTTCCAGTCCCGCTAAGGACGTCGCCCCGAGCTCTGAGTGTTTCCTGCCTTAAGTGTAAATAAAGACTTTACTCCTGCGCTTACTTCCTGTCCTGAGTCCTGTTTCGTAACAATACCCAAAATGCTTGGACCCCCGCACTCGCCAGAATTAAACCAGACATTCCTGTACAGATGCATTAGATGGTGGTTAGATTAGATTAAATTAGATTAGTGGCCTGAATTTTAGCAAAAGGTTGCGAGTTCAAATCTCACAGAGCCACTCTTGGACCCAGCCACACCCGCGGCATCTTCCAAACGAATAAACATAAATATAAGCGCATGTCTAATCACAGTGTCTAAGGAACAGCTTTGCATATTGAATCATAATTTTTAAGGCCTAAGGCGACCCGGCGGCATGAGCGTGTGCCGTTACATTGTTCGTATGAGTGACAGATTTGAAGTATGTCTTGACGCGAGATGGTAAGTGAGATTACGAAGACTTGTAGATCATTAATATGCCTTGTCTAATTTGCAAAATCAAAAACTTTAATCCCAGGCCTAAGAGTTGTTTACTGCTCTGAATTAGGTTAATCTACGAGGAGCCTCTTTTTGCATAATTAGTGGAGCAGAGGCGGGGTCTGGGACTGATTGATAAAAGTGTGTGTGTGTGTGTGTGTGTGTGTGTGTGTGTGTGTGTGTGCGTGTGTGTGGGCGGGCGTGTGTGTAGGGTGGAGGAGGATGCTTAGTCAGACTATTGTTTTCTAAGTAAACAATAGACCAGCAAAACAATTAGCAATGCATGATGTTGTGCCTGGTGTTTTGTGTGCTTTGTGGGATGTGACCCAGGACGTAATCATTGTCTCTGTGTGCTTTTACAGCCTTTTATTAGTTTTAGCGTTCACCTTTTACCACCAGGGAAAATATTCACAGTACTGGCAGATTATGCAGTATCATAAGACTTTAGTGTATATACTGTAGGAATAACAGTGTAACACACAGCCAGTGTAACACACAGCCTCATGAAGTTTACTGTAAAACTTGGCAGCAAAGGAATTTACATGAAGCAGGTCCGATTAGCTTTTTCATCTCTTCAGTTTTTCATTTCTTCTATGATGTATTGGCACCCCAGTGACTCCAGGGTGTCCCCCACCTTGTGCCCCATGTTCCCTGGGATAGGCTCCAGGTTCCCCATGACCCTGTAGGATAAGCGGTATAGAAAATGGATCACTTTAATGCATCACTTTAATGCATGTATATTTTTAACAGATTCATTTATTAGGAAATTTCCAAATTAATTTAAGATCTACATTACTGTGCAAAAGTCTTTTGCACATGCAAAAAAAATTCTACAGAGCAAAGATGCCTTCAAAAATAATGAAATTAAAATGTTTCTACATTAAAAAATTTTTTAAAAATACTATACAGAGCAGTAAACAGTAATAAATGAAACAAAGCCAATATTTAGTGTGACGCCCCCTTTACTTTCAAAGAAAAAAGTAGTCTCAGGGACAATCTGTGCAGTTTTATAATGAAATGAGCTGTAAGTTTTACTGAGCATTGTGAAGAACCAGCCACGGTTCATCTAGAGACTTTGACTGTCGCACTCGCTTCTTATTTTTGCAGCAAAACCCAGCAGCCCTCATTGTGAATTTTGTCTGAAAAGTGTCCACCATATTTAGACAAATACACGTGAAGAATGTGCGAGACGTTAACTGACGCAACATGGATACTGTGCATGAACATATGACACCAACTCACATCAGGAATTTTTTGCGTAACTTGGCACTAGGCTCGGTTATTATGAAGATGTCAGTCTTAGATCGGTTTCAGATATCGGCTAATGTTCGGAGTTCTTGGTCTTGGTATCGAGGTGAGAAAAAGAGATCCCTATATAAAGTCAATACTAGTATTTGATTGCCTCCATCCATACATTTTCTGTACCGCTTATCCTTACTGGGTCGCAGAGAACCTGGAGCCTAGCCCAGGGGGCATGGGGCACCCTGGAGTCACTGGAGTGCCAATACATCGCACGGCACAATCACACACTACGGACACTTTGGATCAGCCTATGACGCATGTCTTTGGACTGGAGGAGGAAACCAGAGTACCCAGAGGAAACCCCAGAAGCATGGGGTGAACATGCAAGCTCCGGCCACACAGGGCGGGAATCGAACCCTCAACCCTGGAGGTGTGAGGCAAACGCGCTAACCGCTAATCCACCCTTCCGAATTTCCTAATAATCATAATTATCTCTAGTATAAAATCAGTACATAATTTGGTTAGTTTGAATAAAGAATGTGTTCATTACCATTAACGGTGTATAAATTCACCAGTAGACCCTGAATAATCTTTAAACATCAATATCAATTTCCTGGAACAAACAGATATTTTTCCTCAAAAAATGATTCACTTGCTATTATTTTGTTTAGACAGTCAGGAACGAGACATTTCCACTGTTTTGTCATGTGACCATTACAGACAAATCTGCCAGAAATGAAATCAGTCAGGTTATATGGTATAGATCACAAAACAACAACAAAAATGAGAAACCTACCAACATAAAACAATGATGCCTCTGATTATAATGATTCTAATGCTGCTTATGATGATGCAGAGGTGCCTTTCTGATGAAAGCATGACTTCATTTTACTGCTTATCTCTCAAAAGGCCTCAAAACCAAGATAACCCGGATTAAGTTAAGTCATCTCCATGGGTTAATCTACTCGCCGCTGTAATGAGTCTTCTACTGGATTGCTTAAATTAAAAGCAAACAGCAAGAGTCATTTGAGTGCGAGGGAGATTGAGCGGCCTCATTCGCTAATGCATTAAGTGATTTGATTTCCTTAATCGTTAATGTAATCGTCAGAGCGTTAGTGAGGAAAAGACATGAAAGCAGACAGGTTACATCCGGATATTAAATGTTTAAAGACCAATCAGGGGCAATGAGCACAAAAAAGATGCCAGTGTTACAGTCCTTTCCGAAACTATTGGAACGGCAAAGCCAATTCATTTTTTGTTTTTGCTATTGACTGAAGAGATTTGGGCTTGAGATCAAAAGATGAACATGAGAAGAGCCTTTAAAAATGTCAGCTTTTATTTCCAGGAATTTATATGTGCTGTAGATGTGTTAAACGACATAGAACATAGCACATCAGTCTAACTGATTTGTAGACGAGCAAAAATACTGTAACATGTGACTGACAGATCTTTCTTGTTACCCAGGTGTGTCCTGTTAGATTGATTGTTTAAACAATAAATAGCTCTGAACATCTACTCTTAGTTTTAGCCTTCAGTTTCACCTGTGAAATCTGTTGTTAAAATTTGTAGTTAAAAAGGATAAGCTAACATGAAGATAAGAGAGCTGTGTATGGGAGAAAAGCAAACCATATGGAAGCTGAGAAAAGAGGGAAAATCAATCAGAGGCATTGCACAAACATTGGGCATAGCTGATACAACAATTTGGAATGTGCTGAATTAGAAAGAAACCACTGGTGTACTGAGGAACAGATACCGAATGGGTCGGCCAAGGAAAACAACAACAGTTGATGACATAAACATTGTGAGAGCTGTGAAGAAAAACCCATAAACAACAGTCAGTGAATCACCAACAACCTCCACAGGGCAGAGGTGAAGGTTTCACAATCCACCGTTTGGAGAAGACTTTGAGAGCAGAAATGTACTGTAGAGGCCATACTACAAGATGCAAAGTATTCATCATCAGGAAGAATCAGAAGGCCAGATTGGAATTCGCAAAGAAATACAGAGATGAGCCACACAAGTTCTGGAACCAAGATTAACCTCTACCAAAGTAATGGAAAGACCAAAGTGTGGAGAAAGAAAGAAAGGATCTGCTCATGAACGAATAAATACAAGCTCATCTGTGAAACAAGGTGGAGGTAGCGTCATGGCTTGGGGTTGCATGGCTGGTTCTGGAACATTCTCACTAATCTTTATTGATGATGGAACTCATGATGGTAGCTGTAGAACGAATTCAGAAGTTTACAGGAACATTTTGTCTGCCAATTTACATAAAAATGCATCCAAATTAATCAGGAGGAACTTCATCATGCAGCAAGACAACGATCCGATACACACTGCCGACTCAACAAAGGACTTCATCAGGGGGGAAAAGTGAAAGGTTTCAGACTGGCCAAGTCGATCACCAGACCAGTTGAGCAGGATTTCACCTCTTGAAGAGAAGACTGAAGCGAGAAACCCCCCCCCAAAACAAACCACAACTGTAAGAGGCTGCTGTAAAAGCCTGGAGAAGCAACACAAAAGAAGAAACCAACAATTTGCTGATGTCAGCGAGTCGCAAGCTTGATGCAGTTATTGCAAGTAAGGGATATGCGACCAAATATTAAGCATTATTTACGTTAATTACGTCAAGATTGATCTGTTCCTATACTTTTGCTCACATAAAAATTGGGTGGTGTGATTCAAAAGGTTTTATGTTGTTTAACACATCTAGATGTAAATACCAGGAAATAAAGGCTGAAATCCTAAACTCTCGTCTCATATCCGTCTTTTGATCTCAGGGGACTCTATCAGAATATAAGAAGGTTCCAGGTCACTTGTACAACACTAAAATGAATCCAGATGCAATCTCCAACCACAATCACAGTAACTCTGATATAAAGTCTTCCCTTCCCTCTCTCTGTGTCTCTAAAAGTGTCTACCATGCACCAAACTTCAATCATGTAGATTTAGCAGAAATTTCTTTCAGATTAGCCTCCCGTAAGCAGCGCACATTAAGTAAATTGTACTATATTATTATTATCTTTCCCATGATGTGACCTTTATATATAATTATATAACAAAGCTAAAGGGCATTAGGTTTTATCCCGTTATTATCCATCTATAAAAGGTAGCAAGCTAGTGAAGGAAAATTGGATTGGGCCAGGCTAATGCCATAAACGATGGGCGATTGGAGCAGGCTCTTACTGCTAGAATGAGGGAAAGTAGGGGAAAATGACAGATTTAAAAAAAAAAAAAAAAAAAAAGATCTAATCACTTTGGATTGTTTACCTTGCCTGCTACATGATTAAATCTCCAGCAGAGGAATTAAAATGGGTGTTCAATAGGATTTTAAAGGAATTTGTTGTAATGTTATGTGTAAAAACACTGTGGTAAAAAGAAACAATAGGTATTTCTCCTAAAATTGTCACATGGGGAGAACTCAGAGAGACAAATGCACGTGCAGAACTTCCTTTATTACGGACAGACACAGGGAACAGGCTCAAGGAAACAAACAGGAGGAATAAACACACTAGGTACTTAACTTAATAAACTAGAAAATAAACCCTAAGTAAAAAGTACTGAATTATCAACGCACAATGCATAAACAAAAGCACTAATAAATATACAGTGGGGGAAATAAGTATTGAACGCGTCAACATTTTTTTCAGTAAATATATTTCCAATGGGGTTATTACTTATCCTGAATGGAAGACTTGCTGACAGTTACAAAGCACTGGACACTGGAGACTCCTTCCATAAATATTAAATAAACATCTCCTTACAGAAAACTTCAAATTATTTTTCTTTGTTAAATAGCAACACATTTTTTTTTTTTAAATAAATGTGTTTATCTTTATGTGTAGATCACTGTGGAGTGACCACCGTAGTACTGAAAGGTTTGTACACAGTTATGGTAATGCAATAAAAAGTATATTTTGTATTGTAAATTAGTTTTTTTTTTTTTTTTTTTACTGTAAAGTGTTCCGAAGTATTTCTGCTCATTGCTTTATTCTCCTCGTGCTCATTGCTCATCTTTTATTTGTTTCTCTCTCCCAGCAGACAATGAATAGTGCAAAACAATGCAATGGCTGACCGGTATTTATTTTGAGGAAGAACAGGGAGGTGGTGGTGGAGATGGAAGCTTTCTCTCTCTCTCTCAGCTCATCTGCTCACTCAACTCAGCTAATGACTGTCATATATGCAATGAGTAGCTCGTGGGTGTTTATGCATCTGCGTGTTTGCGACGAGAGCAAAGGAGCAACAGTTTGTGAGGGACACAGGGCTTCAGCCCTCCCTTTGGCCCTCCTACATTGATCTTTGATTAGACAGAAAGGTTTTGCACAAGGCATGTATCTCCCTTTGGGCCATGTGCCCTAGATAGGGACCTTTACACCCCCCCCAAATGTGACCATATGGCCTTTGGAGGTATCGCCCTGTGTGTTCAATTGAAAATCGGCATTCTTGATCTCATCACTCCTCCTCCTGCTGCTGTGCCGCCCAAACAGGCCTCTCAATATGGGTCATATATATTCATGTATTTGATGGGATGGAAAGAGAAGAGGGTGGGGGCTTCATATACACACACACACACACACACACACACACACACACACACGGAGCGTTGAGTGAGACAGTGCTGCTATTGAATGCAGATTGGCCCATTTATCAGGACTCATGGTGGTTAATTAAGACAATGAATAAGGAAACTGCCAAGGGTCAAGCGTGCCGCCCCAAGCCGGGGCAACTTTAACAAAACTCGCCATATATATGAGACCAGCTGGTGCCATATTGTCAACAACACAAATGGGGCAGTAATTGGCTCTGTTGTGTCTCAGAAGAGATGGAAACTAAAAAAGAGGGAACAAGTTATGCAGAAAAAACAGACAAAGCAACCTGATGTAATATTTTTCATAACATGAAAGGGTAAAAATATAATTTACATGATGTTCTGTCTTACCCCAAATGTACAGTAGTCAACACTTTTGTAGCGTGGTGTTCCCTTTTTCATTTTTTTTTTTCCAGATATTTTTTTTGGACCAGAGATTTTCTATGGGGTTCAAGTCAGGTGACTGTGATGGCCCTGAATCTTCCAGGCCTTCCAGGACTTCTTCTGCAACCAAGCCTTGGTGGAATTTGAGGTATGCTTGGGATCATTGTCCTGTTGGAAGGTCC
>JANDJT010000228.1:27587099-27598890 GCA_024331685.1 Stegophilus panzeri
AGGAAGCTTAAGTGGCAACAGACCTTGCAACAGAGAACATATTGTTCTATTATAACACACATATTCTTACAGAAATACAGGAGTAACATATGTATGGAGACATATCTCCCAACAGTACATAAACCCCTTGCTCTTTAAGAACCAAATATCAGAAAATGAAAAAATGTCTTGTTATTTTATTATTCATTTACAAATCCAAAATTAAAAAACAACTTATAAAAACAAATAAGTTGTTTTTTGGTTTTTTTTCGTTTTGGATTTGTAAATGAATAATAAAATAACAAGACATTTTTTCTGATATTTGGTTCTTAATTGAATATGAAAAGAACAAAGGATACATGAAATGCTCAGAAATTGCAGGTTTTATCTTACTTATTAATGTCTAACTGAACATTTATCCTACATCGTACTATTTTCTTTGAAGTTTTCAGCAATTGGGTTAATCTGAATATTAGCTATAATTATGTTAACGTCATCTACTATATGTAAGACGTCGATAACAAAATAAATCGCCTGAAAATCGGTTGAACATGAAGCAAGTTATACGATTTATCAGGTTAGACTCGAACGTCTCCATAGACATAAATTAAAATACCGTTGTGTCTAGTCCCTTCCAATATGGCGGACGTGTTGACGTATGACCTATGCTAGTCAGCGGGACTTTTTCCCATTAGCAGCGAAAGACTGTTGGACTATGGCATGCTGGGAAAAGAGACCTATTTCAGTGGTGTACAGAAAGGAACTTTACTCACTAATTACGGACTGCTATAAGGAACAAAGTGGATTCCTACGCCTTATTTAGCTAATTTTGTCAAAATGTCATCACTGTATCTAGCAGCTAAATGAAGGTAAGAGTGTCGGCGCGTGAAGCTATTCGCTATTAACGTTTCTCATGTTTATAGTATTGACAGGTGACGTTAACGTTAGAGAGATAGCTAGATAGCTAGCATGGTAGCTGTACATTAACGAAACAGCTTATTTATTTAACTTGACGGTTAATTGATTAACTTGGCCGAGGGCAGCTTGACGTTTGATATTAATGTGTCAAAACATTTGTTGCTATTTTGCATTTCTGGATTGTAACAAATTAGCTACTTGACTATTTCTCTTTTTTTTTTTTTTTTTTTTTTTTTTTTTTTAATCCCATCCGTATTCCGTCTCCTCGCTTGGATTGGCTAACATTTCAGAGCTCCGTTGCAGACTGCGCATGAGTTAGAAATAGTATCTAATAGAAGCGCACGAAGCGCGGTGGAACCACCCAATCCTGGCTCAGAGGCGGGATTTGTCTTAATACGAGTGCAGACTTTAAGGCAGTGTTTTGTAAACATGCGAGACTATTGGTATTTGCGCAACTAAGCCTAATTCTGTGCAGTATTGTGGGAGTTTTAGATCAGAAAACATAGCGGAGAGCACCTTCTAGGGTATTTAATATGTGTGTGTGTGTGTGTGTATTATATATATATATATATATGTGTGTGTGTGCATGTGTACATATGTGTGGATTATTCTCAGTACAGCAGTAGTATGTGTGGTGTAGGTACGAGTGTATCAGGTGTTGCAACATCATTAAACACCTGTAGGGTTAATACAGGTATAGCATTCACTATAACATTACTGTATACCCTACATATCGTTCGTACTTTAATACAGTTTACTTTGACATTTTTTTAAGAACTCCGTACTAGTACTGGATTGCACCATCTTTGCAGTTTAGAACCGTTTCCGTTCTTCATGGCAAGGATTCCACAATGTGTAAGAAATAATGCCTTTTAGATTCTGGCCCATGTTGATTTGGCCCATGTTGATTTGGCCCATGTTGATTTGGCCCATGTTGATATGGCCCATGATTGCATCATACAGTATAATTGGTGCAGATTTGGTCGGCCGCACATCCAGGCTGCGAGCTCCCATTCATCCACATCCCAAAGGTGCGCTACTAAATTCAGATCTGATGACTGGGAAGGCCACTGAAGTACACCGAACTCACTGTCATGTTCTTGGAAGCAGTTTTTATATGACGTGGCCAAAAAGTGATGTATGCGTTTAGCAGAAATACTCAGATATGCTGTGGCATTTAAATTTACATTTACATTTACGGCCTTCAAACGATGCTGGATTGGCACCCGGCGTGTGGCGAGAAAATATTCCCCACACCGTTACCATTCCACCACCAGGCCGTAGAGATTTATGGTCTTTGCATACAGACCAGCCCACCCGGCAACAAGAAAAACAACAATGCCATGATCAGTCACCGAGATCACCTTCCCATTCTGTTTCAATCAAACCTTAACCAAAGCTCTTGACCTGTATCTGCAAGATCTTATGCACCACATGATGGACTTATCCTACGATACATGGACATGACCTTGATCATTTTTACTGACATCGATATTTCCCAATGTGTTTACATGCGTGTTTGTTTACATAAGAATGAATGTCACCAACATTTTAGAACACACCAAGAACGGTAACTATAAACATAACTATAACGATAACTATATCAGTGTCCACACCAACACACGATATCTTCCTGTTTATTCTAAGCACGCGCTGCAGTTATGTCCTCTCGAGCTCTTTAAAGCAGGCTGGATTCTGATTGGCTGTCAGTGTTTTTATCGTTCATCATCCGGGGAAAAAAATCGTCCTGAAAGCGATTTTGACGATATAATTTCTCTGTGCCGTTATCGTTATAGTTGTGATGCGGACTCTGCTATTGTTTTATATTTAGAACGATTTTTAGAACTTTATCGTTATCGCTATAGTTACCGTCTTTGGGCCTTTCGGGCTGTCGAATTAAGATTCCAACTTTGAATATTCGTCGAATTTAAGACCAAACAAAATGTGCGCGTTCACGTTTAAGATGCGTAGCGAGCACTAGCACCGATTTTGATATTAAAACGTACTGTTGAAAAAATGACACGCGGAGATATTAATGCGCTAGCGATGTTTGTTTTTTGAAGGAGAAAAGTTTGCGTCTCCCGTTCTGAATGTGATGTACATCAGGTTTAATAACTAGCGTTCTCGTTTGCTTTTATAACTCTCTCTAACCTCCTTTAAATCCCGAGCTTTGCAGTCCTTTCAGGTATAACAATACACACCCGTCGGGATTTGATTAGATGTCTGCATTGACAGGATAACAATACACTTGATTTGACAGTAGACTTGTAAATCAGATATATTTAGTGGGAGCAAAAGAGGCGGGTTTGAGCTGCAGTCAGCTGGATCTGCGGATTGAGTTTCAGCATCTGTGAAGACAAAGCGACATATCGATTTACCTGAGATCAGTTTACTCTTTCTAACCGTGTGTGTGTGTGTGTGATTCTTATCAACCGCCCTCAAATCAGTCAAATTATCACCGTTATTACCGACCGAAATATCACCGTGACTGGAAATCGTTTTTATTTCCATATATCAGAACGAAACCCGACTAGCTTTCTAAAGCGTATCACGGTGGTTTAAATATTTTATCCTACTGTACGATCATGCATCATTTACATGTATTACAGTACAACAATGTTCGCCGGTCCTCTACTCTACGTGACACCTGGCGAAGCACAATCTCCTCACTAGAGTCATAACCTAAGATGGCCACCTCAGCAGGTAAATAATAAATAGGCTGTCTCTGATCTGGCTGATTAAAGACCGTTGACATTCCAAGGAAGGGCTGAATTTGGTTTCGCCACTTCCTACCCATCAGCCAGCTCTCCCTTATTGTACAGGGTGAACATGTTCTTCCTTTGAGAACGATTTGGTTTTCAGAGTGCTGCTCATGCTGCATCACAGGGTAAGGTAACACACTTCTGCATACGTGAGCCCATAGATGCTCGTGATTGGCTGTGGCATCATGGGGGGAAATGATAACAAATAAAATAGTAAACGTAGAACTAATGTTTAATATATAAGATGTATACATTCTGCAAACTTCATTTTACACACCACAGTAGTTAATAATAACTTAATTATAGCTTATCCGTTATTTATATGTACTCATTTGGGAGACGCTTTTATCAAGAGTGATTTACAATAGAGCTAGGCGGTTTAGGGATTAGGGCCTTGCTCAAGGGCCCAACGTTTACAGCTTGGCGGTACCAGGATGCAAACGGACAACCTTCCAACTAGTAGTCACTATCGATCCATCACTGCCATGTTTTAATTTGCCTTTACATCCAACTTCGAGGTGACGTGAGTCGACTTTTACGTAAAAATGTAGTCCTTCGTTGGGAATCGTCCTAGTTGAAGAAATGCAGAACCTCGAATTAATAGTAAAAGATGAAATAGCGGTGATTTCTAGCCTCTTCATCGGATAAGGAATACAGTAATAAAGGTATTTCTCATCAAACACTACATGTTCTGTGAGCTGAAATAAACATTTACACTTCATCAAGCCCATACTTCCTGCTCTGGAAGAATAACTTCCGCTTAATTCATTCAATTCAGGAGAGACTTCTCCTAAGCACGCTTACATACTGTTGTGTACCACACTGATGGACATTTTCTAGCTTAAGCACAAGGTATAATGGTCAGGTTTTGCTGTTAGCGCCTAAAAAACCAAACAAAACAAGGGCTTCTTTTTTCGTTCACCATTTTCCAACAGTGTTCAATGTCCTATTAATGAGAAATCCAACATAGAAGTAGTGGATTGGTTGGTGCAAACAGTGGCCTGGTTATACAGGTGTTGATGAAGGTCTGGAGCTTTTTGGGTGTTGAGACTGTGGTCCACCATGTCTCTGTTTCGTAGAGTAGGACTGATGTAATATATCATAATACTTGTTAGCTTAAGGGTAATAATTGCACTAAAGATCTGGTTGCAGCATCCAATCCAGGCTCAGAATCTGTTTCTTCGTTTTCCGCTTTTTAGGTTTATGTGTCCTCTAGGTGGCACTAGAGGATCATGGAGCCTGACGTCGTCCGCATGTACTCCTCCTCCCCACCTCCACTGGATGAGGACGGAGAGGAGGAAGACGAAGACGACTTTGGTGAGTTCGGAGGTTACTGCTGCGACGTGTCATCTGGTTTCAGCTTCTCGGAGTACGACACGCCCAACGCGTTCGATCAGTCGTACGAGACAGATACCTCACCTCCTGATCTATACAACACGTTCACACAGAGTGTCAGTCAGCCAGGAAAAGACTTGGCAGTTGAAGAGACGAAGGACCAGGAAGCACCAAATCCCGAGTCGTTGATACGCGAGACTTATGTTGCCGTGGACTGCGGGAATGGAAAAGTGGAGGCATCTAAAGTTCTCATCAATGGCCCTTTATCCTCCGACTCCCATGAGGAGCAATCTATGGTCTCTATTACAGGGAAGCATAGCAGCTATGAGCTTCAGGATTTCAAATTGGACGGAAAAGATGAGCACAGTGACGACCGAAACGCAGATCAAGTGGGACACTGCCGTAGTAATGGACCCATCACAATTTGCACCGTTAAAAAGCCGGCGCGGCTTACAGTAACTAGCGCCGACAGCACAGTATCTGTGTTAGCATCTAGAGCAGAGGATTCCAGTACAGAAACTAACAAATCTTCTAGAGCAGTTGCTGATTCTCAGCAGTTCTTGGAGGATAACATCTCCCTGAGAGAGGAGTCTGAGGATGGGGGTGCTCTGGCAGGAGAGGAGGTATCTGAATCCCAGGAACTTGATTTCAGTCTAGAAGCTGAGGATCAAAGCAACAAGGAAAAAATGGATGAAGATGCGCTCTCTGGTCTTTGTGGGCCTTCTGG
This sequence comes from Stegophilus panzeri, assembly GCA_024331685.1. Taxonomy (NCBI): domain Eukaryota; kingdom Metazoa; phylum Chordata; class Actinopteri; order Siluriformes; family Trichomycteridae; genus Stegophilus; species Stegophilus panzeri. Next base: position 27,592,821 of record JANDJT010000228.1, read on the forward strand.
TGCATCCTTTTGCGAAATACAGATTCAGAGTGGCTCTGAAGATCTTGGAGACATTGCTGATACATCGCTGGAACAAGTTGTGGAGAAGACTCCAATGTCTGATGCACAGCTTAAGGAAAATGTTGAGGACTGTAATGAGACTCCAGGAAGCCCAGTGGTTAAAGAACCCTTTGCGGTTCCTGGAAGAGTGGAACTGGAAGAAGATTTTGAGGAAGTGTGTTTGCCTGTGGTTGACCCAACAGTTATGATAGTCCCTAATGCGGAGGCAGATCCAGTTATGAGGGACGTTAAGAGAATTATAGTTGGGTCTTCAGTGGAGTCGGATGAGGACTTTGGAGATTTCCGGGATGCCACTCAGGGTTTTCCAGACGTCAGCCAGACCGAATCCACGAGTCAGGAGGGATTTGCTGACTTTGTGACTGCACTATCAGATTGCTCCTCGAACGACGAGTTCGCAGATACAGACACCCTGAAGGACTTGAAGGAGGAAGAGGAGCTGACTGCAGAAGATAAAGATGATGACGACGACAATAATGATCAGGAAATGATGTGTTCAGAACTCCCCCCAAGCGATAGCTTTGCAGATTTTAGTTCGGCTCCGTTTGGTGGCATGGCAGGCACTACTGGTGAAAGTTGGGCAGAGTTTGGGCAGCACGAGGAGCGTGGAGTACAGCAGGAGTCGTGGGCAGCGTTTGATGAGGAACAGCAACGTAGTACTGCAACAGCGCCCTCTACTGATAGCCTCCAAACTGACAATGTCTTGGTATGTTGGGGAAATTGTTGGGCATAAAATCTTTCCCATAACCCTTTAAACTTTTGATTTCAAAGTTATTATAAACCTTTAATAGATTTCCGATTATTGCCGTTTTTGATAGAAATAATTTGAAAAATTGCCATTGTGCTGTATTATTGTCACCACAAAATTATGTATGAGTTGAAAACAAGCTTTGGGTGACGTTTTAGATGTTTTAAAACACTGATAACTCCACGGTCTGGGCCCAGATTAAAGTTTAATTATTATCAATACTTCTACCTCCACATCACACCAGGGTTGGAAAGAAGCTAAGAAATTAAAATTATATGAAGATAAAATAAAATAAGAACGAAAGATGTCCCTATACGTCTTTTTTTTCTTTCTTTCCGTCACTATATGTTGCTCACTCGTTCTTCTTCTCATGTCCTCTACATTTCTCGTTCTCCGTCAGTGTGGGTTGAGTCACAAACTGCAGCATCTTTTCGAAAGCGCTTTCCCTTCAGAGACGGCTCCAGACGACTCGGACCTGCCGACCCTCCAGGCCCTGCTGGAGCCCCAGGACCATGAGGAGATCAGGTGTCATACCCACGTTCAGCCAAAAGTGACATTTATACATTCTGATGGATTGCAACACTCTTAATTTCTATTGTAGGCAATAGTATGTGAAATATTAATACCATGTTGGTGACCATGTCGTAATTAGAATTCGAAAACTCGATTCCTCTTTCTCGCCCATGTTGTCTCAGGGAGTCTGTAGCCATGTGGCGCCACCTGTTGGACATCCACAGCGCCCACGGCCTCAAAGTGCAATGGGTCGGCTCACACAGCAACAGGATTCTGCTGGACTGCCTGGGAATCTACAACATTGTATGTACTGTAGAATACACTTTTGAATCTCTACACGTACTTCACAGAGTGAAACTTTATTTAGAAGTGACCTGTTTTTTTGACATCTTTCACTCATTTACGACCAATTACACGTACGTATGGAAAGTTTCTGTTTTATTCCTCCTGGAATCCTCAAGTTCTTGTAAGGGCTAGGGAGGACAATTAGCTCCAACAACAACAAAAAAAACCTCATTTAAATATTGTTTTCATTACCAAATTTGCATATCCCATTTGTTATTGAATTATTTATTCCTTGTAAATCACTCACTAAATTCATCGGACATGCAAATTAGCTTCTTTATTTGGGATCTTAGTAAAACATGGACTGTGTACAGTACACCATGAAGAACCGTTCCTGTTTTCAGCTCTGAAATCTAATGCAAAACTTTACTGACTTGATATTTATTTCTCAAGTGTTTATAACATTTCATTGGGCAAATCCATTTTTAAAATGGTTAATAATAGTTGGTGTGAAATTAGCTCTGAATATCTTGTTTGGACCCCATTTCGTCATGAGGTTATATTTCATTAAAAATGTTATTTGAGCATGTTTACACTCCTAACTTGTGCTCATTTTTATTCTGTGCTAATAGTTAGTTCGTATGGTCCTGTTCCCTTTATCCAATATCATCCCAGCTGCCAATAAGAAGAAACCATTTTTCACTTATTAATGAAATACGATGTAATCATTTGTTTTTGTTTTTTTTTTTTTTTGTTTTTTTTTACAACTGTAACACGTTTTGCTCAGTAATTTTGGAGTTTAAATACCGTAAGATCCCAAAAGCCCTGTTTATTTGTTTATCTATTTTGCAGTTGTTTACTGGTCAGAAAAAGCAGCCCGTCATCGTACCCATGTTCGCTGCTGGTCTGGTGAGTTCATTCAAAAGCCAGTTCATAGCTAATTGTGCCACAATGCCACATGGAAATCTTTATTCATTCATTCATTCATTCATTCATTTATTTATTCATGCCTTTTATTTTCAACATTTTATCCTGGTCATGGTTTAATAACGTCTAGCTTCATCCAAGTGTACAGCAGTATATCATTCATTTAAGAGAATTACGTGAATAATAACTCGGTTAAACATAATAAAAGGAATTAAGATGTGTTTTCTGTAGACTATTTTACAGATTAGTCATTAAAATGGTTAAAAAAAAAAAAAAAAACAGCTCTCACTCCCTTTCTGTCACTTAGGGAATGCTTGAACCTACCAAAGAGCCTGTGAAACATTCCTCCATCTTTTCTGCATCTTCACCTGGTCAGGGAAGATCCGCACTGTGCGCTCAGGTACGGAGGAAAGAGTCATACAGTCATACAATTTCATCGAGTCCATGGTGGACAGGAGTGTAACTAACACACACACACACACATAATAATAATAATAATAATAATAATAATAATAATAATAATAATAAAAATACACAAGAATACATAGTATGCTCATTCATGCAATTATCCAGTCATGTGGCAGCCAATCATGTGGCAGCCAATTATGTGGCAGCAGTGCAGTGTATGAACTCGTGCAGATACAGGTCAAGAGCTTCAGGTAATGTTCACATCAAACAAGAGAATGAGGCAAAATGTGAATTTTGTAACTGAATGAGTAACTGCTGAACTCCTCACACACCTTGATTAGAGAGATCAGAGGAGAATGGCCAGACTGGTTCAAACTGACAGGAATCTGTGGCTACATTGGACACGAGCTCATCATCATCTAGTCTTTTTCAAGTCTTTATCTGTCCAGTTTTGGTGAACTCATGCCCTCTGTAGCCTCAGATTCCTGTTCTTGGCTGACAGGACTTGGAACCCGATGGTGTCTTCTGCCATTGTAGCCCATTTACCTCAAGATTCGCCATGTCCTGTGCTCTGAGATGCTTTTCTGCTTCCTGTGGTTATGAAGAGTGATTATTTGCGTTACCGTACCCCTCCTGTCGGTTTGAACCACTCTGGTCCTTCTCCTCTCATCCTTTCGTCAGTATCTAACGTGTAAAGGCAGATATAGAGACTTGGAGCACATGACATATAATGTTGAGCTTGTATTCTTTCTTTATTTAATTGACATTAATGATTCAAATGTTTAAAACGTGCGTGTGTGTGTGTGTGTGTCTCCAGCAGGTGGTGTCCTCGTTAAGCCTCGAAGACGACGGTACGTCTCAGCGCCGAGCTTCTTTCTCTGTAACGCAACGCAAAACCACCCGTCACTCTCGACAGAAATCTTACTCCTGATTACAACTTCCTTTCTCTGCTTTCCTTTTCTCCTTTATTATACTTGTGCTTATTCTTTCTTCTCCATCCCGATACACCATTTCTCGCTGATTTGGATGCAGATCATCATTTTCTCACACAGCTGAATTTCGAGACGATTTTCTGTCTGTTCCTTTACTCATTTCCCTCTCAGCTCTAGTGAATAAACTGGACTGCCTTAAAACAAGGTGCCATAGTCCTCTGTGCTGCATAGAGGACACGTAACAAGCCTTTTGTCCTACTTCTGTCTGACGTCTTCTACCTTTTATCTCTTTGCTGTAATCACTCTTGTTGTTATGCTGCACCCTGAGATGCACTACCTCATTTGGTCAATATGCAATAGGTTTGACCAACGTATTCCAGTCGTACGCCACCGAGTCTCAGGACGGGTTCGGTGCAAACGAAGCCGTTTCACTGCGCAGGTGCTAAAACGTTAAAGGAAAACGCACCAAACTGTCACGACAAAATGTGGATAATATATGAAAGTCTGACTTTGACCTAGTGGGCCATGTCAAATTCTGAAACTCAACTGATATCAAGAGTTTTTGGCGTTTACAGAGAGAATCAACGTCTCATGGCGTCTTTTCATCACGATCAACAAAGTGGAATTGTTGCCATTGGCCTTGTTCTCTCTAAAAGCCGGCGTTCACTTGTGACACTTACAGCACAAGGAGAGCAGTGTGCAGTGAAATTGAAATTTTTTTTTTTTTTTAAACAATCTTGCCCTAGATCATGAGATTCCTCGCCGATTTGAGCGGTTTCCTTCAAACTACAAGCAATCCCATTGGTTTGCTAACTAACCGACAGGGTAATGACACTATCAGAGTGTAAACCTGTTTTAAAAGTACAATTTTATCAATTAGCACTGATTGCTAGGCTAGTCAGGGGTAGACAAATCAGAAATCCATTATGCTAGCCCATTGGGAACGTGAACACTCTGATGTGCTGCCCAGTCCCATGTTTTGGTTGCCTGCACACTGGAAAATCTAATAACGTAATATGAGCTAGTCAGCTAGTTAAGGGCATTAATACAGACTTAAGGGTATGTAACGAGGATCTGATCATTCTCCTATTTTAACAAAGTTTCTGCAAAACGTCAGCAGGTCGTTGGATAATGTTTTGCTGCCGTTCTGTCGTCACATGACATGATAAAGATATTATACGACTCTGGCTAACGTCTTTATCTAACGTCGATATATTTAACTGCAAGGTGTCCGGGTGTAGTAATCAGGAGAGTTATAACAGTATAAGGCACGTGGGATGCTGATTTGTCCACCCCTGAACTTCCAGCACACATTGTGTCGATCTATCTGCTATCCAAACACTAATCAATTGAATTTAAACTGATCAAGTACTGGAACAACATTTAATGTTAATTATATTAGTAACTGTGATTCTTTAAAGTGAAGTGATGAAGGCAAGTGGAAGTATTGGAACCACAGCACTTATGATTGGTGTATTGCATTAAAATGCGCTTGTGGAGTTACCCATGTGTCCCATGCTAATGAATGCTAATTCCTGCCTTTGTGGTTCCCAATCCAATTAAACAGAATTAATGTTTAATTAAAATAGTAGAAATTTTATGGAAAAAGATGGCCTGGTTAATATTTCAGTTTCGGGGGTTAGTTTTTTTTTTTATTTTTCTTCTCTATTTTTCTGTGTAATTCTATTATATCTTTCAGATATTCAGTATATTACCACAATAGCGGCAAAGACCTTCAGATGTAACGCTATTAGAGTTAAAAAGATGTCTATTTATATCTTTAATTTCTTTACCAGTGTGTGTGTCTGATCTGTTCTGTCTTCTTGTTTCATTTCCTTCATCTCTTGCTCGTCAATCAATTCTTCTTGATAAAAGATGATCAACTGTGATTTGATTTCTGATGCACTTTTGATTTTGGACTCTTCATTTCTCAGGTTCGAATTCTAATTCTAAATGGAAAACTCTTGGACAACCCTTGTAAAATAAATAAAATAAAAAGGTTTATATTGCGCATCATATTTCCTTACATTCTTTCTATTCTGTTCTTTCCTGTCTTGACTGTCTTTCCTGTCCTGTTGAAATCTCTCTTCTGCACTTTTCATTGCTTCTCTTTATTCAGCCTGATGAAGATTCAGCAAATATATATATATATATATATATATATATATATATATGTCTCAATGAGAAATCTTTAAATGTG
>JANDJT010000228.1:27605791-27613291 GCA_024331685.1 Stegophilus panzeri
CTTAATCAGAATATTGTCTTATTCAGAATAAGGTCAGTAATTAGATTACTGCTGTCCATGTAAACGTAGTCAGTGTCAGCTGAAAATGGTCCACCAGACAAATATCTGCTTGGTGTTGTTCCATTTTCATTGATGGACAGGGTAGAGGGGGTACAGTCAGTAACTGTATTGTTTGATTCATTCTTTCTGGGAGTCGATTCGTTTAAAAAAAAAAAAAAAAAAAAAAGAAAGAAAGAAAGAAAATGATTCACTCGTCATAAAATGGAAGTTTCATTCTGACCCAGGCCTGAATGTGTCAAACAAGGACCCCAGTGCTATGCATATTTAGACGTGCCCACTGTGCTGTAATGCGGTTCAGGGTTTAACGGGTTAACCCGCACATCTGCGTTCACTGACGTTACTGCAACTCAGTGCGCTCGCGCGCTTTACCGACCGGCTTCATGGCTCATACAGGAGATGCAGACGCTCTTCACGGCATCACTGAGATGGAGAAACTGGTAACGCTTTGTGTTTTCGGCTGTTTTTAAACTGCATTTTAAATAAATAAGTAAATAAATAAATAAATAAAATCTGGTCGATGGAATCTGATGGAATAAACAGCCAGCATCAGATGTCAGACACTGACTAGCGCTCGAGCTGTGCTGAGATTTGAGACCCCTGTCATTCAAACCTAAACTGTACGTGTAGCTCACAGAGCAGGCCGAGATTGTGATTTTATTTTAAATATAATTTCAGATCCTGGATCCAGAAAAACACGCAGGGAATCTGGAAGTGACAGGATGCAGTGAGATGGAGCTCTGAGTGTGGAAAGCCACCAGTGTCAAAAAAAGTGTGCCACGATCTGTAGGGGTGTAACGTGTAACCATACACTATGGTTACGATTTCAAATCGATTCACGATACTAGCGTCACGATTCGATTCTCAGAATATTTTGAACACAATTTGAATGCAGATAATTTACGACTGAAAAATTATTATTTACAAAAAATTAAACATAAACAGTGCAAAACAACGTGCATTTTTGTATAGAACTAAACCATTCAACGATTTTTATGAACAGAGGTTTAATATCAGAGGTAAACAAAATGTCATACAGGTTCACCATATAGAAATAAATAAATACGTGTATAAAGTCACCTGAGAATTTGATTGAATGGACAAAGTCTCGGACCCGAGGAAAATGATGGATTGAAACATTCAGAGCTCCGAAGCAACGTCTGAGGTGTCATTTTAACTGGAAATAGCGCTCCAAAGTCAAATAAAATGCCCAAATTCTGCAGCCTCTTTCTCAGGCACTGGTGATTGCAGCAGCACAGGGCTGGAGTTGTTTGAAATCTACTGAAGAGCTCTTTCTAACCTTTATAACATGGTTGTGTTGGTAGCAAATTAAAAAGATTGGTACCGATTTAAAAAGAATTATAAGTTTGATCGAAGACAGAACTAATTTCCCATTTTAAACGTATAATTATTTTTAATTTAGTACCAATAAGTTGGTAGGTGAGGCGTCTTTCATAATATTTGTTACCGGGTGGTAGGTGCTTTTTTTCTAACTGCTTATGCCTCAAAAGGATAGAAGATAGCTAATAATCCCCTCAAACTTTGCTTTTGTGACGAGGACATTGGTATTTTGATATTTACATATTTTCATTGTTAAAACGGGTGGATTTGCGTCTTTTCGTTCACGTAAAGTAAAAAACAAACAAACCCATATGAATCTAAATTAACATGTATTTATATAAAATTTATACAAAAATGACCAAAAAAGATTTAGAAGTGAGTAGTCACATACTCATTATATTGTCTTTGGTAGCAGCATTGAAAGTCCAGTATATCCTGGTGGAAGCGCTCACCTTGCTTCTCTGAGTATGTTCTCATGTTCTCCTTGAATTTATCAAGAGAAACATCAAGGAAATAGACTTTAAGAGACATCTCACCCAGCTCCACATAGTTTTTGGCTTTGCGATTACCCAGGAAGCCCCAAACCACTGCAACAAAGCTGTTCCAAGCCACTTCCTTTTCCGTAGTGAGCTTCTTGGGGAATTCCTTCCACTCCAGGATCTTCTGTATCTGTGGTCTGACAAAGGCACCGCTTTGACTTTGACGTCAGACAGCTTAAGTAAGAAGTCTTTAAGGTACTTGAAGGCTGCGAATCCTTATCTAGAGCTGTGGCAAATTGTTTCCTAAGGCCCAGTTTGATGTGCAGTCCTGGCATCAGCACCTTCCAGGGATCCACCAATGGCTCCCACTTGACGTTGTTCCTCCCCACAGTGAACCTGGTCCTCTTTGGCCAGTGAGAACGAGAAAACGAGAAAACAAAAATAATAATCACGCATGACCGCTTAGGGCTTCCGTAGTATTCGCACCTTTAGCGTACAATTAGCTACAGTGACGTTTTCCACATGATTTTGGCCTCGATGGCCTACCATAACGAAACCACAAGCGGCGTGACGTCGTGAGAGATGACGCCCAATCAGCATGCAAGTTTTTCAATGTATTTGCATATCAATAAGGTAGAACGCTAAAAAGAAATAAAAACCTGAACGGGCTTTCGCTCGGTTGCACTGCGGCGCGCGCTCTGCTCAGAGTCACAACTCACCGGGCTGCATTAAGACTTTTCTTAAAATAAAATAAAAAGAAAAGAAAAGAAAAAGCTGACGTCCTTTTTTTTTTCCGCTGAGAGAGCTGCGCTTTGGTGCAGGTACTGTAACTCTCTGATTCTTTACTACAGAACAGTTTTTGGATAAGAAACCAAATTACATTGCATTCAATTCTGTACATCATGCCCTATGTAGTGCATGTATAAAGGCAGTAGGGATCTGTTTGGGATTGAACCATTATATAAGTTTGTCTAGGGTTTGATTAGAGACCATGTGTGAGACTATAAGGACAGAACCATTGGAGTAAATCATCACTGAATGAACACCTAGTGTTTATTAAGTTCATTCAAAACTGTGGTAATGGTGATCAACAATATGGACACAACAGCTAACACAATGTCTGTGCAATTTATAGGCTACCTCAAGGCTTTTGAATTCTTGATTCTGATTGGTCAGATGGTGTTGATTACTTTTCTATAACAGCAGCTCTAAGGGCAGTTCCAGCTGCAAGGGAAATCACAGGTTTATACTCGTGCACTTGTACTAACTCGTTAACACAGGGACTCGTAGCCTCCACACCAATGAAGCCTTTTAATAAACACATTAAACAAAGTAAACAAAGATAAGATAAGATCAACTTTATCGATCCCACACTGGGGAAATTCCCTCGTTACAGCAGCTCAATTACACAAAGCAGATAAGAAAGAATACACATTAAATAGGAATAGAATAGACACATAGTAATGTACACTATGAACGCCTCAGTGTATGTACAGATATGAATAAGAATATGAATATATACAGATGAGCAACACCTCGTTTATATACAGATAAGTGACGAATGGAATATCGCACAGTTCACAGTAGAGGGTGAGCAACAAATAGTAATAAATAAATAAATATACATAGTGCAGAATTTTATGTATGTGTTGGCTGAAAAAAACCAAACAGCTAGCTATGCTACGTTATGTTGTTATTGATAAGAGACAAACGGAAAATTGCACAGTTCACAGTAGAGGATGAGCAAATGTCTTGTCATTGATACGGTGAAGTTTTCTGTAAGGAGACATTTATTTATTTATTTATTTATTTGGAAGGAGTCTCCAGTGTCCGCGCTTCGTAACAGTAACAGTAAGTTTTCCACCGTGGGGAGGAAAAAAAACATAATTTGCGCTTTCCAGTTAACTCTGGAACACACCGAGCGTAATTTTTTTCTTTGTCTTCTTGACATGAGATTAAACAGGAGAGAGGCAGATGAGGAAATGACTACTATAGCTGCTAAAATGTAAGTGATAATAGGAACTGGTCTGACAGATGTTCCAGGACACTGAACGTAACAATACTCTATTCAATTGCACAACGTTTGATTCATCAGTGAATTAAAAAAGGTCATGGTTGGCAAATCTCTGCGAGATAAAGGAATGTATTTGACACTCAGATGTGTGTATCAGGCAGTAAAGAGGATCCGCTCACTGCGCTGCTGCTTATTGAAGATGCACTGTCATGTGTATTAGGCAAAGGGATCAGTTATCAGTAGAAATGAAAATGAAACTTCTTAATGACACACCTGCAGGGATACATTTGCAGGGCTTTTCTGATTTAAAGTACACACATTCTGGTTTTGAAACATGTCTAATTTTGTTTTAAAGGTCTCACACAATAGATTTACGTGCATCCGAGGTCAAAAAACACTTTAACGTGCTCGTAATTTAAACTGCAGCATCACCTTTTTTTCCCCCTCAGTGTCACAAACGACTCGTTAAATGATCCGTTCTAAAGGATTCGTTCTAAACTCGTCCTGTCAGAGAGCATACTCTGCTCTGATTGGTCAGACGTCCCAGTCTGTCGTGATTGGTCTACCGCTGTCAGCGAGCAGCTGATGAAGACCAGAGGCGGGACTTTTTGTTACAGATCTACATATTTTAGTACAGGAAGTAAAGTCTGGAATCACTAACGACTCGATTCAACTGTTCAGAATCGATTCCTTCTTTCGGGAGTCGATAACTCCGTTTGTCGTGCGCTTTGATTTTTGAAACTTTGCAGACGTTTTTACAGTCACAAACAGCTCTATAACACACTACATGAAAGGGAATATTTGAAAAACCGTAATAGGTGCACTTTAACAATTATATAGATTTATTTAAGACATTACAAATTGTTGTACTGGCTATGTACAATGCTTGTGCAGTGGCTCTGATCTCAGGTTGAAAATGGCTTGCTTTTCTCCCATAGACAGCTCTCTGGTCTTCGTGCTGGTTTAACCTTTTTAACAGCAAATGCAAATTTCTTCACAGCTGAAACCCAGAGCACAAACCAAGAGTAGACATTCGGAGTTTTTAATTGCTTAAACAATCAATTTTACAGGGTGCAACAGGAAACACCTGTCAGTCACATGTTCCAATAATTTTAATCAAAATGGGTGGGTTCTAACAAAAGGTGCCACTTGAGGTGACAGGATAATATTTCAAGGTATTTCAAAGTAAGCAATGGTCACAAATTATTATGTTATTACCAACATCATGGCCACAAACTGTGTAACTTCAGTGCAGTCAAGTGTTGTGGAACAACATACTTATATATGTGGCCTCCAGTTAATTATTTGGCAGGAACCACTGATACAGTCTTTGAGAATTCGCTGAATGTGACACAGACTAATGATATCCATGTCAGGTATCATTTCAAGTGGAATATTATCAGTCATCTTCATGCTTAAGGTTCTGTGGCTACAATGCTCTGATTGGATTGATTTCTCTCTGTCTCACTCAGGTTATTATTCAGTTATTCTGTAATTTCTATCAATGACTCAGCCAGTGAGTGGGGTTAAAATACAATAGTTGAAATGAGTTAAGTGCTCTCAAAATACAGTGCCTTCCATTAATATTGGCACCCTTGGTAAATATGAGCAAAGAAGGCTGTGAAAAAAGGCTGTGAAATATTTGGCTCTCGGCCAAACCAGGAGGCGGAGCAACGTCCTTATTGTCTTTATTGTTTAACCTTTAACCACACGCACTCAACCACGCTACCCAGGCCAAAGTTGCCTGTGCCGATAAGGAGCTCTGCCCACTGGTGGTCCAGGCCCGTGAACCGGGACAGCATGAACCCCAGCCACTGCTTCTCTTCGGGCTTGGGGTTTAACAGGCTCTCAAAATAGATCTGGCTCTGAACAAAGTATCCTTTCAGGAGGTCTTCAGAACCATCGAAGGGATCTGGGGAATACACAAAAGGTCCACTTGGGGGAAGTGAACGGAAGCAAACACCAGCATGGTGATCCTGGTGGAAAGTTCCTCTCGCTCTCCCTCTGCATCCATAGTAGACGTGAAGTATTCGGTCAGGTGGTGGAAATTTACACAGATGCAAATTCAGGTGTGCATGCTTAAAATGGTGTTCATTAAATAATCCAGGCAGAAGAATCCAAAGGGCAATTCAAACTCGTAATCAATGAACAATCCGGCAAAACTAAGCAAGGCACAAAACAGAATCAAAGAGCAGAAACAGAGTTAAAACAGTGAAAGGTAAACACGAGAATCACAGCTTGGCACCGTCAGAACACAAGGTACCTGAGCGGATACTTCACCAAGCGTGAGTGAATGGAAGGTCCTTTTAAACTGTGGCTGTGATCGTGCTGTGAATTGGATGCAGGTGTGCGTGATCAGAACGAAGGTAAGAGTGTTCTGGGAATTGCTGTCCATGGTGGCCATGTTTGTAGGCTGTAGTGCAGAATGGAAAACGTAGTCTCTAGTCCCCTTCTTTCCTGTATTTTCATGACGGCACAACTGAGAATGGCGCAGAAGCTTTTCATTCTTCCGTACGCTACATGATCATTAACAATAACGTCGGGTATGGTCGACTGAACTGAAAGTATTCAGAGCGTACACTTTGTGTAGACGTTAGTAATGCTGAGATTATGGCGTGTCAGCACTCCCAACCAGTTTGGTCACTGACAGTTATACTCGGAATGAAATGTAGTCATGTTTCCTTGTTCCTTCGCCCTTGTATCACTAGTTAGACTTCCCAAATTTTGCATGTTTTCTCGTTTACGGTTGTAGATTACCCTTGTGTTACGTTGTCTGAACCCTTGCAGTACTCTGACCCCCACCTGGAAAATTATGAATGATTTATGAATTCAGCTAAGTTAAGTTAAACACATTATGCAGCTATTGGCTTCGAAGTTTCCATCGATTCTATGTGTAGAATGCAATTAATAACGTCGAAATGATGTTTCAAAAATTATTATTATTACATTTATTTGGAAATTCATCTTCTTCTTCTACTTCTTCTTCTTCTTCTTCTTCTTCTTATTATTATTATTTGGAAGTTCAGTTTGGCTAAACGCATGCTGGCTGTAAACAATGAAAAGCAGGCCAATTATTAATATACAGTTATAAATCTTGCACGGTAGCACTACTCGTAGTGTTCTCCACTTGATATATCGCTTTGCTTGTATTTCCTCATTTGGAAAAGCATCTGCTAAACGAATCAATGTAAATGTAAACACAGCATGTTACGTGAACTTAGATAAGACAATGAAGTTATATATATATATATATATATATATATATAAATGTTTATAAGCTCGATTTGAGCTAATCTCATACATTTTCATGTTATGGCATTCGTCATTTCGCTTTAAATAAAGATTTTTTTTTTTTTTAAATCGTTATAAACCATACAGTTACCACCGCGACGTTTTAATTCTCAATTCTGATTGGTCAGAAGGTGTTGTTTAATTTTCTATTACAGTTCCAGCTACAAGACAAATGAAAGGTTTATTATATGTTCCTTGTCATAATATGTGATCTTTAAAAAAAAAAAACTTGTGTTTTTTCTGAGGAGATATATTTGGAAGGAAGGAGTCTCCAGTGTCAGTGCTTTGTAACAGCTGTCACTTTACATCAACTGACAC
>JANDJT010000228.1:27618291-27619627 GCA_024331685.1 Stegophilus panzeri
TTAAAATTTGGTTTAAAAAAAAAAGAAAAAAAGACCTAATTATTGATAGACTTAATTTGTATATAAAGTAATGATGTGGAAACAGTAAACAGATGAGTCTGTAGCATGTCTAGACCCAGGCGTATGCCATTATATGACTATTTGTCTTGTGATGCTGCTTATTACAGACTAATTCACCCTTTAGATTCCCTTTCTATTTCATATAATATACAAATCCCCACTCAGTGAAACAAACAGTCATTTATAAGTACAGTATTTGTGTGTAATTTAAGGATGTGTGAATGAATGCGCAATAAAGTCAGCATGCTACTGGTGACGTGTGTTTGTGTGTGTATGTGTGTTTGTGTTTGTATGATGTAACTGCTGATGTGACCGTGTGTCCCGTCCCCCACCCCACCCCACCCCCCATGGCAGGACATAGCTCTGTATAACGAGTTCACCATCAGCGACACGCTCTGGTTCTTTGGCCGAATCCACGGCCTCTCATCCAAAGAGACGCGGGAGCGGATGAAGTTCCTCATCGAATTTTTGGACCTCCCGCAGAAGAACAGTCTCGTCAGAAACCTCAGGTGCAAACGATTCACCGATTCAGATTCATTTCAGTTCAGTTTAGTGTATTATAGTGGATTAATAAAGCCCAGATGTAGTCCCAATGGAACTGTGATGTTCAGGAGCTGTAATTTGTGTAATTTGTGAAATGCTCTCAGGAAAGATTTCTTTCTTAAAGCATGTTTGTTTTGCTGATTTTAAAACCGTGAGAATTAACCACACTGTGCAATTCCGAAAATTTTAAACTTGTGAGATTCATTTCTGAAGATTTCCAACTGTTTTTATGGCCCTGATTGTGCTTAATGGCAATTTTATGTTCTTATATATTAGGAGTGTAATGCAATGCTACTATCTGTATCTGTACCTATATCTGTTTAATGAACCAAATATCCATATCTCTCTCCCTACCCACCTACCTATTAATCAATCTACCTATCTACCACCCAACCTTCCTACCTACCTGCCCAACAACCTACCTACCAACCAACCAACCTATCTACCAACCAACCTACCCACCAACCACCCTACCCACCAACCAACCTACCTACCCACTAACCAACCTACCTACCTACCTACCCACTAACCCATCTACCTACCTACCCACCCACTAATCCACCTACCTACCTATCTATCTACCAACCATCCTTCCTACCTGCCCACCAACCAGCCAACCTACCTACCTACCTGGGTGGCTGTGGCTCAGGTGGTAAAGCGGGTTGTCCACTAATTGTAGGGTTGGCGGTTCGATTCCCGGCCCACGTGACTCCACATGCCGAAGTGTCCTTGG
>JANDJT010000228.1:27626392-27660329 GCA_024331685.1 Stegophilus panzeri
TCCCAGTTTAATTCATTCTTTTTCAACACTTTCCCTCTTCTCATATATGGCATGGTGGGCCAAATCAAAAGTCACCATGGGCCAGCTTTGGCCTGCGGGCCCTAGTTTGGGCACCTCTGCCTTAAATTATTGGATTGAGTCTCTTGCAACATTTTGTGGCACTTCCTGTAATGACGCATATATGATAACAGAGTGTAGAAGTTTTTCACTAATTGTGTTGCTAAAAAAAAAGAAGAAGAAGAAAGAAAGGCTGTATGGGTAAACATTAGAGATGCACCAATACTAAATTTCTCAGACGATACCGATAACCGATTATTCAGAGTGATATATCGGCCTATACCGATAACCGATTATTCAGAGTGATATATCGGCCTATACCGATAACCGATTATTCAGAGTGATATATCGGCCGATACCGATAACCGATTATTCAGAGTGATATATCGGCCTATACTGATAACCGATTATTCAGAGTGATATCGGCAAATACCGATAACCGATTATTCAGAGTGATATATCGGCCGATACCGATAACCGATTATGCAGAGTGATATCGGCAAATACCGATAAGCGATACAGATAGTTTTGCCTTTTATACCTTCTTTTAAATGAATAATAATGAACCCCACAATTCTGAAAGAAATGCAAATAAAAACTTTATTCTCTCCATTTCAATAAGTAGTTTCACAGTAACTGATCTCATCAACAGAAAACACTTTACTCTAATTAACATTAACACATGAACTAAATTCTGAAGATTAAAGTAAGATTATTAACTTAGTGAATGTTATTAATTCATATTAACATTGAATTCTAAAAAACCCTCCTGTTAGTCTCTCATTCACTCTCCACAAACACAAGCATTTCTACTTCATCACTGACATCAAACTGGAAATATATAATATCAACTTTTTTATATATTAACATTCACTGGATATGAAATATACTACTCTATAAATATATTTTTCTGTTCAATATATACTTTTTTGTCAACTCAGCTTCATTGAAATCTTTCAACGGTGTACTGGCCCTTTAATTCAGCGTGAGCAGAGCAGCAAAAAAAATATTTGACTTGACGCCGAAACTCCCGCTTCACTGCTGCTCACTTCCGGTGTATAATTTTAGCGGTGCAGAGATTACAGAGATTACAAACTGCATTTTTGTCGTCATTCCACACAAGAGTCATCATCTTTACACACAGCACGAAATCCGTGTGTTTTCCTGCCCTCTTTTGATTGACAGGATATAATCGACCCTGATCATCGGATGTTTTTAAACTATTGGCCAATGGCCCATATTGTGAAAAATAGCCTTTGTATGTTTACTAGAGATGCACCGATGTATCGGCCAATAATCGGTATAATCGGTATAACAAACATACAAGTTTGTTACACAGAAGGCATTTCACACTGTAGTTGAATCAGACTGTGCTGGGCTAAAAAACAGGACTATAAACTGATATTTTACACAATTTGTAAAAATTTGGTTTATTGTCTATTTTTTTTAGACAAACTAAGAACAAAGCCGGTCAGTTACTGTGCATGTAAAAATGGCTAGCATTAAAAGCTGAATGCTAAGTAATATTAATTTCTCCTTATTGTGCATGTACTCAAACCCACAACAGGCTGGCACTGCACTGAAGTTGTGTTGTTCTCGGACGGAGAGGAAGGGAAGGAGAGGATGAGTTGAGTGTCATCAGAATAGCAGTAGTATGAAAACTCATGTGAGGATATGACCTCATTAAGAGAGCCATGATATAGAGAGAGTTAAAAAGGACTAAGCACAGAGCCTTGTGGAACACCAGTGGAAAGTCTAGATGGAGCAGATGTGGACCCCCTGCATGTCACCTGATATGACACTAGAAAGCACAGAAACATAAATTATTTCATATCATAATTTGCTTTTGCATGTAAAACTGAAGATAAAATCCTAGACAGCCTTGTTGATGTTTTTGGGGGTTTTTTTTAGCATATAATTCAATTAAATTTTATTTGTATAGCGTTTTTAACAGTGGACATTGTCTCAAAGCAGCTTTACAGAAACATATAAACACAGGATAGAGATTTTAAGCGTGTGGATTTATCCCTATTGAGCGAGCCGGTGGTGACGGTGGTGAGGGAAAAACTCCCTAAGACGATTTGAGGAAGAAACCTTGAGAGGAACCGGACTCTGAAGGGAACCCGTCCTCATCTGGGTAACGACGTATAGTGTGAAAGTAAAAGAAAGTTCATTATGGTTTTATATGAAGTCTGTTTTATTGAACTGATCCACTGTTCACTAAAGGAGACTTGAGTGCAAAACTGTATGTGATAATTGCAGTCCCAAGGCCATCGCAGCAACCGTAGTCGCAGCAACCACAGCGAGAATGTCCATGTGGAATTGAGGTCCAAAACCATTTCCATGGTACTTCAAGTGGTACCATTCTCAGCAGTCTTCAGGCTGCACTGCTTGGGGTCGCAGAATGTAGTCTCCAGTTGTTGAGAGCTCCATCCATATACTCTCTCCCCTGTCAAACACTAGCCAATCGTGAGCCTTTGTGAGCTTACGTATGCGGAAGAGGGTAGATAACACTTTCCTTTGAGTGTGTTCGACTTCCCTGTTACATCGCCATGACGAGGCGGCTTTAAGAGGAAACACATCCTGGCCTTCACCCTCCTCAGTTAGTGATCGTGTGATAGGATACAGCGAGAAAATGGAGGGAAAATTATAAAAAAAAAACATTATGCAGTAGGCATGACATTGCCAAAATGTATATAAAAATGTACGACTATTGCACACTAGCATATATACTGTATATACATTCTAGTCAAGACTTTGCTTCAGCGTGAAGGTGATTTACGACATGATTTACAATTGTGTGCTGTTACTAATGTTCTTCCAGTTCTGCTATGTGCCTTTTAAAATCCCACGACACTCTGATGTTGCTAATGATGGTGTTAAATCATGCTTAGGTGGGGTTAATGAGGAACGGGAGACTGCTGGCTGAAGCCAACCCAGAGGAGATCATGAAGCAGCACAATGCAGTCGTGAGTTCGTCGTCATAAACACACACATACACGCACTCTACACAGGTCTTCGTTTAGACTATACATTAGGCAAGATAGACAAAAGGTAGAGAAAGTATAAATACAGTATATCATAAATATTAGTAGAAATATTTAACGTATTTAAAGTATGTGTGTGTGTGTGTGTGTTTGTGCATTTGCACATCAGACCCTGGAGAATGCTTTTCTACAGCTTTGTGAGGTCTCGGACCAAGTGGGGCCCCAGGACAGTTCTCAGGGTCCTGTGCACAGTAACAGCATGTCTCCAGACAGCCTGAGGGACGAGTGCAGAGAGCCCATTTTGGGGAAGGATGTATCGGCGACATCAGACATCCCCAAATTTAAAGGTGATTACAAAACACTGGAAAACTAGCATCATTTAGACATCACGCTGTGCTGTTGTGTGTGTGTTTATGTGTGTATTGGCATGTATGTGTGTTTGTACAGCGGACTGGAAGGTGAGAGCACGGCACGTCATTCCAAAATGGCGAAATATCGCAGCACTGACGATCAAGACGATGGTGCGAATGAGAAGAAATCCGGGGTAATTATTACAATCATTACGTTGCAAAATGTTCTTATTACTTACTGATGAGGAAACATTCAACCAACAAACATTTTAGATTCGAAAGTGTCCCGGTCACACTAAGCCAGTTTCTCTCTTTTTCTCTGCACCCAGTTCGCTGTGTTTTCAGTTCCTGTTGCCCGTGATTCAGATCTGTCTGATGTGTTTGTGCATCGGCGGTGATCCGAAGGGCATCCAGGTGGCTGTGGTCAATAACGAAACCAGCTCGAGCGCCTACAGCCGCTCTCTCCTCTCTTTCCTCGACAACACCAGCATCTCCCAGGTACCAACATCTGGTTCAGTATATCAAACCTCAACATGAATCATGATCACGCTGGCTTAGCAAACTTGGTATTGATTCTATGTTAATTAGATAATGCTAAAACAAGTTCTTGTTTCAATTAACAACTGGTAACTGATTACAGTGAATAGTCAGCTATGCATGCTAATAATTAACTATATAATTATTAACTCTGTTTGTCCAGCAGTCTATACATTATCCGTAAAACATTTAGGATGGATGGATGGATGGATAGATGTACAGAGAAATAATAATACTACAGTTATTTATTAGTATGTATAGTAGACTATTTATTATAATTAGATCTGTCTGTCTATCCATGTAATCATCCATCTATATCGAAACTATATTACATAGATAGATAGATAGATAGATAGATAGATAGATAGATAGATAGATAGAACTTTATAAAGCCTCCAGATCTCTCACTCTCACTTCCTCTGTCAGAACAGGAAGTAGACAAAGTTTAACTTCAGTCTGGTTAACAGCCTGAACACGTGTCAGGGTACAGCGATTATCAGACTGAAGTTCTGTCCACAGCCCCATGAGCTTTCAGGAGTCGAGCCTCTAAGACACACTAGCTGTTTAAGTAACGAAAGGAACTGAGGTTATTTGTGGTCTAAAGGCATTTACGCATTGTAGCTCAGTTCAAAGCTGCTTCAGTATACTATACAGAATTGGTATAATGTATAATTGCTGTAGATCAGCTGAGTGTACTGTAACAGGCTTTATAGTACAAATGAATGGACGGAAGCGGTGGTTTTGGGTTTGCACACGTGCACTTTATGTAGTCCTGTGTATGTCTCTGTAGTCTTATTTAGTTCTGTGTAGTCTCATGTGCAGGCTCTGTGTTGTTCTTTTGTTTCACGGTGTACTGTGCCAGCGGTATGCGTTTGAAATGACAATAAACAGACGCGCACAGTCGGCTAGTGTCACTGTGATTGACAGCGGAGAGCACGTATAAGATCCCGCCCACCCAGAGAGCACTGCCGATTTTGCTCCCTTGGGTTCCAAGTGTCAAAGATGTTCTATTGTAAAGTCAACAACCAAGAGACCATGACAGTTTATTGACATCTAGGTTTTAATGGTACGTTATGGACACCTTCTCTCACCGTTTGAGCTCTAATGGAATGAGCTTAGCCACAGTGAGTGAAGTAGTAAGAATTCTATTAAAGATTAATACCATGCCTATGATCCAGAGAGCATGGTTAATTCTGCTCTCTAGGACTCCTGGTCATGGATGGCTGTAGCATCATCAGGATTCAGCCTTGCATTCTCCTCATGTTACGGTGAATGCTTTTCTGTAGCGCAGCCCTGAATCCCCTTTAGAAGCCTGCCAAGTGGTGGAGGCGTTAGCGAAATATCTCATGAAATAGTGCTTGAATGATTGTAGTATTTATTATTATTGTAACCAGCAGATGAACTGATTAGATGTTGAACTTGATCCAAACAGGGTCAAGGTCACAGCAAGGGCAAATGTCTAAAATAGTTTTTCCTTCAATAGCTTGCTTCCTGATTGATACACACTACCGGTCAAAAGTTTGTGGACACTCGGCTGAAAGGTTTCTCGCGATGTTAAAAACCTTTTGATCTGAAGGTGTGTGATTAAACGTGTGAAATCGGTGTCGTAGACAAAAATATAATCGTGCCGATGTATTCGTTTCTTTCATTGGAAAAGTAACATTTTATTTAATCGGACGACTCGGAGAGAAATATTCCGAAAAGCAGCCGATAAGAGTCCAGCGTCGGTGTGAACTCCTTTAATACTGTTTAAAAAGCATCTCAGGGAAATTCCTCAAGAAATCGGATGAGAAAACGCCAAGAATACATTTCTGGAGATTTCTAGGTGAAAAGGGCGTCTACTTTGAAGATGATAAAATACTATTATTTAGATTTATTTTGGATTTTTTTATCACAACATAATTCCCATAGTTCCACTTGTGTTACTCCAGAGATTTGATGACTTTATTATTAGTATAAAATGTAGGGGGGAAAAAATAAAAATAAAGAATGAGTGTGTCTAAACTTTTAACCGGTAGTGTATATTGTAATGGTATTCCTGGCATACAAATTAGTGACAAGAAAGACTAGACTTGTTGGTGACGGAGACGTCCCTGTCGACACCACTGGCGTCACGTTCTACTCGTTGAAACTAATTGTTGTTGGTTTGGCCAGACGTTGGACATTGCCATGGTCTTTCTTTGTTGGAACATAGTTTAAAATTTGACTCTCATCCCTGCAGGTGAACCTCTCCCATTCTGCTGCTTTTGAAGGTGCCCGTAACGGGGAGTACTGGGGCGTCATCGAGTTTGGCAAGAACTTCACCAGCTACCTGACCAGGAGGTGAGGATTTCAAGACAACGTTTACATGCTGTTTAAATCTGAATCGATTTGTCAACAGTGCTGTTGTATAAAAAGGTATAAATCATGTCTAGACATAGCGGGTTACTTAAGAATTTATTCATTTCAACTGGTATTTCCCTGAAATTCTCACAAGCAGTAATTATCTGATGTATGAAAAAACACTGGCTCAGACGCTCAGCTCTCAGCATCAGCCGAGTATGAACACGTAGACCAAATGTCAAATCAATAATACCTGACATTTACCTACTGTTACCTCACAGTTTACTTGCGCAAGGTGTTTCGCTAACGTTCTAAAAATACTTGAACACCCGAACAAACAGGGTCAGGTGATGATGATTGTAGCAAAGAGGAGAGAGAGAATGAGAGAGAGTTGAATCAGTGTGTGAGAGAGGAAAAGCAGGTCAATCCTGTCTGTCTGTCTGTCTGTCTGTCTGTCTCTCTCTCTCTCTCACTTTGTCTGTCTTTCTTTTTCTCACTACACATACTGGAGAAAGACCACTTAATCACACAAGAATGTCTGTAGTTTTTCAAATCCCTGAAAATAATCTGTCTCATGTTTGGTGTGTCTCAAGTTTGCTTCTATATTTTTTCTACAGAAACCACAAGGCTAACAAGAAAGGGTAGCTAATCACTTTATACAAACTAATTTATTTATTAAATGTGGTACTTATTTAAAAAAAAAAAAAAAATACGGTTAACTATCCTTCAAGAGTTCCT
The DNA here is from genome assembly GCA_024331685.1 of Stegophilus panzeri. Lineage (NCBI taxonomy): Eukaryota > Metazoa > Chordata > Actinopteri > Siluriformes > Trichomycteridae > Stegophilus > Stegophilus panzeri. The sequence continues at coordinate 27,633,384 of JANDJT010000228.1, forward strand.
TGTGTGATCCTCGATTGGCTTCAGATCATATAAGTTGTGATGAGTTACTGTGAGTTTTAAATAAGGATTACACTGTCGAATATGCATGCGTTTAATGATTTAATGATCTATACGTTAAGATAAATAAGACTAGACTTTGAGTTAGGACACCCAGTAAAACGATTAAGCGTTAATGTGTGTCTATGGTAGTTGACGCTCTGCAGTGTCTGAGCTGCATTACTGAAACATTTAGCACGTGCTGCGTTTAGGAGGCGCTCTTTTGTCATTTGATCATTTTCAGCTCTTTGTGAGCTTTGCCTTTTATGGACTTCTGTGGGCGTGGCTAAATGTAAATCCAGTGTACCGACTGGCTTTTATCAACGTATGCACGCTAGTGTGAAGTTAATCAGCGTTACGGAAACTTTTGTCAATCTTGCAGGAATTTTTAGTTCATTTTTAGTCCAACGAAACCACGTACACACAACATGACTAAAAAAAGAAAAAGAAAATAAAAGGTCACTGAGGCTCGGTGTCTTGTGAGGCATGTGTGTTGGCTTAGGCATGCGTTTTACACCATGATCAACGGGTAGCTTCCCTTAGTTGTTAGCAACATTTGCTACGTAGCTGCAGGAAAATTCGGACACTAATGTCTGATTAATCATGAATAATTTCCGGGGTGTCATGTGGAACGATATGTTTGTGCACGGACAGGATGTTGCAGCCGAGAGTCTCCAGAGACATTGTCGAGGGGGGGTCCGTCCACGTTTGGCTCGACTTGACGAGTGAGTTTGAGGTTCTGATTAGACGTTATTGTGTGATTTGACACTGATTTTATGAAGGAAATTATACTTGTGAATAAACTTGTGTTTTGTTTTCTTTTTTTAAGATCGACAGATAGGAATAATGCTGCAAAAGAAGCTGCATGAAGCATTTCAGGTACAGCTAAACCGTGGCTACGCTGATTGGTCTACATTGCAGAGTGTCACCATAATTTCTCCTTTTGCATTCATTCTTGTTAATATTTGTTTAAACTCTGCATTTCCATGATAAATATCTGTAAAGCGGAAGGAATTTAGAATAATGATTCTGTGTGCCAAAATTGTGACATTGAGATTGAGAAAGAGAGACGAGGAAATGAAAGAAAACCTCAAAAAAAAAAACAGTTTTATACCACATGACTTGGCTTATGTGTATAGGCTAGAGGTGAGCAAGGGACTGGGTTTTTGTTTTTTTTTTGTTTTTTTATGATGAAGGAATTCTGACCTGCCTTTTCCTGTTCTTGACCAGACCTGGTTCAATTTGCCAAAAATGTAAACAAATAAGCTGTTTCTGAACCCACAGTGTGTATACAGTGCCCTCTGGTGGCGTGGTGGCCCTAAAAGGCTGCTTATATGACTGACAGCTACAAACCGCAATGTAATTATTTTAAACTACAGCAACCTTGACCAAATGTCACCTGCTAAAAAAGGTAGTAGCAGCTCAGTGGTTATGTCATTAGACTACTAATTGGAAGGTCATGAGTTTGAATCCCTTGACCCTCAACTGCCCCGTTGTATGATTGAGATTAATCTAAAAAATTTATTTCTGTATGTCACTCTAGATAAAACCACTCTGCATGCTGTTTCCAACACGCTCCCTGGTTAACATGCATTACCTTTCTTTGTCCTCCGAGCACCTACTCCTGGCCACGTGAAAGTAAAAAAAAAACCAAACACCTGCTCCTGGCCACATGAACGTAAACACCCGCTCGCATCCATTGATGTTCTGTACCGCTTATCCTACTCAGGGTTGCATGGAGCCTGGAGCCTATCCCAGGGAACTTGGGGCACAAGGCGGGAGACACTCTGGAGTGCCGACCCATCGCAGGGCACAATCGCAGACTCACACACCCATTCACACACTCCGGATATTTTTGAAATGTCAATCAGCTTACAATGCATTTGTTTGGACTGGGGGAGGAAACCTGAGTACCCGGAGGAAACCCCCGAAGCACAGGGAGAACATGCAAACACCTAACCCAACCCTATCAAACCCTGAACCCAGGAGGTGCGAGGCAGACGTGCTAACCACTACGCCACTATGCGCCCCACCCACTCCCGGCAACGTGAAAGTAAAAAAAAAAAGACCCGCTCCTGGCCATGTGAAAGAAAAAAAACACCCACCTCTGATCACGTGAAAGTTTAAAAAATGCCTGCTCCCAGCCACATGAAAGTAAAAAAAAATTGTAAAACAGCCGCTCCTGGCCACGTGAAAAAAAAATCCACCCGTTCCTAGCCGTGTGAAAGTAAAAAAAAAACAAAAAAACAAAACGCCTGCTCCCGGGCACTTGAAAGTTAGAAAAAAAAGCACGCTTCCAGCCACGTGAAAGAAAAAGTTTTTTAAAAACGCCTGCTCCTGGCCACGTAAAAGTAAAAAAACTGCCCGCTCCCAGCCACGTGAAAGTTAAAAAACAAAAAAAAATGCCTGCTCCTGGCCACGTGAACGTAAAAAAAATAACCCAACAGCCCACTCCCAGTCACGTGAATGTAAAAATGCCCGATCCTGGCCTCATGAAATAAAAACCCCACTGTGTCTTGTGGGACTCCAGTCCGGTGAGATGTACACGTCTAGTACAGACCGGAGATGATCTTATTATTGTGGGGCTTTCATGTGTTTAGTAAAATGGCCTACTCTGAAATGTGTGTGTGTTTCTGTTTCAGGCTTTCGTGGAAAGTAAGATGGGCAGTCAGGCCTACCTAGTGTCTGTTCCAGTTAAGGTAAGATCGCTGTGTGTCCTGTGTGTGTTGTAGTGTTCTCTCGTGTTAAAGAGAAGACACGACATTTTACAAGCCTGTAGCTTGCAGTCTAAAAGCCGAAAAAATAGCAGTGATGAACCTTTATGTTATATCTGTCTTTCAGTGAGTGTGTTGCTGAGTGTGTTGGATTACAAAAAAACAAATATAAGATTATTAAACCTATTTCTATATATTTTGCTAAGTTGAAGCTTTAAATTTTTAGATAATTTAGCTTATTTCTAGAAATGAATGCTAAAAAAAAAAAAAAAAAAAGTAAAATTATCTGGCAATAGAACAAGACTATTTCAAGCTTGAAACGAGTAGAAATGTCTAGAAATAGGTTTAATTGTCTTTTATTTGGTTTATTGTTATCTTATAATAGGAAATACTTGATAAATTTGACTATTCAAGATATTTTTACTTGCTAAGATGTCATTTTTTTTGCAGTGTAGTAATGCACAGCTATTGATAGAAAGTGGATTTCCTTTAGCTCTCCATTTCTCAGCAAGAAATCAATCCATCTTAAGCTGTAGACTTCACAGAGTGAAGGCTTTGAGATCTCATGAAAAAAAAAAAAAAAAAAAGGTGTAGCTAAATTAGCTAATTCTGCTATCTAGCTACAGTACCACATGAAATAGTTAGCAAGCCACGTAGTTAGCACGCTAGAGTTATTTTTCATACTGTACTGGGGTACTCAGTCTTTAAGAATTCTACATTACTTGTAAAATATCTTCTGATATGTAGTTGACTTCATTTACAAAATTTACAAAAGTTAGCATGCTAGCTAGCCAGTAAGTGAACTAGTGAGCCGATATAAGAAAATATGCAGTATAAAATGCCAAACAAATGATTTTACTAAGGTCAATCCATTTTATTGTGCTCCAAGTCACAGTCGTGAGGAAAAGTTGACACGAGTGTGTGTAAAAAGTATAATGGAGCACACATATGGTTGGTTCTCATGATTACTAATCCATCATGTGAGCATACTGGGCTGGTTTTAAAGTTTCAGTGATGGTATCGGAATTAAAACCTGCATTTGTGACACAATTCTTTGACGGAGATGCTTGTATTTTTTATCATTCTTCCCTTCTACTCTGTAGTTCGAGGAGCCAATATACGGCAGTCAGAACACTACATTCACTACGTTTGTGACTCCAGGAGCTGTTCTGAGGTAAAATTACATCCTCCTCATACAGTGAGGTCCAAAAGTCTGAGAGCGCTAGTGAAAATGTAGAATCAGTGAAATAGTTAGATGAATTTCAGAGTTTCTTAGTATTCGGTACGTCCTCTTTTTGCTTTAATGACAGTGTGGACTCGAGCTGACACGGACTACACAGGTTCTGTGCAGAACCTTACGATACATCTGAGATCTAATCCATCGGAGTGTCGTCTGATCACGCGCTTCAATAGAAGGGATTAGACATGAGGAAAAATCTGACCTTCTGGACAAAGCAGTCAGTCAATATCAAAAAGTTGAATAGATTTAAATAGGGGCATTTAAAAGCGGGGCCTAGAAATAGTGTAGAATCTTGAATATTAAATATTCAAGATATTGAAGAGTTACTGTCTTTGTTTTAATTATTTCCAAATGATAAAAACCTTCTGTTTATTTCCAATTTTTAAATGGAAAAAAAGAAATCCCAGATTTTCAATGTGGTCTCAGACTTTTGGACCCCACTGTACTTAACAAATAACAAGAGAAGTGGTAATAATAATAATAATGATAATAATAATAATAATAATGGGTCACAATGTTGGGGCATCTGTTGAAGCAGATTTATACATTTTCAGATACCGTGACTACATGTTTTAGTGAAAATTTCCTGAATTTATCGCTAATTGTTATTGTACATTTTTTATTCTCATCTGTAACACAGCATCACTTTTTACCTGGCGGTGGGACTCACTGCTCTGTCCTTCGTCTTGGAAAGGAAAGAAGGGCTGTTGGACAGGTGCTGGGTGGCAGGTGAGACACTTTCAGTGGCATTTGAGACTCAGCCAAGGGCTGTGCTGAATGTTGCTGCATATATATATATATATATATATATATATATATATATATATATATATCTATCTCACTAAATATGTCTTCCTTAATTCACTATTCACTTTCCTCACTCACTTGCACAAACTAGGGCTTTTAGTTCATATTCGTCCACACATTTTTTCTCTCCAAAAAATTCATTTCCTCCATGAACCACTAGATGGAGGCAGTGACATACTGTTTATTACACTCACATTTTTCTTTATCATCATTTTCCCTATCCTCATCCTTCCTTTCCGGTGTAGGCGTGAGTTCTCTAGAGACCATGCTGGCACATCTCTTCACTCAGCTGTTGGTCATCAGCGTCCAGATCATCCTGCTCCTGCTCTTTGTCCTGCTCGTCTTTAAGGTACGTGTACGTCTTATGAATATACTCAGCGCTTTCCAAGTTCATGTATGGAAATGGTTTATATATTAAAATGTAAATCTTTTCGTATCATGCATGTTTGGTGTCTGAGGTTTGCTTCTTTAGTTTTGCACTGCAACTACAAACTTAATATAGATAACGAATAATTCCTGTTCTCTTTGCTTCTTTCCTAACTGCCAAAACAGCACTGAAAACACACTCACATACACACATGCATAAGGCTGCAAGCAGCTGATTGATCTTGTAGTCTCATGTCATGTGCTTAGGTTAGAGACAGTAAACAAATGCTTATTTCAATAGAGATATTTGCCTGTAACAAAGCTGTTAGCTAAGTTAACAATGGATATCAATGGGCTTTTTTATGAATATTAACGACTGGTTGGTGGTGTCAGAGAAAACAGGCTGCAAGTCGGATAGACAAATACGCGGTGAGTTGTTCTAGGAAAACAATCCACTACACCCCAGATCTGATTCTTTTCAATAACAGCCCACCCTGTAATGTTTTATTTCTTTTATACTTCAGCAGTTATCATGTTACAGCGTACTACAGCAGTTTCAGCATGTTGTACTTTTTTTTTTATTGATCAGTTTATAGCTCCATTTAGTGTTGTGGAACATCCAGGAGACAAATTAGATCATGCTACAAACAGTCATTCCTTCTTGAAGTTAATAAGACAAAAGAAAATCTAGCTTGTCATGTTACAGAGAAACAAGTCCTTGTGTAAGTTGTTACTATAGAAACGATAACGTAACGTAACGAGTGCATGAAAATAAGTCCTGCGGCTACTGTCAGAGCTGGTGTAGAAAATTAATCTGAAAATGAATATTATACTGTATGAAGGTCATACTCTAATCTGGATTACGATAGTGCTGTTAACATGATTGTTGTTTGGAGAGGTCTAGACCAATGGTCACCAACTCTGTTCCTGGAGATCTACCTTCCTGAAGACTTTAGCTCCAGCTATAATTGTGCCCCCCTGACCATCTAATCATTACCTTAAGAATTTCTTGATCAACTAAAAGAGTTGTGTTTGGTTTTAGTTGGAGATGAAACCTGCAGGAAGGTAGATCTCAAGGAAGAGGGTTAGTGATGACTGTTCTACACCCATAATGGCTCTTTGTGTTTTTCATCCATCCAGTAGGGGGCGACATGGGTTTTCAGGATACATTAATTATGGTAGTCCTTTGAGTGTACTTTTGTGTTCTAGTTAAAGGACTAGCATGCTATAATTCAATTTAAAATACTGACTGTATATATGTATATATGTTCTTCTTTTTTTTTTTTTTTTTTTTAAAGTTTGACCCATCTTGAGCATCTTAAAGTATGAATATGTTTGAGAAGGATAAAAAAGAATCCGTCAGACTATGTGAAAGAGTGTCGCAGAGTCAAATAATGACCATCATATACCACAAAATACAGTACACAGTCTCGTCCAAAAGTATTGGAACAGCAAGGCCAAGTCTCTTATTTTTGCTTTCCATTGAAGACATTTGGGTTTGAGATCAAAAGATGAATATGAGACAACAGATCAGCGTTTCAGCTTTCATTTCCTGATAAAAATAACTTAAAACAGACCACGCAGACCACGCAATTTTTAGGTGAGTAAAATTATAAGAACAGATACTCTTAAAGTAAATAACACTTAATATTTGGTCTGGCTTGCAATAACTGCAACAAGCCAGGCTTTTACTGCAGCTTCTTTCAGTTGTTCCGTGTCTGGTTGTCAGTACACCAGTGGTTTCTTTCTTTTTCAGGACATTCTAAATTGTTGTATTGGCTATACCAAATGCGTTAGCAATGCCTCTGATCGATTTTCCCTCTTTTCTCAGCTTCAAAATGTCTCACTTTTCTCCCATAGACAGCTCTTTGATCTTCATGTTGGTTTATCCTTTTTAACAACAAATGCAGTCTTCACAGGTGAAACCTAGGGCTCAAACCAAGAGTGGACACTCAGCTCTATTAATTCTTTAAACATTCAGTTTAACAGAGCACCCCTTGGCAGCAAGAAACACATATCAGTCACATGTTCCAATATTTTTTGATCACTTGAAAAAAATATGGGTAGGTTCAAACAAAAGGTGCCATGTTCGAAGTTGTTTAACACATCTAGATGTAAGTATCGGGAAATAAAAGCTGAAATTCTGATCTATCGTCTCATGTTCATGTTTTCGTCTCAAAAACAAATGTCTTCAACGTATAGCGAAAACAATAGAATTGGCCTTGCTGTTCCAATGCTTTCAGAGGGGACTGTATGGCTGAAATATGCAGCATCTGTGATCTTGGTGTTAAGTTGCATGTTAAGTGCAACTAATTGTGTACCATGAACGCACTTTGTTAGAAAAAGACGACAAAACCAGGATTGTTTTAATGAGAAAAATCTGAAAAGTCAAGTTTTTCAGATTTGGAATAATTCCTTATGGAATAATTGTACAATACATAATGTCCCATCTACCTCAAATGTAGCCAATGAGACATACTGTAGTAATCATATCCTGTCCTGTCCTGACCACACTTACTAGGTTTTTCGTACATGGTCCCTGACAAATAAACTTAATAAACTAAACGAAATGTGTTTTGTGCCCATGTAGCCAATAGGAATTGACCTAAAACCTTTTTTCATAACTGCATGCTTCAAGAAATTGTCTTTCAAATAGCAGGAATATTCCATATTTATTCATTTAAAGTAAAACTCCACCCTGATCCACCCCTGCTGAAATAAAACAATAGAAACCATCACAGAAATTCTAATGGTTTCCACTACAAATACCATTACAAATCAGCTGTTAACCATTAAAACCATTACCAAATGTAAAAGGTGTTCTATTGGTCCATAATGGTATCCACTAGACATACAGTAACATGCCACCAATAGAAGGTAACCAATTACTAGTAGAGACGCATAGGGACGTTACAGTTTCCATTAAAACCAATACAATTCCCATTATAACCATTAAAACCATTACAAATTCTACGAGCAGAGCGTATAGATGAGGAGGTGAAGGAGCTGGATAGACTAAAGGACTAAAGCGCCGCTGCATCGACTCTCTTTTGGTAGAGATGAAGGCGAGGGCTAAATCCCACTGGTACTACTATCAGCAGGTAGAATGGCATTGTGGGTAACGTAGGAAAACCTTTTCTGCAGTGAGTGATGTTTAGTGATTTGTGGATTTATATAAAGGAGACGTAAACTGTGAGTCAACACACACACACACACACACACACACACACACACACACACAATCTCACACTCATACACTATTTCGGCATGCATGTAGATTTATTGAAGGCATCAGGCCAGTTACTTTAAATCATGATTCTTTATAATACATATAATACATTCTTCATAATGCAGCCTTATAATGGATCTCTCTCTCTCTCTCTCTCTCTCTCTCTCTCTCTCTCGCTCTCTCTTTCTCAGATTCCCAACGAAGGCTCCCTGGTCCTAGTCGTCTGCCTGATCGTTCTTCAGGGTGTGACCGGAATCTCCTTCGGATTGGTTATTTCGTCTGCCATCGACGACGAGCAATCGGCCAATCAGGCAGCTCTCGGCATCTTCTACCCCAACCTCATCATCAGCGGTACGACTTCACCAGTTCGGCTAACATCACTTACAGTATATGACGATTTCTCGATTCTGATTGGTCAGAACGTGTCGATTAAAGGAGCTGTCGTTTGTTGTGCCCATGTTTCGGCTTTGACTAAAGACTGAAAAACGTACAAACATTTCACATAAACATTTATGGACAGAATAAAGCAACTGCACTTAGATTTCCATTATATGTACGTTTTTGTCTAAACGGTTTTTCTGTTCTTCTTCCAGCACGGTGAAATTCTGTAGTAATGACATGACACGTACTGTACACCACACGTGAGGTCAATAGAGATTAGGTTAAAAAATAAATAAATAAATAAATAAAGGCGGCAGATTTCTTCAAAGCAAACGGGAATAAACGTTATTACATGAGGATCCATTTTCAAAATGAACACCAGGATCGATACAGATCGATATTTCAGTGATGACGCACCCGTTCGACCCCGAGTCTCAGTTTCAGCTAAATTGTAATTTTCCAGGAAAGTCGCTTACCGTCGCTTTAATGTTGGTGGAAGATTTTTGGGGGTGTTTTTTTTCGCTGATTGATGAGGAAAGACATAAGTGCAATTTGATCTTGGCTAGTCTACTGGGATTCGAAGATGGATGAGAGAGTGATGAGAAAAGGTGATGAGGAAAGGAACGAGAGAGACGGAGGAGGGGAGGGAGGCTCAGCAGAAATGCACTGAAAGCCTGATAATGACCGACTGAGGAGGAAGTCATGTCTGAGGTTATGACCTTATCCACTGACAACACACACGAACATGCACGGAAGGATGCGATTTATCTTATTTTTCCTTTATCATCCTCACACGTTTCTCTCGTTCCTTATCGAACTCTCTGTAGGTGTCATTTGGCCGGTGGAGTGTATTCCGTATCCGCTGCGATACCTGAGTCTTGTGCTGCCTCAGACGTACGCATCTGAAGCCCTGCGATGCATTATGTACCGAGGTGAACACACACACTCACACACACACACACACACACAGTCATGAAGCACTCTCCTGCATCATGTTTATTGGTAATCTTACACTTACACACAGCCCTATGGCTTTAGAAAGTAAACACACACACACACACACACACACACACAGCATGTTTGAGAGGAGGTTCACGTCTCATCTATGTTCCATGATGATGAGCTCATGTTGCAACAGACAATCAGGACACCCAACCCTCCCCTCACTATCCCCCCCCCCCCTCTCTCTTTCTCTCTCTCTCTGTCACTCTTAGTTTTCCCTCTCTCTGTATCTGTCCTCACTCTTTCTCTCTCTCTTTCTCTGCGTGCGTCTCTCGTCCTCAATTATTCACCGAGCTTATCATCGTACCTCCCTCTCGAATGAAACCCCTTTCAAACCTGTTGAACTTTTTCCATCTTCTCTCCGGCACCCCACAGCTTAACTGGCTTAATTTGCTGGAGTAAACAATAAACGCTAAACTATTGTAGCAAGCCACAGGACACATGAGTAACATCTGTTTATTGGTCTCCAATGCCTGGATAACTTGTACGATCTATTCGGGTAAAAAAAAATGATCCAGTGTAATTAGGAACTGTACGAAAATTCTTTTTCTGACAGGAAACGTCAGGAGGAAAGAAATCAATCATCTGAAGTTTCTCTGAGTGTAGGTAGACGAATGTAGAGGTGGGTGTGGGATAATTCAGTGAGATTGATATCATCTTTAAATGCGTTTTTCTTTAAAATGTTAGAACTTTACTTCTGGTTGCGATGCGTGCAAAAGAGTTCAAAAAAATTCTGTAGAATTGTCGAAAAAAAAAGTCTAAATTTCCCCGTGTGAAGGGTTTTCCTAGGCTGCCACATGTATGGTCGATATAAATAGCGCTTAGTAATTATAACCCTAAGTATATAACGAATTATTAATTTGTTTTATGGTTCATAAATTTTGTATTGGACTGAAAAAACCGGGAGCTCTGTCTTTTATACCAGAGCCTTATCATCCTGCAGCTCTCGCCTGGGTTCATACTGAAGCTAAGCAGGGTTGAGCCTGGCCAGTACCTGGATGGGAGATGTCCTGGGGTCCAAAAACTAAGGTTGCTGCTGGAAGTGGTATTACTGAGGCCAGCAGGGGGCGCTCACCCTGTGGTCTGTGTGGGTCCTAACGCCCCAGTATAGTGACGGGGACATTATAGTGTAAAAACAGCACCGTCTTTCAGATGAGACGTGTGGTCGTTAAAATCCCAAAATTCCCCCATTAGCCCTTCTCTATCATGGTCCCCTATTAATCCATCTCTGAATTAGCTACATCTCTCTCCTCTCCACTAATAGCTTGTGTGTGATGGTGCAATATGGCTGCCATCACATTGTCCATGTGGATGCTACACACTGCTATGAGGAGACCCCCCCCATACAATGTAAATACATGGGAAAAGCTTTCGAGTGTCTATTTCAATAAAAAGGCTTTGAACTGAAGTGAGATATTATGGATTTTTAACATGACATGAAAGACAATTGCCATGCAGGTCAAAGCAAACTGAAATCTGAGTGTTCTGTGATGTTCTTCAGGATGGGGTCTGTCGCGCATGATGGTGTGGCGCGGCTTCGCCGTCACGCTCGGCTGGAACACGTTCTTCCTCATGCTGGCCACCATCATCCTCAAGCTGAGGACATGAAGGACGCCAGTCACTGGAAGGAGTTTCAGATCAATGGAGAGAGGCATCAGGCGAGTCCCAGGCTTCATGGAGAAGACAAGGCCTCTCTCTCACTCAGTATTTTTTGATGGGGCTCTCACGAGTGGAAGAATAAGGATTTTTCACCTGCAGTAGGGCTGCTAATCAGAGTTCACGATTAGGCTGAAGGCTACCTCAGAGTAGCCAATCAGGCTCTTCTTTTTTCATAAGAACCAGAACCAGAACCAGTCACCTCAGGGAAAGAATGGGTGCTGGTTCTGCATCAGTAGCATTCCACCAGCAAGTGTTATACTACAAATCCAATGATATGTTCATTCACGTACTTGTATTTGAAATGTCCTAATTAGCACAGACCACAGTCTTGAATACACTCGGGAGATCCTGAAAGGCAAATGGACAAAAAAATAACCACGTGAAGTACTGACCTCTGACATGAGTGTCACCTGGTGTGTAAAGTCCTGAACTTGGAAAATTCAAAAACTCAGAAACCTTGACGGACTTGTTCTAGACAGACAACACACCGTCTGGATGCATTTATAGATTTCTGTTTGTGTCGTTCGTTTTCTTCACAGCTCTCTAGAGTTGTAGTGTTATATAATCAAGTTTAACCATTTAGTTGCTCTATCCGTGGGCTTTGCGTGTGAGTTACCTCCTCTGACTTGATGACGGCTGTATTATTTGTTTTTCCTTCATGGTAAGGTCTCCTGTCATTCGATTCAATCTCAGTGAGTGGGATCAGCTATTCATATTGGCTTATGGATTAATAAGACCAGTAATACGGTATATCCAAGCACATGGTCTTACGACTCAAGTTAATGAGTCATGGATGAAGACTACTTTCATGACATCGTGTCTTCTAGATAGTGAGAGCTGAGTCACACTCTGAACTAGATGGTTTCTGCTTGGGGCCTGAGATCTGTAAGAGCTTTACGCTGGACAATCGTACATCTCGGATCTTAGGACGCATGTGACGTGCTGACCGGCGGCCGATTTAGTGCCGTTGCGACCAAAGACAAAAATCTGTCCGTGTTTAAAATCTCCGAGAGTGACCACTGCTATAATACAAAAGCCACCAATAGGAGGACGGCAAAGGATTATGCGAAACTCATGGGACAGCTAGAAATACGGCCGTGTCGATGGCGAGACATAAACGAAACATGCTAAAAGACAGAAAAATAACCGTAATACCTCAAGCACGCGTTCAAATATGTTTCTGTGTATGCGAGCTCATTTTCCGCACAAGTCTGGCTCATGCTGATTTGATGGCGTAAACAAATCGCAAACAAGACGTTTTCTTTTAATACAGGTTCTGACACACGTTATCGTTTAGTCTTTTATAGAAATCCGCCTAGTGATAATCTATTTTTTTTTAATATATATATATAAATGGCTTAAGATAACCTATGTTAATATTAACGTTAGCTAGGTAACAATCACTAATATAGCTAAGAAATCTGTTCTAGCTTTGTCAAGATACACTAACATGCTCTCCTTTTCACTGAGTAAAGTGCCGTGCTACATTGAACTTCACTGAACAAGGCTTTTTCGAGTTCACTAGACTTCCCAGTCAGAATATTTCATCCCGCCCACCGAAGTTGATTGACAGAAGATCTTAAACAGGCAAGGAAATAAAAACAGCCAATAATTAACTACGATTTTAATTGAATTGCGTACAAGTATTCGTTTATGGAAGGTTTTGTTTTAAACATCGACGTATTTTAATCGTGCATCCTGAAATAAATTTTATGCTGCTGTCTTTTCCTTTGACCTCCTCATGCTGGCCAAAGGAGGCGCTATTTATAAACATCAAGAGCTCTAAGTAATCCTTTAATCGTGTACTTTAATCGAGTGTGGCACTATCTTTGTTGCATTTGTGTATGTTTTTAAACAGTTTTGATCGTGTCGTGAAGTGTGGAGGGAAAGATGTGCACGTTTACATTATTCTCGTGACCGAACCTGCAATCGTTGTGAGCTGTGAAAAAAAAAAAAAAAAAAAAAAAGAGAAATGCAAGGAGGCATGCATGTGTACTGAAAAGCGTTCACCAGGGCTACAAGCACAAAGATGGCAGCCTTGTGCCAGCTACACCAGCTACAATCAATACTGTGGCATCTTACTGTATGTTGAAAGATATACAGAGATATATACAAATAAGATGTATATTTGAGATTAATCACTAGCTATTGAGTATTTTGTTGGACAGTGTTAAATGCTATGAAGGCCTGGCTTTTATAAAGATGTCTATACAAGAATTTCTTGCTTGTGAAGGTGTTCTCCTATGGGTTTTGTCTCATAATATGAACTAATTGTTGTTGTTGTTTTTTTTATAGATAAGTAAGTACTGACTATATACAATATTTCTTTCTTTACATTTAATGTTTTATAACGTCTTGTCATAAAACAGCTCCTTTGTCTTACATTTACATTTATTCATTTAGCAGACGCTTTTATCCAAATGAGGAAATACGAGCAAAGCGATATATCAAGCGGAGAACAATACAAGTAGTGCTATTATACAGTATTTTTTTAATTGAGTTCTAGAGAAGCAAAGTGCGCAGAGTCGAGGTGTAAGAGCCAGAGTAGGTGGGTTTTTTTCTTTTTTTTCTCTTTTTAAAGTATAATGTGGGGGTTGGCGTTTTAGGGGTTGGTTAGGTGTTCACGGAAGAGGTGGGTCTTTAGCTGTTTTTCTGAAGATAGTGACAGATTCTGTGGTCTGGATTGAGGTAGGAAGTTCATTCCTACACTGAGGGACGGTTTGTGTGAAGGTTCTGGAAAGGGACCTTGAGCCATGCTGAGTAGGAACTACTAAGCGTCGGTCGTTAACCGATCGCAGATTGCGCGAGGGAACGTAAGCCTTCAGGAGAGAGTTGAGGTAGGAGGGTGCTGTTCTAGACAAGGTCTTGTAGGTGAGCATCAAGGCCTTGAATTTGATGCGGGCGGCTACAGGAAGCCAGTGGAGGGAGATGAAGAGGGGTGTGACATGGGTCCTTTTGGGCTGGGTGAAGACGAGGCGTGCTGCAGCATTCTGAATCAATAATTCTGCATTCACATATATTGAACTACATAGGGCATAAAACCCAAATTATTCCTTGTCTCTACTGTCAGTTGATTGGTCTAAAAATTCCCCAGATCTAAATCCGAGCAACAAACATGTCCAATCCATGGAGGCCCAACCTCACAACTTAAAGGATCTGCTGTTAACGTCTCGGTGCCAGATAGCACAGCTTCAGAGGTAGGTCTTGCCTCGACGGGTCAGAGCTGTTTTGGCGGCACAAGGAGGACCTACACAATATTAGGCAGACGGTTTTAATGTTATGGCTGATCGGTGTATTTATCATGAGCCATAAGATGACATTTTTTTCATCAGACAGCTTCATGGAGTTTATTTCAATTCTGAAATTCCTAACAAATGGAAATTATTAACAGATGTGTTCAACTTTAAACAAGAATAAAACCTTCAGCACCCTCTTCAATTCAATTCCAATTCAGTTTTATTTGTAGAGCGCTTTTATCAACGGACGTTGTCTCGAAGCAGCTTTACAGAAACGTATAAACACAGGATAGAGATTTTAAGCGTGTGAATTTATCCCTATTGAGCGAGCCGGTGGTGACGGTGGTGAGGAAAAACTCCCTAAGATGATATGAGGAAGAAACCTTGAGAGGAACCAGACTCAGAAGGGAACCCGTCCTCATCTGGGTAACGACGGATAGTGTGAAAGCAAAAGAAAGGTCATTATGGTACCCTTCTCTACTAATATTGGCACCCTTGGTAAATATGAGCAAAGAAAGCTGTGAAAAATTGTCTTGATTGTTTAAACTTTTGATCTTTTGTTCAGAAAAATTCATAACAATACTCTGCTCTCATCGATATCAAACAATTGCAAACAAAACACAGGTTTATCCAACAAAAAAACCCCTTAAATATTAAGTTTAAATATGTGTGTGACACAATTATTGGCACCCTTTTAGTCAATACTTTGTGCTAGCTCCCTTTGCCAAGATAACAGCTCTGAGTCTTCTCCAATAACGCCTGATGACATTGGAGAATACATGACAAGGGATCTGAGACCGTTCCTCCACACAGAATCTCTTCAGATAACGAGCTGAGTGTCATAAAACTACAAGATTACAGATTCAAGGAAGCAAAAGTCAAGACCAGTCTCAATACCAAAGTTTAAGTCAGTTAACCATTATAGAGAGAGCTCCTGAAGATCTACCACTCTTTATATGGTCTTTTGAATATTGGATTATGTTATTAATAAATGTCTTGTAGCATGACAAGAATTAAACATCTGACTGGTGGAAGAGCTCCATGAATGTCTCAGGACTGCAAGGTGATTAAATCTCCAAAAGCAGGTTCACAACTGAACTTAGAAAATAGACTCCTACATCTCCAGCAGCAGGGTTTGGACTGCCAGCGAGATAGATCTCCAGCAGCAACTCTGTGTGGTGGTAAATCACCACAATCAAACGTGGCCCTAACCTGCACAGAGAACTGCAACTACAGAAGGTTGGAACCAAGGATTAGACACATTACAGGGAAATAAAGGCAATTCATTCACTGAAAATAATTGAAAAAATGCAAAGAAAAAAGCAGTCTAACTGTTTAAACGGTTAATACTGTTATTGTTCTTTTCCAGTGCTTTTCAAGATAGCATAGCCTAGCATTTTCCCAGTCAGCTTAATTTCCTGTCCAGAGTTCGTCACTTCCTGCATGCCTGGCTCCATAAGGTTGTGATGTTAGATAGCCGCTATAGCCAGGTTTTTGAAGATGTGGAGACAGTCATGCTGTGAAAATGTTAAAAAATAAATACACGTTTTTGTTTAAATGCAGTGTTTTTAGTTTTATTTATATCTAGGCTTCGTAGAAGCAGAGTAGGCTGTCAAATGTAAAGAACCGTTATTAACCGTTCTTTTATTTTGTTCCGGCTTTAGAGGGGGGTCATGGAACCCCAGGGATGAAGAAACATCTTCAGAAAAAACTGTTTCTAATCCCTGGTTGGGACTAAACTCTGCAGGGTGGCAGATCATGAGGTCAGGAAGTTAATTCCAACACTCACAATTGCTGTCTTAATGACCGAACGCTTAATATTTAAAACCTGTAAGACCACCAACTGCATCATCTTAAACCATACGCCTTCGTCCTGCACTCCATCTGACCTCATGTACCCCTGCGTTACCCCTGTTTTTCAGATCTTCAATAACCACTTAAATGCATGCTTTTGTGAGACTGTAACACATCCTACTCGGCTATCTCAAGGCAATAAGGAGTAGGAGTGATGATTTAGGGTTAGATCACTATAAACAAACTCAGGTTCTTTACCGCTTCAGACATATAGCCTGATGTAAATGAGGCCAGTGATAAGGAGTTGAGAGAAAATGAAAGAAAGACGTGGAGGATCAAACAGAGATTAAAGAACAAAAACATGAAAGCGCAGTAAATCAGGTTAGCCACAATGAACCGCTTCGTATGTGAGAACATGTTGACCCTCTTGGAAAGAATTTTGGCAGCTGCACGTGCGTGTTTGCAACATTTTCTCTTGGTCTGTTCGTAGGCGTTGCTCTTTTATTCCGGCCTGAGCGTTCGTTTTGCACTTTATTTGATAATGTTAATGTGGGAGGATGGCACTGGTCCAAGATGTGGGGCAACTTTTATATTAAGTATGTTTGACATTTACCCAAATCATGCCCAAATGCTAAAGTGGGTACAATATGTTTCCTTTGATGTGGCTCGGTAATAATCTTACCTTTCATGTGTGGTAGTCTGAAAGGAAAACTCTACTTCTCCTTATCCATATCTTATCCAACAAAAAAAAACTAAACTAAAATTAGATAAAAGGTAATGGGTAATAGGTAATGTTAAGTGCGCTCAAAAAAGTTGGCTTTTAAATAGCAAACGCGCACGCCCTGTCTTTTCCGGCCCTCTTCTCAATTATAATTAGTTGAATTGCTGCCTACAGTGTCTAGAGCAAAACTGCAAGATTACAAATTAGAGGAAACATTCCATAATTAAATTAATGCAAGAGTCAAAACCTGCCTTAACACCAAAGTTAAAGCCAATCAGCCATGCTACTGAAGATCTAACACTCTCCAGAGTTTGATTCCACCCATTCTTTGCTAAACGGGGTAGATCTTTGGAAGATAGATTTTGGTGGGGGTTGGAAGACGTTAATAATTTGTAGCCCAGCTACGTCTCAAAAACCACACGAAAGACTTGTATCTAGCCCACAGATTCAGGCATTGGAAAAGGGAGTCTTTTTTTCAGGTCACCATTGTGCGCACGCATTTCTTATGTACGGACATTATCCACTCTATAATCCCCCTTTCCCTAGGTATCTCCCAATGTATTTTACAATAGAAGTGGTTCTGTGCATCTGGTTCTGTCTCCACTTACACTTTACCTTTGTGTACATTGATTGCTATAAAACAAGCTCTTAGGGTATTTTTAAATTTGGTGTAAAAAAAAATGCAACCTTGGTAACACTGTAATGAACTGCTCTGCCTGCTTCTCCCCTTCCAATGTTAGTGTTCGTAGAGCGAGTAATTCCTGCCCCAATGGACTGCTAAGAGTGCTTGTTGCAGTTCCAGTTTTTGACCACTAGGAGCAATAATAACTCTGTGGAGCTGAATGGTGCAGTCGTGCTGGCCATGATTACGCAACATCTAAAAGGCAAGCAAATCTGTGATTGGTCACTCAAAAGGTCATTAGTATTACGATGGAATTTAAAATGTTTGGAGCTGTGAAGGAGGCCGTTCCCTCTGGATGAGACGCCACTACTTCTGAATATTGGATTATACTGTATTATTGATTGATTTCTTGGAAGATTACAAAAATGAAACATCGGACTGGTGGATGAATGGGTTCAGGACTACGGTGATAAATCTCCAAAAGCAGGTTTTGAAACAGGTTTAAAAACGAGGTCGTGGCTAAACTCTGCAGTGAGATGGTTCTCCAAGAGCAACTCTGTCCTGTAATAGATCTCCACAGTTTAGTATACGGTGTCCTTTAACTGCAGTGAGAATTGGAAGTATAATTCAACCGTTCGGACTAAACCTCACCAGGAACAAGACCTTAATTAATTTCAAAACTGAGAATTGCTGATGACCACCAACTACATCATTTAGCACATTTCAACTACACGGCTTTGTCCTGCACACCATACGACCTCATGTCCCCACGCCCTCCTTGTTTCCTCCGCATGTCTATTTCAGATCTTCAGTAACCAATGCTCGGTTCTGCACTCTCCAGAGTCCTGACTTCTTAAACACTGTGTTTTTCTGAGCCTCCGCCAGGAACAAGGCTGGAATGAAACTCTGCAGGGCGGTAAGGGCTTAAGGAGCAGGGTTGGGTTCCCTTTGGTTAAACCTACAGTACACTGCTCTAAAAAAACCTGATCAACAGAGGTGTGGAGAGAGCTGACAACAGCTCAGAATTATATCTCAAGCGTGTGTAATTAAACTCAACAGGTCTATAAATAGCTGTACAGCTCCTCAGCCTGAGTAGGAGTTGCTTTAACAGCAAGGAGGGACAAGGCAGTATATTGGTAGAAGAAAATTACAGTGATATGTATGTGTGTGTGTGTGTGTGTGTGTGTGTGTGTGTGTGTGTGTATATACATATATATATATATATTGACATCTGTTTAAACGATGAAATATTTGTCTGTTGGATGTCATGTGCGCTTTAATTAAAAATTGACGAGGTTTGAGTTCTCGCAAGCATCTGTTTGTGTTTATTTGTAATCTAATTTTGAAAAAAAAAATACGAGAGAGAAATCTCGTACAAATCTTTGTTGACGATCATAGCAAAGAAAAATTCAATTAAATACGTCCAGCTGCATTGGAGTTCGAACCCTTGTGCACCTGTGTAAGAAAAATACTTATGGAATGTGAGCACTCTGTTTTCTCAGGCCGTCCAAGTTTGCAATATTACAAGCAGTGAGTAAACATATCTGTGTACATAGTTACTGTTGCCAGAGCAGCCCGACAACAGTGTGCGGCCCGCTCCCAAACACTGAGAGGTTAGGATATGAACTCTTAACCATGAGATTCGATTACCCCGATCCTGTCACACCAGTCTCCTCCCTGCCCTTTTCTCTTTCCACGTTACTCTCTCGCGCCGACCTCTTCTCGACCTCTCAGCTCGGCGTTCTCGCACAGCTGTTGCTACGTTTTTTCATTTACAGTCGCATCCTGAAATGATCTCTTGGCTAGAACAAATGCCCTCTGGAGTTTTCGGAGGAGGAAACACAATGCGGTCGTTACCGCAAAGGAGGTTTAAAAAAGAACTTTATTACTTTAACCTCTTTATGTGTTTTTGTTTTTCTTAGAACATTAAAGAACATCTAATATAAATGTCATGGCGTGAGTACAGATCAAAGAGTTGTATGGTACTCAAGACAGAGCTGGAGTTTCTCGAGGTTGTGCCAGGCGTTGTATGGCTTTAAGATATGAGGGGGAAAAACATTCATCCTGTATGAATCATATCTGAAGCAATCTATCAGGTCTTTGTATTGGTGTGTGTGTGTGTGTGGGCACGGTTTTATAACTTGGTATGGCCCAAACGTCCCCACAAGGATAGGAATATCTGACAATCTTGACCCATGTAGAGATGTTTGGTACAAGGAAAACTGTAGCATTTTTTTTTATATATATATAATAAATAAATAAAATAAAAGATCCAAAATGTATCCTATTGGTTCCTGAGGTTAAAGGTAGGGTTAATTTTAGGTTTAGTTACAGTAATGTCAGTGGAAGGTCCTCAAAAGAATAGCAAGGCAAACGTGTGTGTGTGTGTGTGTGTGTGTGTGTGTGTGTGTGTTCATGCATTCTGACTACCAAAGATAGGGCCATTATAAATGTATTGGTGAGGTGTTGGTGCTGTTGCCATAGTGGCCTAAATATGGATCGTAGTCAGGTTTAAACTAATTTATCATTGTCAGTACAGTTATGTTGTGGGTGTGTGTGTGTGTGTCCACTTTATCCCAACATGCTGACATGAGAACCCAATCTGAGATTGTTTATTTATTGCCGTTCCTATTTGTTTCGTACCTATATTCAGACTGGAATATGAGAGTTGTATAATGTAGCCTAGCTAAGTTCTGATGATCGGAGCGGGAAGTCTGATTTATTGTTAGCCAGATAAAACATGAGCCAAGAACATCTGAAAAAAAAAAACCCCACACAATTCCTCTCCTTGACTTATTTTCATAATCATGTTCTTGCTATTATCCTTAACTCCTTTTACAAACCCAGTATTGGAAAATATCTTGATCTTTCAGTTGACGGATTTGAACAATTTGTCTACTGGCTTGGTTTCGGGTTTAGGCGGGACTATATAGAGAGTAGGTGATATCCGGGAACCCCATGCACGCGTCCAAAATTAGCTATATGTCAAAAACCCACTTTACCCCCTACACGGAAAGCGAAGAAACCTCTTTTCCACCCACTCGTCCTCGTGAGCGATCACCACTGAAAACTGCTTCCGTCTTCTGTACTGTTACGCTTGAGTAAAAGTAAGAGTTGTTATTGAGAAAATTACTCAAATAAGAGTTAATGCATCATCTGGTGAAACACTTCTTGAGCAATTACTTTACTTTAAGTTATCCTTTGAACGTTTCACGTCGTTAACACGACGAGTCTGAAAATGTTCTATTGTCTGTTCTGTTCTTATGTTAATTAAGTAAGCGAGATATGCTGACATGCAAGCCACCTCCATTATCAGCAATATATAAAGAACAGTAATGTTAGCTGCCGAAAAGAAGAAGAAAAACCCCCAGATAGAAACAATCACAGAATTTCTAATGGTTTCCACTACAAATACAATTACAAACCATCAGCTAAGCATTAAAAACATTACCGTTACCATTATTGGTCCTTAATGGTATCCACTAGACATAACATGCCACCAACAGAAGTAGAGACCCATAGGGACCATTAGAGCTTCCATTAAAACAAATACAATTCCCATTATAACCATTAAAACCATTATAAATCAAATTCTATGAGGGTTTCTATAGTTAAGCAGGGAAATGCTGTTGGGGTTTAAGTAGCTTACTAGGTTCGTTAGCTAGACAGCTCGTGTGAGGTCCTACAGGTTTCTAGTTACATAGTTATATAGATATCGACAACCTGTATAAACTATCACGAGCTGTCTACCTAGCTAGATATTGTACTATGAAACCCCAAATGGGGGTTAAGGTTTCAATAGCTAGCTCATGTTAATTCGTACATGTTTCATAGCTAGCAAATCAATTTCCATGGCAACATGATGAGCTTTAAAGTAAGACGCTAAATTTAACAGCTCGAACGTGTTAATGTATGTGTGTAATTAGCACGGTTTCGAAAGAAAGTGGAAGAGGGAAAAACATCGAGTCGTGATGTGCTAACTGATGGTGTGAGACTATACAAAAAAAACCCAACAACATTTCACTTAGAGGTGTAATATGTGAAAGCTTCTCAGAATTTGATTAAAGAGAATTTTAGGAGGAGTCTCGAATGAATGAGTGAATGAATGAATGAATCAGTGAGTTAATATGCTGCAACCCCAAACCAATAGACTATTTTTTAATCTAAATATTCAGCTTAAGTATTGGTTGCTATTGTTACCAGCTCGAATTTCATGAGGATAAAAGTATTCATTGCTCATTTACTTACTCGATTTGTCCACTTGAATATGATCAGAGACGTTAGGAGCCGATTAGAAGGACTTTGATATGGTGGTCTGATCACTTTAATGATTTGCTGTGTTCGCAAAAGAGAACATCACACCTACATCCCACTCGTATTGTACTTGCTGCCTGAACATGCACAGACCAAAACAGAAAGATTTCTCAGCACCCGATACGACACACGTCGTGAAGACACTGAAGAACGGCCGACTTAAAATGATCACGCCCCTGTCCACACAGAGATAATGTCTAATAAAATAAATAAATACAGTATAACACTTTATTGTTTAGATTGAAGCACAGGGTAGTGCACAGTTATAAAGCGTATAATGACTAAGGCAGCATACACAACACAAAAAACATTAGCTTGATCAGACTGACTGGAAAAATGATCATTTTATATGGATAATAATAACAACAACAACAACAACAACAACAACAACAACAACAACAACAACAACAACAATAATAATAATAATAATAATAATAATAATAATAATAATAATAATAGGCAGTGGTGGCTTGGTGGTTAAGGCTCTGGGTTACTGATCAGAAGGTCCAAGGTCCAAGATCAGAAGGTTCAAGCCCCAGCACAGCCAAGCTGCCACTGTCGGGCCCTTGAGCAAGGCCCTTAACCCTCTCTGCTCCAGGGGCGCTGTATCATGGCTGACCCCATGCGCTCTGACCCCAACTTCCTAACATACTGGGATATACGAAGAAAAGAATTTCTCTGTGCCGTAATGTATACGTGACCAATAAAGACTCATTATCATTATAATTACAATAATATCACATAAGCAAGTCTGTTTGAGATAATGATCCACTTTGAGCGCCCTGCGATGGATTGGCACCCTGTCCAGGGTGTACCTCGCATTGTGTCCGATGCTTCCTGGGATAGGCTCCAGGCTCTCCGTGACCCTGAAAAGGATAAGCGGTATAAAAGATGGATGGATGGATGGATCCACTTTGAGGTGACCATGTTGAGACTAGCATTACTATCCTCATAATTCTAGCTAACTTACTTTGGTTTGTGTTGAATGGAATCATTTATGATATATTTTGGCAGGTTTGGCTAATGTTAGACACACTTTTGAGAATATGAGGACACAAGTACAGTACTGAAAATCTCTCTGGTGTCTACTTGGGGGCAGCTGCTACAGTATGATGTAAGTGATGACTTGTTTCATGGACGTTCCACAAGATTGAATGTACTATAAAAAGTTTTCAAAACGATAAATTAAAGCTTGTAGTGTAATCGTTGGCAGGTTGCTGTGGTATACAAGGAATGAAATACTTCAGGACATGGTTTTATTGGAAAATAATCGACTTCAGGGTGGTAAGAGTGACTCCAGTTTGTGTCAGGTTGCATCACGCTACCCCATTGTTTATCATTTTCGAATAACAGCACACGTCGCAAGTGTTTCATGGTTGTAACTGGAACTAGCTATGAGTAATTTCAGAAGAATGGGGTTTTTTTTTGCCTCCAACGTAGCATTAAATATGGAAACATCAAAGTCCTGATGCTGTGGTGGCACAACCACCAGCGTAGCTACTAGATGGAGAATCTTTCCCAGTCAGCAGTGATGACGTATTCTCGATCAGTTTATCTCGGATTAGCCGAGTAGGACACTTTAAATTTGCTCTTAGACTTAATCGCCCATTAATACACTGAAGGTCGCTGTGTGTGCACTGTGTGTTCGGAGTTTGTATGTTCTCCTCAGGGTACTCCGGTTTCCTCCCCCAGTCCAAAGACATGCACGGTAGGCTAATTGGCATGTCCAAAAGTGTATGAATGGGTGTGTGAATGTGTGTGATTGCCCTGCGATGGATTGGCACTCTGTCCAGGGTGTACCCCGCCTTGTGCCCGATGCTCCCTGGGATAGGCTCCCGGTTCCCCATGACCCTGAAGGATAAGCGGTATAGAAAATTGATGGATTAATGCGCTGAAATAACCGAGTTTATGTAAGAACATACACATAAGTGAGTGTTTACAAGGGCAATTGCTTTCTAAACGTTGCTAGCCAGGTTAGCTTGCTAGCTGGGAACGGTAACATTAGCTGAGCCGTTGCTCAGGGCAGCTCAGGCTCTGGGTTACTGATTGGTAGGTTGGGGGTTCAGCTCCCTGGGATAATGGATAATGGATGGATGTATACAATCTATATAAACCCCACTTGACTTAAAGTGAGTCACTTGGAGACGTTTGGTTCTCTGGTCCTCAAAACAAAAAGAAAGAAAAAAAAACAAACCTAGTCACTACGAGTCACTAGCTAGCATCGCTCTTCCGCTGAACTACATTTCCCAGAATGCCAAGACGTTAAGTCACGCGGTGGCTCTCTTTCCCCGCCCACTACTAGACGCCACACCACCATCTGTTTATGTTCAGACCCGAGAACCTGAGAGATTAGAGGAGAGGAGAGGAGAGGAGAGGAGATACACACACACACACACACACACACCACGAGCGTCGCGGCAGTTATTTTAAAACGTTAATCGCGTGTATTTTGTTGTCGTCTTTTTTTTAAATCAGCGTGCGCGAGACCGGCCGTTATTCCGCAGCACTAACGGCCTGAACTGTCTGTATTTTACCCTGAAACATTTACTGAAAGTATTCGCACCCCTGTCTTTGTTAGCAGGTGGCTTTGTTAGCTAGCACAGTGTGTACTGTGTGTTTTTATTGTTTTTTTTTTTGTTGTTGTTCTAACCGCTGGAGCTAACGGACCGGTTCCGATTCTTTTGTAACGAATCGACTCTTCTGGGGGAAAAAAACAACAAAAAAAAAACACCCTCGTTATCAGGGTAAGTATCCTGCAAACTGTTGTTTGTTTGTTTGTTTATTTATTTTTGTGGGGAAATGTTATTTCTAGGGAAGGTGTGTATTGTTATTTTAGTTCAGTCCCATTCTTATAAAATGGATATATGTGTATATATATGTTAGTTTAATTCAATTTAATTCACAAGGAAATTATTTTAGCTAATAAATGCTAAATGCTATATACATATTTTATGTTGTATGCTAATCAGTCCTTATTCTTTGTTTAGCATGATTTTGGTGACCAAAAACTTTTTTCCCCTCAATGTCATGATGTATTTATGTGTATATAGTACTTAATAATAATAATAATAATAATAATAATTTATTATTATTATTATTATTATTATTATTATATTATATGCTAGATGAAGGCATTGTGTGCCCCTCTTTAAAAACAACAACAAAACAAACAAACAACAACAACAATTTTGTGATGAACAGACTCTGTGTTTTTCATACTGAAGGAAAACCTCCACACAAACACTTTCTGTATGTTTTTACATATTAAATATTCATGGTGTTTAGTGAATCTGCTCCTAGTGTATTTTTGTTGTTGTTCCTAATGAGAAGTGTCCCGTGATGACGTCACAGGGTGACATTGTTACTGCTAATCCAGTTATAATGATGCTTTAATAAACGGGATAACAATAAGGTTTCGTTGTAAACGCCTACGAACAAAAGCGTAAGAGCTTCTTTTCTCACTCCAGCGAAGTTCAGTGGAGCGAAGAGACGTCGGACACGATATTCGGAGGAACTCGCGATTTTTTTTTTTTTCCAAAATTGCCGCAGATTTTCCGCAGAATCGGGCCGAGACGCATCGTGTGATGTCATCGCAACCAGAGCCGTCATGAGTACAGCTTAAAGGTCTCGTTTACCGACAAACATCACCGCGAAAGACAATTTTGTGCAGTTGCAGTTTCACCGGGTCAAGTAGTTTTCCACTCCGGTTTCCTCCTCCAGTCCAAAGACATGCAGGGTAGGATGATTGGTGTGTCCAAAGTGTCCGTAGTGTATGAATGTGTGTGTGATTGTGCCCTGTGATGGATTGACACCCTGTCCAGGGTGTACCCCGCCTTGTGCCCGATGCTCCCTGGGATAGGCTCCAGGTTCCCCCGTGACCCTGAAAAGGAGTAAGCGGTATAGAAGATGGATGGATGGAAGTAGTTTTCCATGAAAAGAAAGCACCGGAAAACTGTACGAATTCCAACGCAATTTTTAAAAATCAAGCATTTTTGGCCGCAACAATCACAAAAAAAACCCCTCTGAAATCCTGTATGGACTGTTTAACGATCAAGAAGATGATGAACGCGACAGTGTTGTTATTAGAGTGAACGTCGAAGCACCTCTAATCAGAAAAAAAGCATTGTGGGTAATGTAGGAAACCGTGAACCTTACCGGGAAAAAAATTAGTTGCAAAATGAATCTTTAAGTGTTAATCGCATGTTAATTATAAAGATTAATATCTAAGACTTTCATGGTGGATTTTACTTTAAAAGAATTTGGGATTGTTGGGATTTTTGTGCTCGTGCTTGCTTGGACGTCAGTAGATCATGACACTTCTCTAATATTGCAGGGTCTGATTTTGTTTTGGTTTTTTTTTTTTTCCCCCTGAATGAATTCGTCTCGAAGCGTGTAATTAAAGTGGTCAGAAGCAACAAATTGGGCTTTTGTTTGTCTTTTTAGAAACGACTCACTCCAGATGTGTCTTCTTTAACAGTCCAAGTTCACGTAACTTCTTCTTCTTTGTCCATGCACTGATTTGAAGTTTGGCTTTGTTTCCTGACTCAGCCCTGTTGAACTGGCCTAGAACAACGACCGTCGTCATGATGATCGCGGCTTTTATGTTACGGAGCGACACAGTGACGTATTTTACAGATTGGTCTTTGATTTCGGCTTATCGCTGTTTGCATTGCATTCTGGCTTGCTTGTGTCGGACCATTGTTCTGTTGAAGCGAACTACCTCGGGTGATTTGCATAGGCAGATCAAGCCTCCAGGCCAGGCATCTGGCCCGGCGAATGGGTGCTTTTGTCCTGCGTTGACATGACCGTCTGTATTGCTTTTGTT
>JANDJT010000228.1:27669393-27683967 GCA_024331685.1 Stegophilus panzeri
CTTCTTCTCTCTCGCTCTCTCTTCCTCTCTCTTGCTCTCTCTCTTCCTCCCCCTCCCTCTCTCTCTCTTCTTCTCTCTCGCTCTCTCTTCCTCTCTCTCGCTCTCTCTCTTCCTCCCCTCTCTCTCTCTCTTCTTCTCTCTCGCTCTCTCTTCCTCTCTCTCTTCCTCTCTCTCGCTCTCTCTCTCTCTCTGTCTGTTTTGCCCTCTCTCTCTCTTCCTACCTCCCTCTCCCTTCCTCTCTCGCTCTCTCTCTCTCTTTCTCTGTCTGTCTGTTTTGCACTCTCTCTTCCTCCCTTCCTCACTCTCTCTCTCTCTGTTTGTGTCTCTCTTTGCAAACCACACGGGAGAGTTATTTCCTGTTAAATTCTGTCAATTTCAATTTTCTCTCTCTCTCTCTCTCTCTCTCTCTCTCTCTTTTATTCCACTTATGTTGTGACTGTGGCTGGAACTGAGGAACTGATATGGAGTCCTCTAATCTGGATGTTTTTGTTGGTGACTAAGCTCTAGATAAGGCCCACAGGATGGACATTGGTCTATTGTTCTGTAGCCCTGAAGCAGACAGACAGATGGAGACAGACAGCAGTAATGAGCTAAAAGTGGGCTCTGAGGGCTAATAAAACGTGAATACATCAGGATCAATTTTCTCTTGTGTTTCATCTCCAAAGTGTTCACTCACTCAAAACAAACACACACACACTCACACTCCTCTAACTGCACTACTAACAGCATCGAGCAGCCTTTGAATATTAAACACATGTGATTTAGATCAGCCAAGGCTCTGGATCCTTTTTATGCTTTCTCAGAAGTGCTTTTGGGTACAGATCGAAACAGACTTCTAAAAGCTTTGAGGTGTCGATGGGTTTCAGAACTAGATGTCTATCAATCAAAGAGACAGGAGTTGTTGTAAACAGGAAGTGAAACACTTGAATGGAGATGTGGCAGTTTTGTGTGTCGTGTAGTTGCACAGTCTTGGCAGCTGGAGCAAGATATAATAAAGTAAGAGAGAAATTTTAAAAAGTGCAGGTTTGACCACGCAAAATGCGTCCAATACCTAGGGCACGCTACACAATTCCAGCCCTGGTTTTCTCAGTTATCGGCTCATTTTGGAGCAGTTTTCTCAGCCTGCGAGTGGTCTCGGGAGGTTTTCTCAGTGATGAATGGTGTAGTCTGAAGCTCTCTGTGAAACCATGTGTGTGAGAGGAAATCACATTCACCTGCTCTCACGCGCAGCAGATCTCTGAATCCAGTTCATCATCCATCTAGTATTCGTGTGGGAGGGGGCGGGGAAATGTAAGCAAAGCACAATAATAATCTGAATGTATTTGCTATGTCGTATTCAAACGATTCTTGGCAGCGCACATCCTCGTTTTCTCTTCTCTCTCTCTTTTTTTTTTTTTCTTTTCTTTCTTTTTTTTCTTTTTTTTTTTCTCTTCTTCCTTCCTCTTGTTTCTATACAAAGTCATACGATACACGGTTATTTTTGTGAGAGGGGATTTGCGGATGAGTTTTGTGTAGTGTGTGAGCCTTCGTCTCAGCGTAGTGTACACACCCCGACATCTTAACCAACAACCGACGGCAGCCGCTAACGTCACGCAGTGCGAGTGGGTCAGGGACTCGTGTAGCGTGCACTTGAAAGCTGTCCTTCGTAGAAATGTCGCTACCTCCATTACCAGAGAAGTATCTTAACTAAAGCTTTGTCTATGATACATATTTTATGCTGATTATAAATAATAAGGGGGGGGGGGCTACCCAAGAAACAGTTCCTAGAATCATAACAAAAAAAATTATGATTGAACACCAGAGTCCCAAACCACAGAGCACTAAAAACCCTTAGAGCAAGTCAGCAACACAGAGCTGGCTGTGCAGAGTGAGATTGTGAAATAAAAGGCAAGTTTAGCTTTATTATCTGTAACATATCACTAATACAGCTAAAGGTCTCGGGGAGGATTTAGCCGTGTGTGTTCGTTTATACAGAGGACTGGCGTATACGCTACACGCTACAGAACGAGCGCCGTTATTAGGACCGACAGCGTTTTAGCGAGAACGTTTCGTCTGTTGGTTGCAGTGTAGCTTTACTGTATTTTATCACAACGCTGACCTTTTTAGAAAACTATTTCGCTTGTGGAAAAAGTACACTATAATTGGATTAAAATGCCGTTCTCCAGAGCATTAGCATTAGTTTTCTGTTTTTTAGTAGAAAGGCCTGCCAGAGTGGCAAGGAAGCAACCAGGCAGTGCAATTAAGCTAAACGTTAACTGGAACCGAATCCTCGTGATTTGTTTTTGAGGAGTGTGTGTGTGTGTGTGTGTGTGTGTGTGCGTGTGGTTCTTGTATTCGCTCCTGTTGTGTGCGTCTTCCTCAACATCCTGTTAAAGCCATCATTCAGTTCTTTTGCAGGAAAGAGGCAATAGATTTGCTTATGTGTAGGTGTGTATGTAAGTGTGTGTGTGTCACTAATCTTCCCTGAATGAGGCTTGGCTTCTCGGGATTGATTGCTAGCTGTTAATACGGAACCAAAAAAAATGGACATACCTACATGATGGGGCGAGTATGTGTCGTTGGCGGGGGGTCAGATGCACTCGTCTGGTTTTTGGAGCTGCCTCAGGGAAACCTCGCTCTTCTAGCTTCTACAAAGTGATCTATCTTCTGTTCTTATGTTGTTTCTTTAGCTCTGACATTGATTAGATTTTGTTACTGGTCTGATTGGGTTTGCTGTGTGGTTAAAGGAGAGGGGGAGGGGGGAGAGAGAGAGAGAGAGAGAGAGAGAGAGAGAGAGAGAGAGAGAGAGAGAGAGAGAGAAGATCTCCAGCTACACACATTTAAAACATGAGGTAAATGTATCTGGTGGATTCAGCACAACCAGAGGCGGACCTAGGTTATGTGAGGGCGCCAGGCGAAATAAACATGCGTGGCCCTTCTGAAAGACTCTCGTTGTTATCAGACTTGGGTGTAACGCGTCTGATAACGCAGTAATGCAACACATTACGTTTTAAATCTATTTAATTTGATTACAGCTACTGATGTCAACAAAATTGTTACCTGCGTTACAAATTTATTGTTAAGAAAACAATATTAAGTAAAACGCATTTTTAAAATAAATCACGTTTTGCCCCGAAGACCTATTTATTTTATTTTTTTTTTCTTTAGCCCCAAATAATTCTCCACTTGGAGCGGTTTGTCACTGCGTAACTGAACGTCCGTAAAAGAAGACGGCGACGTTGTAATTTTATACCTTGAGTGAACGGAGGCGGGACCGATCAGACGGGGTTTACAGGAAAATACGTGGAAACACTCGTGTCTTATTGGCTGACGGGTCTCAATTCTGCCAGACGCTAGCTCACAGTCAGTGTGAGGGGAAAAATTGATATACGGTGATTGTTTATTTATTTATTTATTTATTTATTTGATTGATTAGATTTTTTTAAAGCAGTAAAATGGTTTGAAACTGAAACCGTAACATCCTCTGATGCTGAGCACGAAAACAAGGTTTGTAAATAAATGTCTACGTGAACCTGATGTGAGCAGAGCGTCAGGAAAGACAACGTACATTACATGGCACTGTCGCAGCTAAACCCATAAAGTGATAGTTGAAGTGAAGTTTGTTTTGTCGCTTATTTATTTACAATGATCGTTTTGTATAAAAGTTCGTTTGCTTCTGTCGTCGTTTAGGAGCTCGCGGACACTCGTTTATCGCTTTCGGTGACGTTAACGCTAAGAGTGTAAAACCCACACCCCTGAAACTTATTTCCAGCTAGATTAACGGTGCTTTCAGGAAGAGCGGCTGGCTGAACCGCAGTAAACGAGCCTAGTTAGAAAAGTTTGATATTTTATCGGTCTGGCAGTCCTACAAACAGCGACAACACCCGGGGCAGGTTATATGTTAAACCCGACTTTTTTCCGATCATGACATACATTGACGTGCGCTAAAAAGACTATGATTGAACTATGAGTTTCACGTTGTAGTGTATTTTTGTAGGTTTGATAGGTTTTGAAAGTCAAGTAATTTGGTAATCCAGTTCATTTTTACATGCAGTAATCAGTAGTGTAATCAGATTACAATTTTAAAGTACTAATTAGTCATTTGTAGTGGATTACTTTTTTTTTTTTTTTTTTTTTTTTTTGGAGTAACTTACCCGAAACACTGGTCGTTATGTCTTCATGTTATTGGGACCCTTTACTTCCATGACTTACTTTCTTTATGAAAACAATCCTAACAACGTAGAAAAACAAACCAACAAAGGGGCTACCCTGCAATTGCTGAATACGGTCTCAAAGCCGTGTCCCTTCAACCCGTAACAGCCCATATCAATATAACAAGTTTAACAAAATATTATCTACATTTAATAGTAAAAAAAAAAAACCCCACATCTAACAGAACATAGTGAGGTTTTTTTTATTTGTTTCGTTTTTATAGCATCATGGTTGTACAAATAGGAAATCCCGAAATTGCTTTGCACACTCTTTCCTTCGCACTGATGTTTGTTGGTAGATAAACCTTTTTAGCTGTACGCATGAATCGAAGAGGGCTTGGACGTTGACTGAATGCCCATTGTGATGTCACATAACGTGTCTTGGCCCAAATCTGCGGTCATTTAAAAAATAAAAATGGCAAGGACCGTCTTAATGTTCTTGATGCTTTACTTTTGGGAGTGACCCAGGTTGAAACTGCTAGAACTTTAGCTCTGGTTGGGCTCCATGGTGGGGGGAAATAGAGAAACTTATTTCAGTTCAGGAAAGCCTGCGGTTTTCACTATATCGTCGAGAATTTCAGAATTGTTCCATTTATTCATTGTGTAACACTTGTTTTATGTGAAAATGTCCACTGTGATGTAATTACATCTAACCCAGATTGGACAGGCAGATATTCTGTTGACGTTGTAGGGTGGTAAAAGTTCAGTGTGGGTCATGTGTCAAGGCGATGTAGCTAGCTACGATGTTTACGGTAACGTTACAGCAAGTATGTGGAACATGATCTGGTAGAGATAAATTTCCTCTCTCTATTTTCATAACCTGTGTTAGGTTCCCTGGTCCCTTTTTCCCCTCGATGCCCACCCCAACCCCCCCTCCCCCCTCCCCCCTCTAGATTATTTTCAGCAGCAGAAGAACGTGAACTTGGTTATTACTGACTGTACCACAAAGGCTACATCAAAAATAATGCCAGTTATTATATATATATATATATATTTTGTTGTTGTTGTTGTTATTGACATTTTCGGGCTATTTGTCTGAAATTCTTTCACTTGTCCGTCCAAAAAATTCACTTGTCTCGGACGTTAATGTCGAGCCCCGGCTGTGTTGGTAGCGTGGACGTGAAGGGAAGCAGTATTGGTCAATTACGCTGTCCTAATTCTACCTTACGCATCACATCCGGTGTGAATACTGTGTAAATTATTACGAGTAGAAACACAGAGCTGCAGTCTGCTACCTAACACAATCACACACTCTCTTCTGTACAGGTTGTGAACACAAGCGCGAAAGGGTCCGAGAAATGGCACTGGCCTTTTTAAAAAAAAAAATAATTTTTTTTACATTTGGTATCGGTTTTTGCGTTTGTATGTCATCGTTAACGTGATCGTTAGCGCGATATGTAAGCTTTCTGTTGACCGTCACTTTAACAATTATTTATTTGTTTATTTATTTATTTTTCCAGATAAAGTAATATGTACACAGATGCCTTGGTTATATCAGGTACAGTTATGGTGTAGATCGGTGTTTTAATTGAGAATCAAATAAAATAAGCGCAACAAATATCCATTTTACAACGAACATTTTAACAGCGAAGTTTTCGTTGTTTCTCGAGACGGCGTAATAATCCCACACCGGTGATGACGTGACTGCGGCGCTACAGTTCAACGTCGTCACGTGTTTCTTGCGTCCTCGCGCGTTTCAAGCCATCAGATCGCGATCGGTTCGTGAGATCGGCCAAATTTTAGAGACTACCGATCGAGTCCTAGAACGTGATCGATCGGAGCATCCGTAACGCCATCAGATCCAGACATTAATATGGGGGGTTGAGATATTGAGATCAGACAGACCGTATCCCAGCTTGGATCTCCGGCACGACCCGTATTTGACCTCGCAGTTTCTGATGATGATGACGACGACGACGACGATGACAGTTATGGTGTCAAGTTCCTCTCACACTTCACTGTGTTGCAGATAATTGGCACCGTATTTCCTGACGTTAAGCTCCAGTGACTTATCTGACTAATCTTCACAGTGTTTGTCATCTGGGTGTGTGTGTGTGTGTGTGTGGCTGCACGCATGGGTTCACAATGTTCTCACCTCTGGTGTTCTGATGTCTTTTATGCTTTTAGATTTTTATTATGTTTAACCTCTCCTCCTCCTGTGTAATTATATCTCCTGATAATTCATTTTATTTTTATTACTTCGCTCCTCGAGCTTTTCTCGTGATTAGTTTGAAAAGTTTTTGTGTCGAATTCGAGCCTGGCGCGTGATCCCACAGCTACAAGCTGGTATATCCCTCTTCGACGTGCGTCCGAGAACAGCTTCAATATTCGTTTTCACGATGACGCCCTGGGCGTAAATGATGAATGTCGCCGTTCACGCACCTCCTTAATGCCTCGTTTTGATGTTTTCTGCCGTCCATTTTTACCACACACTACTCTGAGTGAAGGGGTTTGTTCGGTCTATTTTTATCCTTTTAAAATTGCGCCAACAAGACGTGTTGATTTAACCGTGAAGCACGTTCACAAGTAAAAAGATCCCTCTTTTAATCAGAGAACTTGCGTGGGGTTTATTTGAGGTCTCGAGTAAGATTCCGTTCCTGTTTCTGAGACCTGCACGATGGTTATTGTGTGAAAGTTTCGGACTCAGTTTCCCTTTTTCTCTCTCTGTACTTGAAAACCGTTGTTGGTTTTCTAAATTGGTTTCTCGACCAGTCATGTGGGTACCAACATCGCGTGTAGATTTACTAGGGACGCGTCGATACCACTTTTGTGACGCCGAATGAGTATTTTGTTAATACCCAGAGTGATACTGCAATGAGTAACATACTTTTGTATTAAGCACTCATGGGTGGCGTAGGGCCCATTGTCTTTCCTTCTGTCTATGGTTCTGGCGATAATCTCCTCCCGCTGAGCTCTACGTTTATGACAATACAGCGTTTTAAACAATAATATCATGCCCTCTTGGACACCATTTAAGCTTCTTAACACAGGCCGTGTATGTGTGTGTGACTGTGAGGTTGAAGGCATGGAGTACACACAGCTAAGCATTGTAGCCAGACGTGAGACAGAAACACACTTGTGTGTGACGTCTGGGTTTACAAAGCCTCATCTCTCTTGTCCGGGGCGGTCTCGGTCGCTACCAGACGCCTCAAATCGTTATTATGGATCAGTCTAGTAGGTGTAAACAAGTACGGACTCTGAACGAGGCCCTGCGCCTCTGTTTCGAAAGCATCCCGACGTGTACACAGACCCCCTTCTGTCATTTTAATCAGTCTGGCTTTAAGCTGCTGTTAGCCTTGATTTCGGGATCTCGTGAACAAGCCGCAGCTGTACCTACGCAGGACAGGAGCGGTCAGCTTTCACTTCAGACCCTGGTGTCGTGTCTCGGTTTCATATTCGCAGAGAGAAATTTCCTCCCGAAATTCCCCGAAAGCACCCGGAAATCTGAGGGTGTGATTAATGGCTTTCGTACCTGACCTGATAGCAGGTCTGGAAATGAGGTCTGCTGGTGTGATGGATTTAATGGTTTAATTGGTTTTAACCTTGCATTTCAGGATATATTCTATACATTCTTGGTCTTGTTCCAGATTGTGATGGTGTGGTAGTAATAATCCAGCAGTAATAATGCTTCTGCAAATCTGATCGGATAGTTGGCGATCTACGAGACGACATGGCGTCGGCGGCGGTGTTCACATGAAAGTTGGAGCAGATCTGTTTGAGCAGTGTGTAGATAGACATTAGAGAGCTGGACAGACTAAAGCGCCGCTGCATCACTGTACTTGGGTATGACACGAGGGCTAATGCTGTATTCGACGTATATCAGAAGCAGGAAGTTGGAGCTCAGAATTACGTAATTTTTATTTTTATTTTTTTTAAACCTCGATGCATTCGGGCTACAACGTGGGAAAAACCATGGACGTCTCCATATGAACTGTAGAGTCAGCGCTACATAATTAACAAGCGAATATGTCTATGTTGATTGAGCGAAAGCTAATACTCGTGTATATACAGTATAATTAGTTTCTTACTGTTGATTCTGTGAGCAGCCATGTTGATTTGACGTCACTTGCCGAACTCGGGGTCGAAGGGGCCCGTCCTGAGATCCCGAGTAGGACTTCTGAGTTGGGGGGGCGTTTTCTTTTTCTACGGTCAGAAATTACGAGTTATGAACGTTAGTCGAATGCAGCAAGAATCTTATTGGTGCCACTATTGGGCAGGCATTGTGGGTAACGTAACGTGGAAAACTGTTGGCGTGAAAAGTAGAAAGAAAAAAAAAAACCCCACCAAAAGTCAGTCATAATCTGAATCTTTTGCACAGTTGACGATCACATTAGATTGTTGATTATAAATACTGATCTGCAAATCGTTCAGCGTGGAGTTTCTCTTTAAACTCGCTTATTTCCTCTGCTGAGGAGTAAAATTCTCGGTAAAAAGCAGGTCGACGCAGGTGCGTTTAGAGCAGGAGAGACATGGTGAGAGGACTGTAGCGAGCACTTCTACAAGGGGATTATTTGGCGTTTGGCTGCGGTCAGTAAGCGAGGCCGTAGCCCCGTGTTCAAACTTCACCGCTTTCACTGCAAGACACTTTTACACAAGCCTCCCACCCAGTGTTTCTCAAATCATGAACCACAACAATAGTGTGGCTTTCTGTCCTTGGAAAGCATGTGCGTGCGTGCGTGCGTGCGTGCGTGCGTGCGTGCGTGTGTGTGTGTGTGTGTAAGAGAAAATGGCCCAATTTAAAATTGTACTGCAAGTGGATACGAGCTAGTAACTATGGGAGAGGAGCTTTGTGTAAAGGTGAGAGAATGACGTGGGCGAGGTAAGAGAGAGGGGGACAGAAAGGACTAGACAGAGGGGACGGAGAAAAACCATGTTGAGGTTTTGGGAAGAGGAGATAAGGAGGCTTGTTTTTGAAAGCTGTTGCCAGCTTTGAGGGAACAACATGTGCATGTGATCAGGTCGGGAACAGCTGGGGAACAACTAGTCTGCCTTGCTCAGATACAGAAGTGTGTGTGTGTATGCAACCGTTCGTGTCCTGGCTGAACCCAGATCTCAGTGTTAACTGCTGGGTGGAGGCCCTGGTCATTCTTTTTTTTTTTTTTTTTTTTTTTATGTCCTAAACAACACAGCCGTAACGCCGACCTCCTTCCCCAGTTCAGGAAGTTCCTCAGTTTTTGAGCTGTTTGGATTAAAGACAGCGTACAGTTTGTTCTCTGGACTTCTGTGAATGAAAGTGTGCATTCAGTTTGCAGTAGGCTTTGAGGATTATGACTCTCTTGTTATTGTTTTTTTTTTTTTCCTTAGACCATCAATAACAATCATCTAAACGATTAGAATAAGCAGTTCAGAAGAACCAAAGACGATCTTGCACGCCTTATTACAGACATACTGCTCATGTTTCATTTTGAACTCGAGTCATGATCCCCAGATTGAGAGAAAATGACAGCTGCCCTGTATCTACCCAGCTAACGGAAATGTTTTTTTTTATTTTTTTTTATCATTCGCATCTTTAATTTATTAGCATGACCGTTTTAAACTGCAGTTAATGTGGATGAGGGCAGTGCAGACTTCGGTCTTATTGTAAATGCTCAGATTATTAGTACGCTCTTGTTTACAAACTACCAGATGAGTTTTCGGTAATACTTCTGGCAACAGACATATTTGTAATAAACAGGCTAAAATGCGTCCATACGGCGTGTTATAATTATTTATGAAAATGATCTACACTTCATAAAAGGTATCTTTATGAATCGTTAACACGATGCGTTCATTATGAGCGCTGTTCATAACGCATTATAGTACCAGTACCAAAGAAACCGAGCTCACCTTTCCTGCATCACAGGATCTGTTTTGATGATGATGATTATTATTATTATTATTATTTTATTTTTAAAATTTTAAACAAATGAAATGTACCACAGAGATTGTCATGCAAGAAATCACGCTACAGAGCTGTACAGCTAATGAAAGAACTATAAATGATTTATAAACACTGCTCATGATGCATTGCTATAAACTTTTTGCTATAAACCGTTTTAGAAATAATTGTACATGCATTCATGGGTCTGTATACACATGGTTTTTTTTTTTTTTTAGAAACTGGATATTCTTTAGCATTGTGTGCATGCGACTTCATTTTCTCTCCACGTTGCTCTGGGCCAGTTTGTCTCCGAGAAAGAGGCGTGGCCTCTGGGACAGTTTGTCTCCGAGAAAGAGGCGTGGCCTCTGGGACAGTTTGTCTCCGAGAAAGAGGCGTGGCCTCTGGGCCTGTCTGTCTCGATAAAAGAGGCGTAACTCGCCACTCCTTAAAGCGTGCCATGTAATGAACGTCGTATCATGACGATCTGCAGCTCTACGTCGAGTCATCGGTTGCTTTAAATGTATCATTGATATTAATCATTAATCAGATTATTAACAACACATCATGTACTGTTACCGCTGAACTGTTTTAGTAATCATTATTAAAACCGTGGTGATGACAAGCAACAATAAACGAACAGACTGAAACTAATAAACTAATTAGTGTGTAACGTCGACAGATTCATTCTTAGAATTGAGAAACAGCCATTATCTAGCGACGTCGAAGAACTTTGAGTGTGCTTTAGCTACCTTTTTCTGAAAATAGTCAGCAGCACTGTTGGAAATCCGACTGTAAATACCTCGCTTACATGATAATGAGTCTTTATTAGTCACGTATACATTACAGCACAGTGAAATTCTTTTCTTCACATACCCCAGTATGTTAGGAAGCTGAGGTCAGAGCGCAGGGTCAGCCATGATACAGCGCCCCTGGAGCAGAGAGGATCAAGGGCCTTGCTCAAGGGACCAACAGTGGCAGCTTGGAAGTGCTGGGGCTTGAACCTCATGTATATCTTGGTGTTAATATTCAGATCATGATAATATACTGCAGGTAGCAGATTGTATTATAACGTGACCTACTTTATGGCACCTCATGTTACAGCGTTTATCTCTACAATATCGCTTCCCCGTGTTTTCTGGTGATCCCGATACTGCACATGGGATCAGTGCTAGGGCTGGGTGATCTATCGACATCGCGATACACTTTTCTGAGATATCGTTGGTATGGTTGTGTATTTGTTTTTATTTTTTTTTTAAATGTTTTTAATAAGTACAAATTAAATGTTACCGAACGGATGCCGTTGACTCGACGTAATAAAAAAAAAAAATGTCTTTGTGGGCGTTAAAGAAAAGTATCATCAAGGTCAGTTTAGCGTAATTTTGTTTATTTTACTACTGTTTTGCAGACAGTTAGCTAAATTATATATCGTGATACACATCGTGTATCGTAGAAATGTCCTCAAGGATCGTGATATATTTTTGTCATCTCTAGTCATTTTATTTATATATATATATATATTTTCACACTCGCACACACTTTGGCCATGTGTGGTTACTCACTATTCCTTAAGCTGTGAAGTAATGCATCACTTGTAACAGTTGCAGGTTTCAGTTCACTTTATTTAATCTGCTAAATTGGTCGGCACGCCACAGGCGTGTTGACCTCGATGACCCTGCAATCGAGCGTAGTTCCAGCTCCTGTTTTCTCTCACACGTTCTTCAAACCCACCCACCTAAACATTTGTGGCTTTTTTTTCATCTTCGTTTAAGATCTCTGTTTGAAGAGCTGCAGCATCAACGAAGTGAAACCGAAAAATCCTTGCAGGTTTCACGCTCCTGCGATTGCCTATAGATCGTACATTTCTTCCGCCGTTTCAATTTGTCTATGGCGTGTCTTTATCGTCTACATCGACTCTGTTCGTAGTTGTTCCTGTAGAAACCGGAGTTTGTCGTGCAATTGTGTAGCAGGAGCAAACAGACTTGGTGATGAGTATTGATGGGTCATTTCGTCTAGACAGAGCTGTGTGTGTGTGTGTGTGTGTGTGTGTGATGTCTGTCTGTTAATCTAGAAGATAAAGTCTGATAGCTCCAGCATTTGCAGGTCAGTTGGTACAGGCTTCACACAGACACGGGTGTTTCTCGGACACAGCCACAGTAAACAGTCGTTCCAGCGTCACCAGCATCTCCGGGTCGTTTTACAGAGGAATCAGAACACAAACGGTGACCGTTACAAAGCGCTGGCACTCGAGACTCCTTCCGTAAATGTCTCCTAACGTAATACTTCACCACATCGACCATTATAGGTTCATTTTCTTCAAATAAACCAACACCTTTTATAAATTTATTATTAATCTTCGATTATGTGAACTCTCCACCGTACAAGTCTCTGTGAACGAGGTGTTGCTGTAAAATAGTAAAATAGGGCATTTACATTAATAATAATAATAATAATAATAATAATAGTAATAACAATAATGCACACCTTCTGACCAATCGGAGTTGAGAATTCTGCTGCACTGTGCTTATAACCCCACTATAAGATTATCTCTTGACTGGCTTGCAGCATGTTAAAACTGAGGCTTTGTACATTTTTGTACGTGTTTTGCTGTACGAAACGAGAACGACCGACTCGTTATTTATTCAGCTGACTCGCTGTTCACACGGGCGGCTGTGGATCAGGTGGTAGAGCGGGTCGTCCGCTAATCGTGGGGTCGGCGGTTCGATTCCCGGCCCACGTGACTCCACATACCGAAGAGTCCTTGGGTAAGACGCTGAACCCCGAGTTGCTCCCGATGGCAAGTTAGCGCCTTGCATGGCAGCTCTGCTACCGTTTGGGGGGGGTGTGTGAATAGGTGAATGAGAACCAGTGTTAAGGGCTTTGGAAAAAAGGGCTACATAAGTGCAGACTGTGTCGCAGTGCGCTACGGTTCTACGTGATCGCTCTAGATACGTCACTATGATTTTGCTATGGATTTCTTTAAAATCGATCTAAAATCAAAACATTTGACCTAATTAGCTCGTGTCCCTGGTTAGACGTGACATCATCCTTATCCATCGTTCTTCTTTGTCCGTCAGTAATTTTGCGGGGGGGAGAGAGGTCAGGTTTGATTTACGAGTGTTAGATAATTACGGTAGATAATTAGGGCTTTTTTTTTGTTTTTTTTTTTGAGAACAAGCAGTTTGGTTGTTTCTAATCCGTTAACGTAAAGGACATGGCAAAAACGAATTAACTTAAGCGTGTGAGAGAGTGAGTGTGTTGTCATGTTGATGTATGTGTGTGTATGAAAAGCATGCCCTGACTCACATGATGCCTTGTGGCTTGCTAAAAGGCTCTGCTTGTCCTCCGTGACATCACGTCCCGTAACACACTGAGTCCTGTGTGTGTGGCTGAGGCACGAGTCCGAGTTCTTTAGCTTGAATTACAGCTTTTCCAGCTCTCCAGAGGCTCAGGCCGGACTTCCCGTCTCGCCCGATAAGGTTCATTCTGCATATGATCGATCAGTGGGTACCTGATGAGCAGATAACGGAGAGAACACACCGCACGGACACACCAGGGGTCCTCTCCTTCTCCGCGCTGTGTAATGGCTCCTGTTTGAAGATGAAGATTTTATTGTGTCTTACTGAAACGTAGGCATACGCTAGGGAGAAATAAATAAATAAATAAATGTTAACGAACAAAATCACAAACCAGAATACGATGAGGAAAGAAGCTGATCCTCTATGAACAAACGCACAACTGAAAGCAGTTTAATTCCTTTCTAAACGATGAACAGCGTCGTAGCGGACTACAATAAGTACTGTAGGGCGCTTGCCTTTTGCTTTCGGGTGGCACACGGTCGAGAATATCGCATGTCGTCGTTATCGATTTTCTTGGAAAACGTTGCAAACAACCGCAGAGGAACGACGAGACGAAATATCGACGTCGAGACGTCTTTCCCGTACGCGCGTTCAACACGAGCAGTAATATTCACTCCGTTTCTTAAAAGTAGTTACGCTCCTGGCTGTATCCTGCGCTTATCGTGTGGCGTTTCTGGTGAAACGGGAGTGCAATGAGAAAAATGAGAAGAATATGAGGAAAAATATAAGAAAGTTTAATATAAATATTGCATCCAGCATGCAGTATATACCTATCCGTAAAGATGGGTGATGATGATGATGAT
Organism: Stegophilus panzeri; assembly: GCA_024331685.1. NCBI lineage: Eukaryota > Metazoa > Chordata > Actinopteri > Siluriformes > Trichomycteridae > Stegophilus > Stegophilus panzeri. Next base: position 27,683,603 of record JANDJT010000228.1, read on the forward strand.
ATAAAGTGTGTTTGGTAGTGATTCTCTGGAACATTACTAGAAGGATAAACCAACAGATTTTCCCTCAGCAGGTATGATGGCGACGGAGAGAGCCATCTTAACACGTCGCTCCAAAATCTGTCGTACACGTTCATTCGGCTCGAGATCTCAATCATCGTCATCCGCGTCAAACCGGTCAGTGAGCCGTCGTGCCCTGTGGACGGGGGCGGAGTCATCCCGGGCGAACGTTTCATAGTAGAATAAAGGTGATCAGTCAGAAGAACGTTGTCATGATTTGCAGTGACGCTTCCTTCTGAAGGGGACAAGTAGAGACGAATCATGCCAGCAAGATGAATTAACGCCCCCCCCCCCCCCCCCCCCCCCCC
>JANDJT010000228.1:27695877-27707048 GCA_024331685.1 Stegophilus panzeri
GATAGATTATTCAGGACAGGACTAAATAAACAACAACATGGGATTTTTATGATCCGTCTTATTTTGTTAACAGTATTAAGATTTAGTAGATTCTGCAAGGGGTGTGCAAACTTTTGGGCACAAATTTTTCTTTGCCGATTTTTACTTCATTATTTAACCCACCTACCATTCCAGTCGGTCGAGTGCTTAGACAGTTGCGTCGACTCGGGAACGTAAAGTTGGAAATCTAGAGTTTTTGCCGATCGTGACAGAATGGCGTGCCCCAGCCCTGTGCAGAGGTCATCAGAAGCCCTGACTCAGTCTGCCGTCGTATCCTGCACCAAGTGGAAATTTGGCCTGAGCGGTGGAAGTGTTTAACAGCTTGTGTTCGGTTCTCGCCTCACACCCCTTTTGGCCCGTCAGCAGTCCTCGTGTCTGTCTAGCTCCTGCCCTGCTTACCGTGGGACGCTGTTACCGTAGTAACCGTGCACACAAGACATCATGTGTACGTCTCTTTCTCAGCTCTGCTCTGTCTCTGTGTAACGTGAGGCTGTAAGACGATCAGCAACCGATCTGCTAAGTGCGTCAGACAGGGCGACCAGTCTGGGTTTTTCTCTACGCCTATCTGTCCATCCATCTGTTTCTTTCTTGGGCTCTCGTTGCTGTGAAGGATGAATATTTTCATTTCGACCATTCTTGAAGAGATACAAACACTGTTAGCAGTGGTATTATCTGGGTTAGGTTAAAAGTTTGTGGTAGGAGGAAGAGAGAGGGTCACACACCCTTTAATCACACAGCTTAATCAGCTCTTCGGCACGCTAATCGGTCTTATTCACTTCAGAGCAAACACACTCGCAGGTGTCGTGTCCGAGTAGGCCGAACATCAGGCAGACTTCAGCTTAATGCTGGCAGGAATGTGTTTAACGGCAGTTTCAGCTTTATAAAAAAGTTAAAAGTGGTTCGAACACCGCGGGACATCTCCGGAAGCCATTTTGTTTTAGGAGTACGACGAGCCTTCCGAAGTGTTTACAAAACAAATCGTCTTTCTTTACGTATAGGAAGAGAGAAGATTATGTTCAGTGTAATACCGGTCATTTGGGGTAACTAGTGGCCAAGACTTTCACAGGCTGAACGTTCTTAAACAATATTTGATCTTGTATCTTAATTATAGGGGGTGAATAAATCATTGATTCTTAGATAGAGTGTGATTCTCTCTGGAAGTATTATGTATTTGTTCATGAAGCATCACATCTAGATTTTTACATAAGGAAAATGGATTTAAAAATATTTCGATAAGGAGGGTTCAGGATTGGGAAATTGTCACGCATGAAAGTGCATACGAGTATTATATCGTCTCCCCGTGATTTCCTGGATCAAATCGTGAGGAGCTTGGAGATCTCACCCCTACAGTACTTCATTGCAAATGAGACTCGACACTCTCAGGTATCAGCCCTCTAAGTATCTACGCCTGGGTGTAAAAGTTCCTGCTTGAGTATTTCTCAATACAAAATGGCTGCTGAGCATTGATCAGCATTTGATTTGGTGAGAGAGATCGTATGGAGGACTGTATACACACACACACACACACACACACACACACACACACACATTATATATAATATATATATATGTATATGTGTGTGTGTGTGTGTGTGTGTGTGTGTGTGTGTGTATATGTATGTTGTTTTTTTTTTTTTGTTTTTTTTTCAGATAGTCTTTAAGAACGCCTTAAAAGAAAGAACGTATTGAAATCGTTCTCATTGCTGGATCAGGAAGCTGTCGCAAGGTTGCGATAGGCTTTAAGAGGAAACTTTAACGGCAAGCACATCACACGCGCCTCTTCTGCCAAACGTAATGAATAAATCCTTAACAAATAATAAAAAAAATAACACATTCTAACGGACCGGGAGTGTTGCAGACCAACAGACGAAGGCACAACCGAAGCGGTGCTGGCAAACACAGTCCCCTATGTGTGGAGATGTTTGGGACATCCTATAGTAAGGTTATTCAATTTAAAGACGTGTCCGTGGCAGCGCGCTCCATCTTCCAGGATCGACTAGTTCCCAGTGGCACGATGGGAAAATCCATTTGATTTTAACAAGGCGAGACAACAATGGAAAAATGTTTCATTTGGAACTCTTCTCACTTATAGATTGATGAAGAGATCGAGGCTTGCAGGCTAGAATTGTGTGAAGATGTCACCGCGTGTCAGTTTAAGTGTGGTAGATCTCCGCAAGAAGCTTCTCTCTCAGACGGACCTGCATGGATAACCTAAAGCTCACCATGAAATCGCTGTGGACGTGTGCCATACGGACACCCTGAAGATGGCTACTAAAAGACAAACTCTGATGCTCACACTCAAGTTCCTTTCAACACATGTAGCGCTGCTTGATTCTGTAGAATACAGTTATAGAAGAGAAATGGTTTATAATCGTACTATACGATATAATATAATCTTATATAATCCTGTCATCTCTGTGTATATAATATAATCTTATATAATCCTCTGTCGCCTCTGTGTATATAATATAATCCTATATAATCCTCTGTCGCCTCTGTGTATATAATATAATCCTCTGTCGCCTCTGTGTATATAATATAATCCTCTGTGTGAAACATTCTGGCGAGTTCTCTACTTACAGACATCTATTTTCGACTCCTAAGGTAATTGGCAGGTTCAGTAGGTGTGTATGACTGTGAAATGACCAAAACGCCCTCCCCAAACTTAAAACTGCGCTCTCCGGCTTTAGAAGCTGTCCAAGCTGCTCTAGTCGGAGTTTGTGTTAATGGAAGCCAAATGTTGGCCACATTAGACAAACCAAAGACCAAAGTAGACTACAGAAGCCCTTTCATGAACTGTTGAGATCAAAACCGTCTTTAATGAGGGCCCTAGTGCTGGCACGTCACTGTTTGATAGCACCTCTGCAGGAAGCCATTCAGCTTTGAACAGCTGCTTTAAGCTTGAAGCCACATTACACAGACGTCGTGTTGAACCTGGGTTAGATGCTCACCGGCGTTACTACAAGAACCATTTCAAGCATTTGAACTGGTTAGTAGAACCCACAGTGGTTTATGCCACCGTGTGTGTGTGTGTGTGTGTGTGTGTGTGTGTGTGTGTGTGTGTGTGTGTAATCGAGACCCAGTGCCGTGGTAAATGAATACAATGGCCTGGCTGTAATGGAAGCCCGACGCTGGCTAAACTTTGACTAAATGCTATGCCATCAGAGCTTGGATTTATAACGTTACTGAGCTGAGGCTCTCATGAGCCTGTTGTGTCATTTTATATTCATCTTTCAAAATGAGTTACACGATCAAGTTCCCGAGCGTCTTAGGAATAAAGTATGGAAATCCTCATTGGGGTTTTTTTTTTTGTTTTGTACATTTACATTTATGTAGTGGGTTTCCTTCCCCTCCCCCCTGCTTTTTTTTTTTTTTTTTCTTCCTTCATGACCGAACTTTATGGACGCCTGAGTTGCTATCTTATAAACAGAGGGACTAGCAATAAAACACTAACGCCGATTACAGTATTTGCAGCTTAAACTCTTTATCAATGATTGACTAGACTATCCTGTAATTTCACAGCTTGCACCGTGGTTACAGTTTAATCGTATTTCTATTTAAATTCTAAGATAAAACTCTTATCAGAGGAAAATACCGCTGTGTTAAGAGAACCCTCGGTATATTTAGTGTGTGAGAGAGAGAGAGAGAGAGAGGGAGAGAAAAAAGGTGGTGCTTGTAACTTAAGGCAGTACTTCTGTAAAAGCAGTAGAGTTAAAATGTGGCCCAACAACAAAGAGAATCCCATAGAGTTCATCATAAAGACAAATAGACATGTTCTGCACAAAGCCTCCAACACGTTTTAATTAGATGCAAGACTGCTTGTTTGGTTTTTTTTTAAATTCTCTTGCATGTACACACATTTCTACCTGCTCTCACACCTATACTTTTAGCCACGTGAACCCTGATGTGTGTACATGACTACTTCGCCCAGAGGTCGTCCGTGTTGCTGTGCGTGAGATGTTTATGCAGAACACTGAGAGCTGGGGTGTACTGCCCTCTGGTGGCTGAACTTCGTCATCTTCAGAAATAAATCATTTTAACACGCTCTGATGAAATTCCGATCAAGTGTTATAAGTACTAACAACAAAATGTCCTGCGAGTGTGGTGATGTGATTATTTTAGAGTTGGAGAAATCCTCGATGTGTAAACGGCTCTTTTTTTTTTTCTCTGGCCATTTTCATTTCTAAAGTGTAGTCAACCAAGTTGTGGCCTTATGAACAGAGTGGTAAGCTGTATGTAAGCTATGTATGACTGTATATAATGTAAAAAAATCTTTCACAGTCTTTCATAGTGGTTTTTTTATTTTAGTTTTTGATTAGTGAAGTGTCAACATGGGAAATATAAACACTGTATATGAGATAAATGTACTATAAATGCTGATTTTCCTGACTCCTTTCTTCCCACAGGTGGAGAGTGAAACCCAGGAGCTGTCGGACGGCGCTCTGATTGACCTGTGTGGCGCTACGCTGCTGTGGCGCACTGCTGAGGGTCTTCGGCGCGCGCCCACTCTCAAACACCTGGAGGCGCTGCGGCAGGAGCTGAACGCAGCGCGGCCGCAGTGTCCCGTGGGCCTCAACACGCTGGCGTTCCCGAGCATGCGCCGGTGCCAGGGCGCCGTGGCCGAGAAGCAGCCGTGGGCGTACCTGCAATGCGGCCACGTGCACGGCTACCACGACTGGGGCGAGCGGGGCGGGTCCGGGGGTGGGACTGAGCGTGAGTGCCCGATGTGCCGCACCCGTGGGCCTTATGTGCCGCTTTGGCTGGGCTGCGAAGCAGGGCTTTACGTCGACGCTGCTCCGCCCACTCACGCCTTCAGCCCGTGTGGCCACGTGTGCTCGGAGAAGACGGCTGCGTTCTGGAGCCAAATCCCGCTTCCACACGGCACACACACCTTCCACGCTGCATGCCCCTTCTGCGCCCAGCAGCTCAGCACCGGCCACAACCACGTCCGACTCATCTTCCAGGGGCCCGTCGACTGACCTTCGACCTTTTCTAGACCTTCCAGAAAGGGCCCTGGGGCCGTGCACTCCGCAGTCCTCTTTTTCCCCCCCTCACGACCGTCAACCGATCTTTATTAAAGCCACACACCGTTTTCTTCCTCCACGCAAAACGGAGAGCCGTGTACCCTCTCTCATCACGCGTCGCTCTCTTTATTTGTCTGTCCCTCTACAAAACCACATACTTCTGTGTTAAATACTGTCAAAATACTACACCTGATATAATTCTCCTAAGCTATGCCGGTGTCCTCTTTGGGCGTGGTGCAGAATTTAGCAGGGTAGTATGTGGGTTTTCTTAACTCTTGGATTTTTTTTTTTTTTTTTTTTTTTTCTCTCTCTTTCTTTTCCCAAAAAGTGACCTTTTTGTAGTGAATTTTTCTTAATTCAGAAGACATCCAGAGAAATATATATTTTCACGTGAAACTAAAAAGTACCTGAACAAGGCAAAAAAAACAAAACAACAAAGACAAAAGAAAACGGGGCTTTCGAATACAAATGGAAGTGTGAGCTGCCACAGAAAGTGCCCCGGCGATCTCGGGGAGTGAACCGAGAGGGTCCGAGTGGGCTACAGTAATATATTACAGTGTTTCTTTGCTAATATGCTAATGAAAAAAACAAACAAAAAGGTTTTACTCAATTTTAGTGATGCAATAATCATCCTTTACACCAGAGTGTCTGTGATTTATAACACGAACTTAACACTTACGAGTCGATTTATCACCTTCACTGCTGCAAAAACAAAAAACAAAAAAAAAAAAACAGGAAACGCATTTAGATTTTAGAAATGTTTTTTTTTGTTTTGTTTTGTTTTTTTCATGTAAATCAAATATGCCTAACTTAAAAATACTTACCGTTTTTATTTATGCATAGTATCGATGTTAATCAAATGTAAAATTATTGTTGTGTACTTTTTGGAGTTCCACTCTGTGTATCTGCCCTGTTTTTTGTTTTGTTTGTTTGTTTGTTTGTTGATGTTTCTTGTTTTCATCATCCCATGTGAAGCCTTGGCTGTGCGCACTCAGTGTTTATGTAGCTAACACACACGTGTGAGTGTGTGTGTGTGTGTGTGTGTGAGTGTGTGTGTGAGTGAACACTTCCACCTCAAAGCAATAGTCTGAGGGCTGAAGACGCAAGCAGCGATGCAGGAAGTGAACTGAACTGTGTATCAGGGCTTGGAATAGAAGTGTTAAATTGTAGGTTAGTGGTTTGACCAGTGATGGCGCTATTGAGAAACCGTAGTTTAAGTTTAAGGGGCTTGTAGGAAGTCTGCAGTGATTCGTAATTTGAGGGTATGTAAAATGAGAAGGGTAACTGGTATTTGGGAAGGTCTGCCCCCGCAAGTCAGAAAGCTTAAAAAAAAACAAAAAAACCAAACACAGATCTGTCCCTTTAATCACAGACCAAAACCACACGCCCGAAAGATCCTTTAAGAAACTCTGCTGTGTGTGTGTGTGTGTGTGTGTGTGTGTGTGTGTGTGTGTGTGTCTCTGTTTGATCGCCTGCTGTGTTTGAATGACTTGCAGCGGTATTTTACCGACTAGACTCCACGTTATACCACAGTTTTTCTGTCGACGACAAATCAGACGTTTCATAAAATAATAAATAAATCACCTCACGTAGTGTTCGACTCAGGAGGCAGCATTTTTGGGCCACATTGGAAGGCAGCCATGTTAAAGACGCTCTCCTTCAGCATTCAGTGTCTTCTAAGGTGTTTTGTTCAAATTTGACTCAAAGTGCTCGGTGTCTCCAATAAACCCTGACCTCATGCTCGTATGGGAAGCTGGCCCGGATCGTAGAGAGGAGTTAGCCCAAGTCAAGGTTTTAAAAATGTTTAATTAATGCTCCTTTTAAGAGCATGGTGAAAAGTTAGGGGAAGTTCATTCCTCCACCGGGTTTCCAGTACAGATCAAACCTGTAACCCTGTAACGCGATGATTCACGTTCGCTCAGACGGTACTTGTATACAAACAGGTGGTTATCAAAGCTAGCATTTTCTTTACTGCATTGGAAAATGATCAGAAATCGTCCCTATGGTTAAATCGTGCGAGCTCTCGGCGTGTTACGTGTCCGTTACGCGCTCGCTTACGGGATGTTCATCTGTCAGAACTTCTTTTTCGTTAGCACGCTGCTTCCCTTGATAGGAAAACGTCATATTAGGCTCATACCTAGTAAAGACTAGGCGTATGAACACTTTTCTGCTTTAGGAGACGTTTGACCGTTTGTACAGGACTTTTTCGAACCCCGACGGTAAACCCCAGGCAGTTTGTGTCCTAAAGGTTCCAGTATACGAATATAATAGTTTTGAGTGGATTTCAAGAACGGTTCCCTCCTTATGTTTTACGATCACTTATCCTGACAATTGATGATAATATAAGTATTAATTAATATTACATTTCTAATATATTAAAGAGAAATTGTGTGATTTTGATCTTGTTAATCTGAGTCAGTGGTTATATTCTATCGAGTCATGATTTGATAGTCGATAGTCGTTTAAAAGACAGAATTCATTCAGTCTTCTATGAGACTGCAGCTGCTTTTGCAAGACTCTATCCGGGGGGGGGGAACCCGTATATAAATCGTTAATATCGTATCATTTCACTTCCCCAGCCGGCGCCGAGTGAAAACACCGAGCCTGTTTGAGTCGTATACGTGACACGTAACATCATGTGCTTGTTACCGTGCAGATCATAAATTTATGAAATCTAAATGCTGCCTTACTGAGAAGCTGCTGTACTACAATATCTGACCTACTTTTCATACGTCAGCGCCTGACGCTTTAGTGATGAAACAGACTCGCTTTATGTCCAAATGATTTATATATTTTTTTTTTTACAGAATTTGCCTTACAGACGTCGTGCGATTCTACGCACCAGAAGTCGTTCCCGAGCTGCGCCGGAAAACTGCTTCAAAAGGAGGCGCTGTAGGAAGTGAAACCAGCGAGCTTAGCTTGCACAGAGGATGAAGGACGTCTGGCTGCTGATTTAGTGGTTGTTCAAGTACTCTTATTTTCATTCGTCAATTAAATGCACTTAACTAGCTCACTTTAGTGTAGTTACTTTAGCTACCACTTTTTAGGTAGTTAGTTAGTTTGGTTTCCAGGCAACCGAGACAGGATTTTAACAGGATTTTCGTACTCACCTGCTGGCTCGGTATTGCAGTCATTATTTGTCCACTCCACTGCTGAAGATACTTGGTACAATTTTGGTCTCTCCTAGCAGCTGCAGGACCCTCAAGGACCATTTCATGTTATTTATCAGGTAGAAGCGACTCTGAGCTGAGAGGAGTGTAGTGCTCCTGTCCTGGCCTGATCATTTCCACGCTGAATTTGGGCTATTTGTGTGTGCTTGAAGAACTTTTTACTCTGTTCCAACTGCGTGAGAGTTTCAGGAGACACACAGCAGAACTCCGAGCACCAGATATATTTGTGTGGGTGTGTGTGTGGGTGTGTGTGTGTGTATGAGAGAGAGAGAGAGACTGAGTGAAATTTGAACGGCAGAGCTTGAAAACAATTTTTTAAATAACTTTTATAAGCTTCCCAATTTCGACCTTTTTTAATCGTCCCAAATCGAACATGACCGTCCTGACGAGTCCTAGACAATACCAACCTTTTCTGCCTTGACCTGACTGCATCACACTACAACAGAACAAGCATTTAGACTGTTGTCCATCATAGAGTAGATGGTAGACTCACTAGCAAACAGACTGACATTAACGCTAACGTTAGTATTGGCTACCTCGGTGCTGTTGCCTGCGTCATCGGAGACTCTTCCGTCTCCGTTCATAAGATTTCAGCATGGTCTGGTCATTGATATGGTCGATGTTTACCCTCCTGTTTTCGTGGCGTTCTTCCACATAGTGACGTCGTTCCGCACAGACGTTATGCAGAGGCTCGATTCTCCACACTTAGACCATGCTATCGTAAATGCTTGTGCTGTGATTACCAGCTTTGAGAATCCTGGGCCTGGTTAGCCTTCCCAGCTGTTGAGTGGCTGCTTCCAGAAGCTTCGTTCCTCCATGCGGTCACCTCGCTCGCTCTCTCTCTCTCTCTCTCTCTCTCTCGCTCTCTCTCTCTCTCTCTCTCTGATATTCCTCATGATGAGGAGACGCTGTTAATTTCACCCTCCGCAGTGCTGGGTCTGCGACCTGCTGTCCCTAGTGGAGATTCCTGCCGTTTCCTTCAGCTCAGGGAGAACTCCCCCCTTCTTTTTGGAAGCAGCGTTTGATAACTCGGCCCGCTTAGGATCTGTCCGTCCTGATTAAACCTCTTGCTGAAGCCCTTTACATACAGTACGTTCAGCATTTCTAAACAGTGCTCGCTGCAGCCAAGGCCTGAGGATACCTCTCTGATGTGAACTTCTTACTGACCATCACCCCCTCCCGTCCTTAAACCTTCATCTCTATCCTCCTCCCCTGATTCTCTCTGTAGTGCAGAAAGGGCTCTTCTTCTCCCTCCCCTTCCCCTCCATGCCCATTTGGTTTGTTTTGTTTGTTTGTTTGTTTGTTTGTTTGTTTGTTTGTGCGTGCATGGTCTCTGTCGTTAAGAGCATCGTTTTCGAGAGAATTCCTGTGCTTCACTTCGAAAGCTGACAAGGTTACTGATCTGATGGCTTTTGTACCAACTTGAAACAATAAAATGAAAAAACAAGAACGTTTTTGGCGTTTTTATTATTTTTCCATGCTTGTCATTAAGGGTATTATGTAAAGAATAAAATACTTGAGGGTGTAACGTTGTAATTTCAAACCTGGAAATTGATTCTTTTCTCATTACCGCATGACCTGAACTGTTTTATTCATCTTACACCATAACAATTTGCCAATGCAAATTGAAAAAAAAAATTATTATTAAAGAAGAGCAAATCATCCTTTTTTTTTTTTTTATCCAATTATATATATACACATTTAATGTTGTTGAATGTCCACAAAACAAGTTTGTTCCTGGCATCACTTGCACTATAGAAGATGGTACTTATAGAACAGATCATTATAGAGAAGCATATTAATATAAACCTGCGATTTGTCAGCCAGTGTTGCTGTTGGAAATCAGTCGACACTTTCTGACCAATCAGGTTTGAGAATTTAACAGCGCCGTGGTATAAGTTTGTTTAAAAGTCTCTGTGAAACGTTCTGATTTGTCTACTGCAGGACAGGTACAAAGCGTGATCTGTTCATGTAGCTCTGTTGCAGTGAACATCCCTGGAGATGATCGGTGTCACCAAAGTGCTGTTTATAACCCACAATACTCTCAGCGTGACGCAAGTTCTCACTGTCCACATTACAGCAACAAATCTAGGTATCTAGGTAATGCAGTGGCAATGCAACGTAACTGAATTATTTGTAAGATAATTTCTCAGATTTGTACTCTGTATGAGCCACTGTGTTATCCCACTGGTATCTCCTATGAGGATGCTGTAAATGTGGCAGTACTGTCTTCCTAAACAATGAAGAGCTCTCTACAATGACCAGGAGGATTGCATGGGTTAAAAATGCCCAGTGTTTCCACCTTCCCCATTTTCACTTCCACTCAAAGCACATTGTAAGACTTGTGTCTTTGTCCACATGGTGGCAGTGTTTTGGGACCTAATGGAGTTATTTCAGTAATCATTTCTCATTCACACAGCAAACAGGCTCCTCTGTTTAACCTCTGCTCATGAGCTGCTAGAGCTTCAGAGAGAATTAAGGTTTTATAGCTAGAACTGAACAGAATTCACCAAAAAGTGTGCCAGCGCCAAAGGAGTCCAAATCTACACCGTGTGCACTACATAGCTCACTATTTTTTGGAAGTCTAGCATTGTGTCAGAGCAGAATATCACAGAAGGCAACAAAGTGTGGAGTGGACAGATGATGTACCCTTGTGGATGCAGAAGACCCATAATGCACTGCAGCTTTTTAAGAGGACCGCTGTGGTTTTGGACACATCCATAAATGGAATGTGTGTGGCCACATGGTGGCATCGTTTCAGGCACTTCTCAGGTTCTTCTCGATGATCGTAAGGGAAAAAACAATCATGTCCTGAAAATATTATATATATATATATATATGTATATATGTGTGTGTGTGTGTATATATGTATATATATGTATGTGTGTGTGTGTGTATATATGTATATATATGTATGTGTGTGTGTGTGTATATATAT
>JANDJT010000228.1:27725693-27740863 GCA_024331685.1 Stegophilus panzeri
GTGTCTTGTCCAAGGACACTTCGGTATGTGGAGTCACGTGGGCCGGGAATCGAACCGCCGACCCTACGATTAGTGGAGGACCTGCTCTCAAAAATGCCTTTACCAAGAAATCAGAAAGCATGATGTCCTCTGTCCTGAAGACTGGCTCGACTTTAACTGAACCGAATCATATTGGACCGAGCCTGAATTGAATCGTATGGATGCTGAAGCGAATCACATCGGATCAGTAGTGAACTGAAGTGTAATCTAATAGTTACTAGTTTAACTGCGTTTTTGCAGTTTTTGCAACTGCATGGAGATTCACACCCTTATTCACTTTACATCATAGGGGTCTTACCTCAATCTGCTGCACAGTCAGGTCCAGGAAGGTGTTCTCGTTCCGGACGCTGATGAGACTTTTCGGCCCTTTGCAGCCCATGCTGGTGCCCAGACCTCCATTCAGCTTCACCACCACCAGCTTGTTCAGGCTGTCGGCTACGTTCTCGGGTAAACCCTTCTCCTTGATTTTCTCATACGGCTGGATCTGAAAAGAAAAATGCTGTTGTTGTTGTTTTTTTTTTTGTTTTTTTTTGAAAAATGGCTACAAAGCAGCAATTTTGCTATTCTATCTTTGTATTTCTTCACATAATCAAATCACACATATCCATAAGGTTGTTTTAGGAGTTTAACGATGAGACGCATTTCGTTTTATATCCTCCACAGCCTCTTGCTAACGGGAGCATGCCAGTCAGGAGCACAACCATACACAGACCACAGTTCTGAAGATCGGGATCAGCCTTGACGTTCACAGGGTGCTGATAAACTTCACACTGTACACATCGTCGTACATCTCGAATCGTTCCGAATGCATCCTACAGCTCAGATCAAATCCTACAGTGTGTAAATCACACACACTGACAGTTTAGACACGCCAATCAACCTACAGAACATGTCTGTGGACTGAGGGAGGAAACCACCGAAGCTCTGCGCGCACACACACACACACAAAGGGCGGAGGAGGCGGGATTCGAACCCCCAACCCCAACAAATTTTACACTGTATAGCGCACAGCTCGAATCGTACAACGTATGCTATATAGTTCAAATCGTACGTGTCGAACTCAAATTATGAGTAGTGGTGGTTCAACAGTTAAGGCTCTGGGTTACTGATCGGAAGGTCGGGGGTTCAAGCCCCTTAACCCTCTCTGCTCTCTCTCCAGGGGCGCTGTATCATGGCTGACCCTGCACTCTGACCCCAGCTTCCTAACATACTGGGATACACGAAGAAAATAATTTCACCGTGCTCTAATGTATACGTGACACAAAGTCGTCGTCTTCTGAAATTGTATCGTCAAATCATATAGCATCACATACATCGCACAGCTCAGATCTCACAGCGTGTATCGTACAGCCGAAACCGTCGAGTGTAATCCCGGCACGAGGGTTCTGTGAGAGTTTGCTGGAGACGGTATGTAAATGTGCGATGCTGCCCTCATTCCTACACTATCGGCTTACAAACATAACACACTAGCCATGAAAAATGCTAAGAATGAGTGAGTTCTCTGGTTTGCTCTGTTTTCCGTCCATCTCTCTCTCATCAGTCCAGTTTCCCAGAAGTCTGCAGGCCGCATGCCATGAGGTTGTATGTCCTCCAGATGTGACCCAGCTGAGTCAGAGAGGACGTAAGACACTCAGGCAGCGGTCCCACTGAGACGGGGTGTAGTGCCGCGCTCACAACACCACTCTTTCTGACACCATAAAAACAAACCGACAGCAGGAAGTGATGAGCCCGTGAGACAGAAAGAAGGAGTAACAAAAACAAGTGAAGGAGGGATGAAAAGACTTCCATGATGTCAGAACGTTCCTTTATTTGTGCATTAAATCAAGTGTGTATTATCTACCCTGCACTACCGGCTGTACACATTATAAACAAGCACACTTCTGGTGTTTAGTGCTCTAATAGCCATTCTGAAGATTTATTTATTTCTTTTTCCTGAGCACATTTCATCTGCAACAAGAGGTATATTTACTCAAGCGCGGAAGCTGTTTTGAAACCACAAACTTCACCGACTAACACGATCGGCTGAATCTGTCATGAGGTTTCCTATTTCAGGTTTCGCAATGATGAGAAGCGGAGGGCCGTGCTCCACAGAGCAGACAGAAAGTCTGAAACGACTTCGTAATGAACGGGCGACTCCGGTGAGAAGGTTTCGGTTGAACAAATAAGGAAACGAAACACCGACGTAACGATATGTTTATTCAAAACACGTTAGACGGTCACTGAATAGGAAGAATGGGAAATAAATACAGAAGTCATACAAAATATGGAAGAAATGGAGGTTTCCAGCCATGTGTGGAACTAAACTATTTGACAAAAATAAATGTATAATGACGTTACTGTATACTCGATCTCGTTTAAACGAGTAGCATCTGTGCATCTGTACACTGTCACGCCATCACAGTCGTTTGTACCCGTTCCAAAACCATGGGCATTGACACAGATTTGCTGTTATAATGCGCTCCAGTCTTCTGGGAAGGCTTTCCTCTAGATTTTGGGGCGTGGCTGTGGGGATGTGTGTTCATTCAGCTACAAGAGTATTAATGAGAACAGGTACTGGTGTTGGATGAGGAGGCTCCAGTTCTAGTTCATCCCAAAGGTGTTCAGTGGGGTTGAGAGGTCAGGGCTCTGTGCAGGACACTCGAGTTCTTCTACTCCAACCTTCACACACCATGTCTTCATGGAGCTGGCTTTATGCACGGGGCGTCGTCGTGCTGGAACAGGTTTCGGGTCTCACATCGTACACGACTGCGTGCTTCAGACTTTGTGGCAACAGTTTGGAGAAGGAACACACATGGGTGTGATGCTCAGTTGTCCACATACTTTTGGTCATACAGTGTACATATACTCTCGTTGTACTTTATTAAGAACACCTGTGCAACTCATGAAATTATCCAAATCAGCAAATCATGTGACATAAAATCATGCAGATACAGGTCAAGAGCTTCAGTTAATATTCGTATCAAACATCAGAACGGGGGAAAGGTGTGGTCTCGGTGACTCTGACCGCCAGACAGGTGGCTTGAGCGTTTCAGACACTACTGATCGTGCACAGAATGGTGCGGGGGAAAAAAACAAAAAACATCCCACGAGCAGCAGTTCTGCAGGTGGGAATGCCTGGTTCGAGCTCACAGCAAGGCTAACTCAAATAACCGCTCGTTATAACCATATAATCATGAATCATGAGGTAGATGGGCTACACCAGCAAAAGATCACACCGGGTTGCGCTCCTGTCAACAAGAACAGGAATCTGATTCTATAGTGAACACAGGATCACCGAAACACCCGGTGACAGTTTTCCAATCCTCAGCTGTCCAGGTTGAGTGATTCTGTACCCCAGCGGTGAACACTGACTGACGCTCTCGACCTGTCTCTGCAGGATTTTACACTTTATACTGCTGCCACGTGATTGGCTGATTGGATAACTGTATGAATGAGCAGGGGGAACATGGGTACAGGGTTTTATTAAAGTGGCTGGTGAGTGTATACAAGAAATAAAACACTGGACAGGAGAGAGAGAGAGAGAGAGAGAGAGAGAGAGAAAGAAAAAGTGAGAGAAAGAGGGAAAGAGAGAGGGAAAGTGAGTGAGAAAGCGAGAGAGAGAGAGAGGGAAAGCGAGAGAGGGAGAGAGAAAGAGGGAGAGAAAGAGGGAGAGAGAGAGGGAAAGTGAGAGAGGGAGGGAGAGAGACAGAGAGAGGGAGAGAGAAAGAGGGAGAGAGGGAAGGCGAGAGAGAGAGAAAGAGGGAGAGAGAGGGAAAGTGAGTGAGAGAAAGCGAGAGAGAGAGAGGGGGAGAGAGAGAGGGAAAGAGGGAAAGCAAGACAGAGAGAGAGGGAGAGAGACAGAGAGAAAGCCCAGGTGACTGGTCACAGGATGTTTTGTTTTTTTATCTCTCTGTGACAAACAATCATGTGTATAAAGCTGACAGAACGTGGGTTCTGGAGGTGAAACAGAGCGAAGGGAATCAGGTTACATTAGTACGTGTCCTTACTGTAACTCCTGCAGCTTTCATTAGCTACGAGATCAATTATTGACAAGTAATTCAAGCTTGGCCCTTTTCCACATTCTACCGCACTCGTATAAATGTCATGTTTAATGAGGCAACGTGTGTGTGTGTGTGTGTGTGTGTGTGTGTGTGTGTGTGTTTAATGAGTCATAGATTAACTAGGTACTTTCCTGACATGAATTCCTTATTCGTGAGCACGTCACTTGAATTCATTCGGTTCTTATGTTTACTTCCTTAAACAAGGTCAAGTGACCAAATTCCACCAATGATCTCTCAGTACCGTAGTGTACATCTTATTTAGATCAATAACAAATTTAAAATAATTAATAACAATTTTAGCTTAAAATGAATAGAACAAAATGTCCAGAAATATGCAAATAATTTTTTTTTATTTTTTTTTTACATAATAGAATAATAGATATGCCTTTGGCTTGGATTACATTTGTCACCTTTGTCCAGAGTCTACTATCGTCCCGTGACAGTAGGACAGTAACCGAAAACCTTGAAAGTCGTTACATCTTCCTTAAACACTGTGTTCCGTAGCGTTAATCTCTCTCTCCTTCTGTCTCTCTCTCTTTGACTCTCTCACTCTGTCTCTCTGTCTCTCTCGCTCTCTCTGTCTCTTTGTCTCTCTCTCCTTCTGTCTCTCTCTCTTTGACTCTCTCACTCTCTCCTTCTGTCTTTCTCGCTCTCTGTCTCTCTCACTCTCTCTCTTTGTCGCTCTCTCTGTCTCTTTCTGTCACTCTCTCTTTGTCTCTCTCTCCTTCTGTCTCTCTCTCTTTGACTCTCTCACTCTCTCCTTCTGTCTCTCTCGCTCTCTGTCTCTCTCACTCTCTCTCTTTGTCGCTCTCTCTGTCTCTTTCTGTCACTCTCTCTCTCTCTCTTTGTCTCTTTCTGTCTCTCTCTTTGTCTCGCTCTCTTTGTCTCTCTCACTCTCTCTCTTTGTCTCTTTCTACCTCTCTCTCTCTGTCTCTTTGTCTCTTTCTCTCTCTCTCTCTCTCTGTCTCTTTGTCTCTTTGTCTCTTTCTCTCTCTCCCTCTCTCTCTCTGTCTCTTTGTCTCTTTCTCTCTCTCTCTCTCTCTCTCTCTCTCTCTGGAGACTCCTTCCGAAAAAATGGTAAATGAAAGGTTAAAGGGAAACTTCGTGAAAATATTCTAAGAAACTGAATATATTTTAATCGTTTTACGTGAAGCCTCCTCCATACATTAGAACAAACGCATTAATATAAACACCAATCAGAACAGAGGAATCAACAGCAGTGTAGTATATTTAAATAATAATAATAATAATCCATTCATTCTTGGACTAAATTTAATGGTAATTTAATGTAAGACAGAGGCATGTTACGATAACAGTCAGTAAAACACACACACACATACCATATAGGGACCGAGAAGAATGAATAGGCTCATAAACTCTCAGGATTACATATTTCATAACCAGGCTGAGCCTTATCAACACACACACACACACACACACCCATAACTCTCTCTCATTTCCTTCCACATGCAGGATGTAAAGCACTTCAAAAGGTGACAGGAAAGCATACGGTAGTCTGAAGAAACGCATCATTTGATGAAGGCATTAATATTCTGAACATTATGCTGCTGAGGTTGCTCGTTAGCGAACATAGGATTTATTTTTTGGAGATAACACTCTTTGAATTCGCCAAGGGAGCAAGACTCGGCCGTGCTCCGTACGGTATATTAGCTTTCCCCGTCGCTAACCGCTCACTGTACTCCTTCCTCGGTTTATTTTTGTTCTGTTTATTCTCGCAGTTAAAACCACAGGTACATTTATACAAGGTTCATCAACAAACATCACCCACCTATTAATATATTAAAAAGAGCCATCAGTCATCATCGGAAACGCACCGCACGCGCACACACTCCATTAATCATTTGACGTGTCTGACATGTTAAGTAATTGACGTTGCCATGACGTGCCGGCATGAGGCTTTTACACCTGACGGTTACGAAATGCTGGCACATCCTTTAAAAAAAAATGTATTAATTAAACAAACATCTCCTCCTCACGGAAAATCGTCTGGAAACAAGTCCACGTTCGAGTCGTGGAATTATGACGAGCGTATTCTATGTATTAGAAACGAGTGCAAATTAATCAACACCCTCTGACCAATCAGAATTGAGAATTGGACAGCGCTGTGGTGTAAGCGGTTATAATACACACTGCTCGAGTTAGATGATGTTAGAGGATCCATTTTGGCGCCTCGCTCACACACTCCCGAATAGGAAGCTGATCATCACTCATGATCTCTCCTGATCACTCTCTCTCTCTCTCTCTCTCTCTTTCTCGCCTACTAGCACTACTGTAGAATTCCCGCTCTGGAAAGAGTGTGTTGCTGTTGGCTTTAATATCAGTCTGCCTACCAGTCACTGTGTGTCACGGCTCTCGGTGGGCGTTTAATAACATCGCCGAGCCCGGTGACATCGCTGTGAGGTCATAAAAAAAACCGCAGACTTGGAAAATGAAGCGGGACAGAGTCCGTACCCTACACGCCGCAGTTCTCATGCTCTCTCCTCGACTTCAGGAGAGTATTACTGAATTTCCTGCTTAAAGAAAAAAGGCCAAAGATGAGATCGTAGATGGGTGGAGGTGTGTACCGAGACTACGATCCTGCTAGACCTAATAATAATAATAATATTTTGCAGGATGTTCTCAGTGGAAAGGCATTGGCAGACCTGCCTACTTTTACACATTTTGCGTAGGAATGTCGCACTTTAGCACCTTAGTCGTAAGATAGGGCTGGATGGGAATGGGCCAAGACCAAATTAGGGAGAAAATGGATTAAAACAAGAGTAAATTAATTACTTAAACACAACACTCCCATTCATTTCCATCCGTGTATGGTGCGTTTGTTATAATTTAAACTGCAGCGTTACCTTTTTTCCTCAGTGTCACAAACGACTCCTTAAATGATCCGTTCTAAAAGATTCGTTCTAAACTCCTCCTTTCAGAGAGCATACTCTGCTCTGATTGGTCAGACGTCCCAGTCTGTCGTGATTGGTCTACCGCTGTCACCGAGCGGCCGATGAAGATCAGAGGCGGGGCTTTTTGTTACAAACCTACATAGGTTAGCACAGGAAGTAAAGTCTGGAATCACTAACGACTCGTTTCAATCGGTTCTTTCTTTTAGGAGTCAATAAGTCCGTTTGTCGTGTGCTTTGATTTTTGAAACTTTGCAGACTTTTTTTTACATTCACAAACAGCACTATAACACACTACATGAAAGGGAATATTTAAAAAAAATTAATAAATAAAAACATAAATAGGTGCACTTTAATGTCTAGAAAAACTCATTCTGTAAAACATTCTAGGAAAAAAATAAACCACAATTCTGTAAAGATGTTAACATTTTCCATTAAAGATATAAAAACATATTACGAGATCTATAATATCTCAGAAGTGTGTGCTGTGGCAGAATTTATCATCATATCGATGTTATATGGTAATATATTTCCCAGCCCTATGTGTACGTTTGTAAGCGAGAGCTGAAACGTTTCTCTTACCGAGTCCTCTGGAGGTCGGTTGATTTTGGGCCATTCCACTGAAGGTCCTTTCACCTGCAGGAACCTGTGGAAGAGCTTCTTAAAGCCCTCAAAGTCCTTCTTACAGATCTGTGGAAAATGTAACAGAGACCAGGTTTCAGATAGAGGCATACATGTGAGGTGTCATTTTATTGTGGGTTTTTAAGGCCAAGACATCATCCGTTTGCTGCAGGTTCAGTCATTTACAGTTTGTTTGAAGTTCTGCATTTTAAATCAGATGTGGTGTTCGTGTTTATCACGAACTTTATTTGTCCGGTACATGAACTAATCCAACTTAATCCTTTCATCGTTAAGACGGTTATGAAAGAGGCTTTGCTTCATAATTATCCCTCCGCTGACACTCCGTATCACATCATCATCAGACGTGATTAAAACCTAAAACAGCAAATGAGATCCACATGGACCGTGTGTATGGTTAGAACATAAACAAATACATTAGGTCCCTTTTTGGGGTTTTTTTTGGTAGGGGTCAGGGTGGGGGTTGGGATGGGGTTGGGATGGGGGTGGGAGGTAATGCAAATTCTACATACGTGTTCGTTATGCGAATATTCTGAAGAGAAGCTGGACACCTCACCGTGTTTGATTCCTTACATGTGTAATACTTCCTGCTTTCTAATTTAATATACAGTGTGTATATATATATACACACACATACACACACACACACACACACACATATATAGCTTAAGTCACTATGGTCGCAGTGTTTCTCAGGGTGGGGTCTTAATAAATGGTCTCCTCTGTGATACTACTTTCGCAGTAAAATCAACAGCACACACACACACACACACACACACACACCCACACACTATATATATAGTTGGGGTTTTTCCCCCCCCCCT
This sequence comes from Stegophilus panzeri, assembly GCA_024331685.1. Classification (NCBI taxonomy): domain Eukaryota; kingdom Metazoa; phylum Chordata; class Actinopteri; order Siluriformes; family Trichomycteridae; genus Stegophilus; species Stegophilus panzeri. Next base: position 27,734,145 of record JANDJT010000228.1, read on the forward strand.
CCAAGCCTTAAAATCTGCCTTTTTTAACTTCTCTCTTACCATTCAAGGTGAGATTCCCTCCGGCTGAGCGTGGATGTGACACATTGGACATTGTGACACAGAATATATATTAGATGTGCAGGTGTGACGGTTTTTTAGATAAATGCTGTAAAGATCCGTGTGTCTTCTGGATTGTGTTTGGGTTAGCAGGGTGTGGACCGTGGACCTCAGTAACCATCTGCCAGTACATTAATGCGTAAAAGAGAGAGAGAGAGAGAGAGTGAGAGTGTGTGTGTGTGTGTGTGTGTGTGTGTGTGTGTGAGAGAGAGAGAGACAGAGGGACAGAGTTGAGTGGGGTCATGAAGGCTTAAACTCACTTACACGTTAGCTCAGTATGTGTCACTATGGTGAGCTCGTCTGGAGCTAATTTGGAGAGGATGATATGAGGCGCACACAGGTCACTGTCTAAACACTGGTCTAGCCTTGTGTTTATTACACACAAGTAATTATATATACACACACAGGCACTTTATATAATTATGTACTTCTCTTCCTTTACAGTGTATATTTCATTATACTGTTTAGCGCTCGAGCTAAAAATGTTCCAACTAATATAACCCCGACTCATTTTTCGGCACCGCACAGCTCCAGGGTTCCCAGTTCGATCCTGAGCTCGGGTTACTGTTTGAACGGAATTTCCCATGTCCTCTCCGTGTCCCTGCGCGTTTCAAAACTCCTCCCAAAAACCTGCCAGTAACTGGACACTAGATAGTAGCTGCTCCTAGGTGTTAATGTGCGTGTGCATGGTACTCGGTGATGGACTGGTGTCTCATCCAGAGTGTGTTCCTTCCTCATGCCTGCTTTTCCCAGGATAGGCTCCGGATCCACTGATCAGGATTAAGCACTTACTGAACCTGAACCTGTTACCAAGGTTACAGAAGTGATGCCAACACCGGCCATCACCCCAGATCTGTACTAGCACCATTTCCTTAGCGGTAAACTTACTTTCACTTTTCTTCTCGGACTATATTTGCATGTTATTGTTTTTGTTTTTTTCTTTCCTCGGAGGAATGCAAAAGCGCAGTGTCGGTTTATCGTAACCCTTCTGGAGTTTTTGTGTACAGCCACAGTCTCAAAATGGACTCCAGGAAACACCAGTGGATCTGTGAAGCATATCTACGGGGTCTGTTTAATTGACCGGGTTTAATCCAAACCTCAATTACACATAAATGAGTTGGCCTACTCTGTCGGAAAAGGCTATTTTACGGGGTTCGTCGTTTAGTTAACGCTTCCTCGGTTCCTAAAAGGGTTCTATACGGGAACCATCTTCACGTTTACTTCTTATTCCCCAATGCTTAAAACAAAACTACACTACACCACAAAGAAACGCACACTTCGGACACTACTCATAGGCCACAAAGTGACATCATTTGCTCCAGCAGGCGATCGTTGGAAAACTGGAACAGTGTGTGGAAAGACACGCAGTCAAAAATCGCTAGCGAGACACGAAGCCACGCCCCCTGGGGGTCGGACATATACTGTACGTTCTAGAGAGTTTTTAATCGGACAGACGCGACTAGTACAGAAATATTTTTTCCCTTTAGATTTAATAGCAGTCGGTGTCCGTAGCACATCTGAATTTTGACTTCAGGGGGACTTCAAACATAATTCTGTCAACGCACGACATTTTAATGATTAAACAAAGCAAAATGATCGAACATGACACTCACTGTGCTGATGTGTGCGATCATATTTAGACATGTGGAAGTTAAATAAGCACAGTTAGTATGATTAAGGCGGTTAGGCTCACCTCGACGTTGGCTCCTTTAGCCGTGCTCGACAGCTTCTCCAGCTCGGCGTCCATGGAGCTCTCCAGCTGCTGACGCATCACTTCCTGAAACTGAGCCATGGAGCTGTCCGGCGGCACCGACGTGCTCACACCTGCGATCACATTGCGGCATGGCGTTAATCCCATAGTCGCTCGCTCCGTCACAGACGTTTCCTATCCGTAGTGTTGTGCCGAGGACAGGTTTACGTCGTTAACGTTCTCGCATCGTGTTCTGTGCAGTTGTGAAGAATAAAACACTTAGGGGCCTACTGTTTTAGTAAAATAATCATTGTTGGGGTGGTGTAACCAGCCTGAAGTTGATTATTTTCCTATAACAGCAACGTCTCGAAGTGTTTTATTCCTCTTGCACCACAGTATTTTGCCAACAGTTACATTTTCCCTTTTTATTAAAGAAACAACAGATCATTTTTATCAGTTTATAGTTACATTTAATGCTCCGAAACGTCAACGAAACAAGTCAGTTCCTGTTATCGCTTACGTTATAGCAGCTATAAACTTCACCAACCCTCAAAGAAAACTCCACCATAATCAGTTTAACCTGTTTATGTTACATGTAAGTCCCTGTGCAAGTTGTTGCTATAGAAACGATAACATACAGTCATGTGAAAAAAATAAATAGACCCCATGGAAATCGTTGGCTTTTTTTTTTTGTTTGTTTGTTTTTTGGCCAAACGAACATTTGATCCTCTTTGAAACATTAATAAAGGTGATACTCTATCAAATGACACAGAAAAATTATATTCTGTAGTAATTTTCACAATGTAAATGAACAAAAACCAGATCAGTCACATAGAGAAAGTAAGTACACCCCTACATTTATCACACCTTCAAATTCATAAAATTTGAATCAGGTGTTGAAGATCAGGTTCCAGCGATTAGAACCTGCTTAGGGAGTGCAGGTGGAACCTGTCTTATTTATACCACTCTCATCTAGTGTCTGGTGTTTCCTTTGTTATTGAGGTGTGTCGTGTCATCATGCCAAGATCTAAAGAGTTCTGTAAGGCCTTCAGAAAAAAAGGTTGTGGACGCCTATGAGTCTGGCGAGGGATTTAAAAAGATCTCCTAATGATTTGAAATACATCATTCCACTGTAGGGAAAATCATCTACAAATGGCGCAGATTTCAAATGACTGGCCAGGACTGGCCGTGCCAGCAAATTCAGCCCAAAGGCAGACCGTCTGATTCAAAATGAAGTCTCCAAGAACCACAAAATTTAATCACAGGATCTGCTAGTAAGTCTTGCAACTGTTGGTGTCAAAGTGCACGCTTCTACAATCAGAAAGAGATTGCACAAATTTGATCTGCATGGAGGCGTGTCAGGAAAAAGTCTTTGCAGGACTACAGTTTGCCAGTGAGCATACGGGTAAAGACCAGGCCTTTTGGAGTAATGTGCTCTGGACAGACGAATCAAAGATAGAGTTGTTCGGCCACAGTAAGAGTAGACATGTTTGGCGCTGACCAAAGACAGCTTTTCGGTGAAGCAAATCATACCACCTTTGAAGCACGGTGGTGGAAATGTTATGGTTTGGGGTTGCTTCAGTACCTCAGGGACTGGACAGCTTGCATTCATTGATTCAACATCATATCAGAGTGAGTGCTTGAAGATAACGTGAAGCCATCTGTCTGAAAGTTCAAGTTGAACCGAAAGTCAAGCTTTTAACAGGATAATGATCCTAAGCACAGGAGCAAATCCACCAAGGAATGGCTCAAAAAGAAGAAACGGAGGGTTATGGAATGGCCTAGTCAAAGCCTGGATTTGAATCCTATTGGGGGGGGGATTTGAAACGGGCAAAACATGCAAGAAAAACCCTCAAACATCTTGCAACTGAAAGAATATTGCATGGAAGAGTGGTCAAAAATTCCAGCAAGCCTGGTGGACAATTATACAAAACGCCTACAAGACGTTATTTCTGCTAAAGCGGGCAATACTAACTTCTGAGGCCAAGGGTGTACTTACTTTTTTCGACAGAAGAATATCACGTCTATTGATATTTCTGTTGAATAAATGATTGAAAACGCTCATTTTCCTTGTGGTTTTGTTCAAGTATATCAACTTCATTAATACGCACTGTTTCAAAGAGGATCAAATGTTGGCTCGTCCAAATACGTCAAAAAAGCCGACAACTTCCGTGGGGTGTACTTATTTTTTCTTTTCCCACACGACTGTATTAGAACAGTGGCATTAATATAAATTGCAGCCGGAATTAATGTCAGAGCTGCCGTTATGGAAAACCGATGAACACCTTCAGCCGATCCGGCTGTAGTGTCTGAGGAAATCGGAGGAATCTTGTTTCTTATTAAAGAAAACGTGACCGACGTTACTGTAGTTAACACCAGCACTTATCAGCAATACGCATTTCTGGCACACCATACCAAATTGAGTGATAAGGAGACTCATGATTCTTGTCGGACTCGTCTGGTTGATCTTTTGTTTACCGTCACGTTTGTGGCACAATGGACTAACGCTCGTGTCCATCGTCCAGTCCTGACCGTCACGTGATCCAGATCCAGATAAGTTACTTATCTCCTTTAGGTGTTCTTTTAATCACTTTTATATAATCTGATTTATAATACAGCTCATGGTCCCTGTTCGATCCTGAGCTCGGGTTACTGCCTATACAGAGCTTCTGTGTTCTCCCCGTATCTATCTGGGTTTCCTCCATGCTCTCAGATTTCCTCCCAAGTCCCAAAAACATTCAAGTAAATGGATCTGGTAAAGAGCATTCCTGACCTCCTGTCCCCATTAAAAAAAAAAAAAAAAAAGCATTTTGGGTCAGTAAAACACCCTCAAAAGGTGGCAAACGTAGTCAAAAGATCTCCTTTTTCCTTCTCTATTTTCATCTGAATGGGGAAATCTGTAAATAACACTCTTCCTAGATGCTCTAGACTGACCCTGAGCGAGATATATAACATATAATGATCTTCCTTTTACGTTCACACTATCCGTCGTTACCCAGATGAGGACGGGTTCCCTTCAGAGTCCGGTTCCTCTCGAGGTTTCTTCCTCATATCGTCTTATGGAGTTTTTCCTCACCACCGTCACCACCGGCTCGCTCAATAGAGATAAATTCACACGCTTAAAATCTCTATCCTGTGTTTATACGTTTCTGTAAAGCTGCTTTGAGACAACGTCCGTTGTTAAAAGCGCTATACTATACTAATAAAATTGAATTGAATCGAATATATAGTGTTTACTGAAGATGAATAAATAAACGAATGAATACAATACAACACAAACGTGCATGAAGTGTGCGAGTGGCAGAAATTCCTGGTGTAGGAGAAGGATGAGATCACTACAGTACTATGATAGAAAACCCTGCTCATCAGATTTGAATCAAACGATTCACTGACGTGACAGTTTAATAAACAGCAGGGCCGCGGCAGCCGAGTGGTTAATTTCCTGGAGCTAGTGGTCAAAATATTGTGGGTTTCAAATCCAAGAGTCCTCGAGTCCTAACCCTCGACAATTGGAGTGTATCATCCCCAACATGTGATTTACAGAACAGTATAACAATCAGGTTTCTGGTACTAATCTGGTTAAGGCAGCTCATCGTGATAGATAATCTTTTGACAGGAACTCCTGGGAGGAAACTGAAACCTTGCATGCGGTTGTTTTGGCGAGGTGCACACACAAAGGTTTTGAAAACAATATTATTTTCAATAAGAGTGCAGTCATTTCTTGAAAACGGCAAGCTCCATATTTCCAGACACAAGTTTACAGTTGTTTTCATGATAGAAAGATGAAGACTTGTGCAATCTTTGCTTTTCACCGTGTCCCTTGTGATCAACATTATAATCACATGGAAATAACAAAAAAAAAAAAAAACCACCCACAAACCACAGAAAAATTACACACACAAAAAAACCACCACTGTTTATGTATAAACCACCGGGACGTCACATTACATAAGGATGGTTTCAGGTTTTAACCGTTTTCTTTGTTCTTTTTAAACAAATCATACAATCTTCAGTAATACCTTACTAAATACTTATTAACTAAATACACAATGAATGAACAAACGAAAGAAAGAAAGAACGAAGAAAGAAAACCAGAAAGAAAGAAATCAAGAAAGAATGAATGAAAGAAATCCAGAAAGAAAGAAAGAACGAAGAATGAAAAAAAGACATCAAGAAATCAAGAAATCCAGAATGAAAGAAAGAAACAAAAAAAAATCAAGAAATCCAGAAAGAAAGAAAAGAAGAAAAAAAAATCAAGAAATCCAGAAAGAAAGAAGGGAAAAAAAGAAATCAAGAAATCCAGGAAGAAAGAAATTTTTTTTTTTTAAATCCAGAAAGAAACAAATCCAGAAAGAATTAAGAATGAAAGAAAGAAATCCAGAAAGAAATAAAGAAAGGAAAAAAATAAAATCAAGAAATCCAGAAAGAAAGAAAGAAATGACCACACTGCTACAATTCATGATGTGGACTCCTCTGAGCTGAAGTGTTCCTCGACGGGGAAACTACCGTGTTCATTATTTTGGGTTTAGAGAGAGACTCGAGGAGGGATTAGAAATCATTTACCTGCTGTGACGGACAGAATATCTGATGTGAATATCTGCCTCTCACGCAGGTTTAATATGTAAAGAGTGGCTTTTCAGTGCAGGGAAACATTTACAAACATGTGACCTACACACGCAGCAGATTAGAAAACACTGGAGTTTCATGTAAACTGAGTGAATCTTTTATTAGCTGAATATTAGTGGTGTAAACCTCAGGCTTCCACACAAGGCGACAGATCCTTTAAGCAACGAGTCGATATTCACGACACGATACGATTCACTAGCCTCTGCTTCGGCATGAGAACAACTTTGTTTATCCATCCATCCATCCATCTTCTACCGCTTACTCCTTTTCAGGGTCACGGGGAACCTGGAGCCTATCCCAGGAAGCA
>JANDJT010000228.1:27746139-27751139 GCA_024331685.1 Stegophilus panzeri
TCACCATGCCATCCACAAATGCTGGTTAAAGCTCTATCATGCAAAGAAGAAGCCATATGTGAACATGATCCAGAAACACTGCCGTCTTCTCTGGGCCAAAGCTCATTTAAAATGGACTGAGGCAAAGTGGAAAACACTTCTGTGGACAGACGAATCGAAATTTTTTATTCTTTTTGGAAACCATGGACTAAACTAAAGAGGACTAAAGAGGAGAGGGACCATCTGGCTTTTTATCAGCGCTCAGTTCAAAAGTCTGCATCTCTGATGGTATGGGGTGCATTAGTGCCTATGGAATGTGCAGCTTGCACATCTGGAAAGGCACCATCAATACTGAAAGGTATATACAGGTTTTAGAGCGACATATGCTTCCATCCCATCTTTACTTCTGAGAGACTCTGCCTAACACTGACTTCTCCTGTACATTCACTTATATCACACTTCCCATAGAGCATCCTGGTGCCATCTCTTCCCCAGGTAAGAGACGCACACTCACCGGCCAGCCACATGATGTAAAAGGAAATGTGATTAATCAGACCAGACCACCTTATTCCATTGCTCCATGGTCCAGTTCTGAGGTTCACGTGCACATTGTAGGAGCTTTCGGAGGTGGACAGGAGTCAGCATGGGTGCTCTGATCGCTCTGCAGCTACGCAGCTCCATACACAGAAAGCTGTGATGCACTGTGTGTTCTGACTCCTTTCTATCAGAGCCAGCATTAAGTTTTACAGCAACTTTTGCTACAGTAGCTCTTCTGTGGGATTGGACCAGACGTGCTAGCCTTCACACCCCATGTGCATCAATGAGCCTTGGGTGCACATGACCCCGTCACCGGTTGTCCTTCCTTGGACCACTATTGATAGGTACTAACCACTGCATACCAGGAACACCCTACAAGACCTGCTGTTTTGGAGATGCTCTGACCCAGTCGTCTAACCATCATAATTTGGCCCTTGTCAAAGTCACTCAGATCCTTACACTTGCCCATTTATCCTGCTTCCAACATATCAACTTTGAGAACTGATTGTTCACCTGCTGCCTAATATATCCCACCTCTTAATAGGTGCCAATGTAATGAGATAATCAATGTTATTCACTCAGTCAGTGGTTTTAATCTTATGGCTGATCAGCGTATATAGTCATCAATATAAGGGATTGGAAAAAAGTTTGGAGAAGTTTAGAGAAACATGATGTCTCAAGATGAAGGTCCATCAGACGTGAAAGAAAAACAAAAACACGACATACAGCACACACACTTAATATACCAGAACAATAAGACAAAACCAAACCATTTCAGTCCAAGTTTACATTTTCACTTTCGTTTATTGAAGAGCTGTCTGTTACAGGAACAACAAGTGCATCATGGGTAATTTTATGAAGAGTAGTTCAAGTGAAACACGTTTTAAACTATCTGGCAATGTAACAACTCAGTTTCCTTTTAAAGGCTTGACAATAACCCCCCCGCCCACACACCCGTACAGAGAGAGAGAGAGCTTACTGACCTTATATACTGTATATAATGACCTATTACACTGTGAGGGTTCTTTCTCTCCCTGACCGTCTAACGTGTGCGAATTCCCAAACAAACCAGAGAGGAGGGAACAGGCACCAGGCGATGAATTGAAACAACCCGAATTCTAGACTTCTAGAATCTACAGGTTTCTACGCTACAACACACACACACACACACACACATTGCTGTGCTTATATGTGATCTAAAGCTTTCCTACTGAAATGTATTTTTAATTGAAAAGAGGAGAACGGAGTGCTTTTTGGGCGTTTCACAGACGTGCGTCCGGGTGGAGGTGCGTGATCGGCGTGTGATTTAGTCACACGCACAGGAAGGAGATGGCGGTGTCTCTCTCCTCCACCAGCTCGGCTGCGGTGGCGTCCATCTTGGCTCGAGAGAAGTCGTTGATGGCCAGACCCTCGGCGATCTTCCAGGATTTATCCTGCAGGAGAAACGCAAACAAGAGGAAGACTTTACAAAGTATCCGGGATCGACCGATACGGAAACGGTAACCGGTATGAAAATAATCACTGATACAGATTTTAAGAAGATTACAATCTGGACCATTTGCTAGGAGTTTTTCCTTCAAGTCAAACATTAAAGGGGGAACTAATAGCAGGTTGGATATGAAGTCGTAAATGCGAAACTGAAGAAGCTGATCGTATGTTTCTGTCACTTTATTTATTTATATCATAGCTAATTTGGATAGAATTGAGAAAATCTCAGCTCAAATGTCATTTGGATAAAAGCGTCTGCTGAATGAAGAAATGTAAATGTAAGATATAGTATAGCGCAGCACAAAAACCGTTAAATAACTAACGCAAGTACGAAAAACTAAACGCACGTCAACACGTTAACCGTTTACGATCTCGTCCTTCCTGCTTACTGACACGCCTCTAGTCAAAAAATATCCTCAATAGATTTTCCACTCACCTTGATAGTGACAGGGAATGAATAGATGAGGTCATCAGGAACGCCATACGAGTTTCCAGTCGAGTACACACCCATGGAGACAAACTCGCCCTACGCAACAAAGAATGTCTCAGAATGGGCGTGAAAATAAATGCATTCAAAAAAAGAATAAGAATAAACAAATAAATAAAAAAAAACACAACATTCGGGTTAATCTGCTAACATGATTAAAACCCTTTACAACTGACCAACACCAAAGAAGGACAGGAGAGAGACTGCACACAGCTGCCCTGAGATTGGCTTGTTTAGCTTTTAATGCTTTCAGACTGATTTATTTCTTTTTAGAGCTTTTAAACTTCCTGGTCTCATCATCTGCCCTTTTCCCCCCCCCCCTCTTTTACCAAACACTGACCGACTCTTTGATTTACCTTGAACATTTAGACAGACAAGACAAAACAGCTAATAGTTAGAGCATTATTATTACTACTAATCCTATTACAACCGTTATGACTTAGTAGTAGTGGCAGCAGCAGTAATAGATGTAGTAGTAGCAGTAGTAATACTAGTAATAGTAATATTAGGAGCATTAGTAATAACAGTAGGAGCAGTAGAGGTAATAATAATAATAATAATAATAATAATAATAATAATAATAACCTTAGTAGTAGTGGTGCAAAACAAAAGGGCAGAATAATCCGAATGATGTCAGAAAACACCGACTATACGAAGAACAGTAACAGTATAGAGCCAGGAGAGCGAGTAACATGAAACGAACACCAGATTACACAATGCACACGCTGTCTCGCTATACATCTATATATAGACACACACAGCAGCTAAGTGTGTGAAGTGTATTAACACAGTTTCAACATTCCAGTATGGCAAGACGGGGTGGATCATGTGGGTGCGTCATGGCAAAAGAATGTGTGTACATGTACAGTGTGGAATACACAAAAGACGCACGTATAACATTGTCCATGAAGCATTCCTAACTTCTCAAACAGCTAGTGAGTGAAGTCAGGTACACGTGGGAAGTTTTTAGTGATTACTCAGTCTGCTCGATGTTGTGAGACTTGTGATTTGGTGTCAGTGATCGACTGTGCGACGGTGAAACACCGGCTCTGGTGGGAGACAAACGGACTGGGTTAGATGTAGCAGACCTCAGCAGTGCCGGTCCAGATGTCCCTCATGTGGTCACAGATGGCCTTGGCAGCAGACATGGCGCTGGAGAGCTTGCGTGCCTTAATGACCGCTGCTCCACGCTGCTGAACCGTCTGAGAGAGATGGTGGGAAAGAAAGAGAGCAAAATCAGATAAGAGCACGTGGTCCACAGGCACAGGACAAGGGAGAACATTACTGTCGCTACTGCTTTCCAACAATAAGGACGATTTCTTCGGACGTAAAGTTCCTCAAACTTTTTGTACACTTGCGTAGAAGAATGGAGGCTGGGAGCGAGCAATCGATCCATTGCTTTATCGCTCCATCTATCCATCCATATAATCGCTTGATCACCATCTATTGCTCTATCCATCTATCGCTCGGTCTATTTATCCATACATCTCTAGATCGATCTATCCATCCATCCAAATGAGAACTGCAGCCATGAGATATAAAATACTTACATGCTATATTCCCTATTTATCCCTGTGTTAAGAAACAAGTCAGTGGCTGAGTGAGATCTGCCATCTTGTGGCGGAAAGTGTCCCTGAAAAACAGCGCTTTACACCGTTAACACCCATAAAATAATAAACAAATAAAATGTTTAATTTGGACTTGCTCGCAGTACAATTAATGCACTTTGTTACACAAATAAGCATTTAAAAAGACAGCCATCAACAGTATCTATTAATGACACTCATTTTTATATACAATATTAATAAACTGTATATTAAAATCTGAAAAATACGCTATTAACATTATAATAATACAATACAATATATGACCGTATTCGTCAAGTTCGCCTTAAATGTTTATGAGGAGAGCTGATTTGAATGAATCTTATTTATTTATTTATTTATTTATTTTTAAAAATAAAACTAGCGATCCCTGGATGAAGCCACTCAAATTTCAATTAATGATTCATTTCTGGAACAAAATTGATTCCCTCCCCTTGTTTATTATATGGAAATAGATGACAGAGCACTGATTTAAAAAATAAAAATAAATATATATAAAAACCCTGAAACTACACACCGAGTTCGCGCTTCATTTCTCGGAGTCTCTGCGTATTACAGTTCCTGCACCGTGCCTGAAAATGCAACGTGATGCAGGATGTTGAATGAAATATCCATAAAGGTCAGTCTAGGACTTCTAGTAATGACCTTGTGTCAAAGTGCATGATGTCAAGAACAACTATAAAGTCTAGACTACGCATGCATCCCGTCTCACCAACATGCACGATCACAGCAATGTAAATTACTCAAAACACCTAACCTGCCAACGTGGCACACCTAGGTATGTAGTATATCTCTGACTGCAGCACCATCTTGGTTGTTAACATTGTGAATAAACTCACAGAGATAAAGTCTCCTTTCAGCCAGCTGTCGTCCTTCACGGCGTCGAACGCAGCCACGTCTTTTCC
>JANDJT010000228.1:27753639-27758928 GCA_024331685.1 Stegophilus panzeri
GCCATAGGAAAAACAATGTTAGATACTCTACAGCGTATTACAAGAGTTTCTTACACACACACACACACACACTTTAACACCACTACACTGGATGCCCATCTCATTTCAAACTCAAAATGATTTTTTTTTACTTTAGGAGTTGTTCAATGTGGAATAAGTACAGAGTTATTCCATCAACTGCTGTACAACAAAGCGTACACTAACTCTAAACACTAACGAGTCGCTGGACTGTAAGTGAGCTTGTCTCATGTTGCTCTGAGAAAAGGCCACCGGGATAAAGCCAGGACACGTCCCTTCCTGCCAGGACGACAGCGAGAGACGCACTTAGTCATCACACGCTCCCCGGGGAGCTGCCTCAGGTGTTGTAGAGCACGACTAATGCTGGGGATTGTTTAAAAGAAAATCTACTGAGGATGGACGAACTCTCATCGTGCACAATTAACACAGCAAACAATCTGCGACGGACAAAACGAAGCTGCAGAAACGTGTGTGTGTGTGTGTGTGTGTGTGGGAGACTAGTACATTAAAACATGAACATGGATAATTCTTATATATTGGATTTATCTGTAATTTCTATGATTCAGATTTAGTTTAAATGATTATCCGCTAACGGTACAGGACAATCAGAAGCTATGCTCTGAAGAGCGTTCATCTCGAGCTAGTGTGTGTGTGTGTGTGTGTGTGTGTTGGGGGACTAACAGTTTATACGGCAGGTAAAACAGATTAAAACTCAAAGTCTGCTTATTGGATCAAACGTTGCAGACTGATGAACAGTTAGATAACGACATATAACTTTACTAGACGTCTAAAGCAACGGTCACGAATAAAGTGTGCTTAACTGCTTCACACACACACACACACACACACACAAAGACGTGTAATTTAAATGGGACAGGAAACAGGAAGTAAAACTAGTTTGCTTTTGGTAGCGGTTAACAAGTTCGTCTATACCCATGGATTTGAGATCAGAAGTCTATATAGTCACCTTGACCGTCTTCTTGGCGTACTTGTCCAGCGCTGTGCCCTGAGACTTAAAGATGGCCACGTTGGCCTTGAGCAGGTCTTTCCTCTCCATTCCCTCCTTCCTGGGCATTGAGCCCACCAGAATGGCTGCATCCAGGTCCTTAAATGCCACTTCCTCTTTATCTGTAGGGATGACCTCTACATAACACACACAAAACATCCTCCATGTTAGTTGCAGCGTGTGTACAGACACGGCTTCCGCACACCTCTGACTAGCACTAAAATCAACAGTACCTTCACCGTCAGTCGGTTCAGAGTCGCCGAACAACAGTAGGGACTTTCTATTCAGATCTACACTTGTTTATTTATTTATTTATTTATTTATTTTTGCACGATACACTATTTCCCGTCACGCTTCGCGTACGGGTTCGAAAGTCGTTCGAGCGGCTTCGAAAAGCGCAGATACGAGTCTGCGCAGTCTTTTCGTCCGTTACAGATAACGGGAAGTCCGTTCGAGTTCCTGACCACTTCAAGGTGCGCGTGTGACATGCATTCAGACATGCGCTTTCTATATTTTAGTCTCACAGCGCCAGGGTAAAACTAAAGCTGTGTTGGACTGACTGCATCTCTGGACTGCATTCGAGGCAGCCAGTTGTGATTCTCAGGGGATTAGGGGCTTCAGACATCAGAGAGCCACACAAAACCAGCGTAAAGCTCCGACAGAGGCCACTCACAGCATGTTTAGAGAGCAGCGTGATTCCCACGGTGCAGCAGATTAATCCATAGCGTGCTGTTATATATCACACACACAGTATATGAAGAATAAAGTATAATACTCAATAGTTCCTTTGCAAAAAAAAAGGAAGTGAATTGTTTTAAGCTTTGAATCTGGTTTAATTTCTCAGTGCTTATTAATGATTAATGAAGGGTGTGTGTGTGCGCATGTGTGTGTGGTTTACCCTTCAAAAGTGGGAGAGCGCAATCCTGCAGCTCCATGACCACACCGTCCAGCACAGGCAGCATGGGAGTGATATCCAGCAGGACCAGGACAATAGGCTGAGAAACACGAATAAATACGTAACTAAATATTTAACTTGTGGTGCCATGACCAAAGAGCTCTTTCTATATAATAAATATGATAAGTTATAATCCTATTCCGATAAAAGTCTCATGGTACACACGGCATCGTAGTATTAGATGTCGGACATGCTATATAGTATTTGTATGTAATTTGGGACGCAGCCACATTCCCTAACGGTCAAACTCTTACTTTTACGCTGCTGTTTATCTGGAAACATTCAGAAATCACATGGTAATCAGTGTGTAACGTGTAAACTCGGCCCCGCATTCACCTGATCTTTGCCAAACACGTCTCCCTTGGCGATGCCGTAGAGCAGGGAGTAGGCAATCTGCCCAGCCGCGCCGGTCACCAGAACTCGGATAGGATCAGCCTGTGACAAAATAAATAAATAAATAAATAAATATCAGACAGGTGAATATACAATATACAGTACCGTGACTTGAAACAATTTTGGAGGGTGGCACTGCGGTGCAACAGGGAATGCTACAAGCTCACAGCGCTAACGTTTCCAAGGTTGAGGTTTGATCCTGAGCTACGTGTTCTCCCCGTGTCCCTGTAGGTTTCCTTCAGGTTCTCCGGCTCCACCCACCTTCCACAAACCTGTCCGTACACGAGTACTGGCTATAAAAAATTGCCCTTAGGTGTGAATGTGTGCATGCATTTCTGTGTCGCTCCCATTGTTCCTGGGATCAAGGATAGAAGATGAATGAACGAATGAATGGAAAAAAGAAAGGGAAAAAAGAAAAAAAAGCACGGATACCAGTTTGCCCACTAATGTAGACTGAAGGAGGGCACAGGGACGATCGGGTTACCCTTTAAAAATAGGACAAGGCCATGATATAAGGCACCTTGCCATGCTGAGGAACCTAAATAGAAACAGTGGAAGACAGAAAATATATATTTTCATTCACAGCTTTCACTGCTGGTGAAATGTTTGTGTCCATGACAACAGTCCTTCCCTGCTGAAAAAAAAATTCTAATGGTTTCCACTACAAATACTATTACGAACCATCTGCTAACCATTAAAACCATTATCTATCCTTTATGGTACCCAGTAGACATAACATGCCACCAACAGAAGGCAAGAAATTACCACTAGAGACCCACAGGGACCATTAGAGTTTCCATTAAAACTAATACAATTCCCATTATAACCATTACAAATTCTATAAGGGTTTATGTGTGTGTATTTAAAAATCTATGGTAAAAGTGTGAAATAATTTGTGTCCGCTTCAATTAGCGTAGTTTTTTGGTCCTCAACCTTGCACCTTGTATAGTAGCTAAATCCATAACTAGCTGGGCCGAATTCCAAACGCAGACGACTCGAATCCGTAGAACGCTATAAACCACGTAAAAGCCGTTAGTTTCACACCCTAAATAGCGCGCTTATATAGGGACCACGTCGCCATTTAGGATTCAACCTTACCGTCAAATCAGGCTGCACGAATGAGTATTAAATCGACTCGAATTGTAAGCACTGATTACAAAAAAAGAGATAATAATCACACAAATCATTCAGAAACTCATTTTAAATGTCTCACTAAAGCATGCAAACGTTTTTAAATAATAATAAAGAAATAAAAAAAACCTACCATTTCGAATAATTCGTCCTGCAAACTGCGTCTCTCTGCTGATTGTTTCGGAGGTCACCTCTACTTCTTGTACCGGGATTCGGTCACGAGGAGGGTTGGTGACGTTCATGCACAGCATTATGGGTGTTGGAGTTCTAAACGTGCAGTTTAGCATAAGGTCAATGTTCTATTTAAACTACATTTCCCAAAACTGCTCAGCGATGCATTTCAATAGCTTGGCGATTACGATTTTTTTGCTACTATTATTATTTAACGTTTATTTTCTTGCCCATTTGAGGCGAATTACTAACTTTGCGCTTGAGTTAGTGCTATTTAAAAAAATGATTACAAAATATTGTTCCTATAATTCAATTCATGTAGCTCAAAGTGCACGCAGAACTATACGGTATGATTTATATTCTTCAATATGGCACCAGTACAACTTAAACACATGCAGTTCCTCTATAGATAATTCACAAACGTGTGTTTTTCAGATAAATATAGCTCATCAGGACGCCACGGAATCAGATGAGCGACCCGGAAACCGTGTTTCAGCATTACCGTAACATTTCGAGTAGAGGGACACAAACAAAAACAAACCGGGGAAAGTTTGGATTTGTTGCCTAGAGGCGACAAGGCGCTGAAATCATGATCTAACTAACGCGTTCTCACCAGTGTGAGATTTCTCAGTGTGTTTTCATTGCTTTAAACTCGAAAAGTGCGCAGTAAACAACGACTGTAAACCCTATCTACAACTATTTAGGTAGAAATAAGCATTAAAATAATACATTGAATGCAGCGGAATGGTCATCTACCCCAAACCAAAACATCAGACTACGACAGCAGCATCAAACACAGCCGACTGCTTGACTGACAGTAAGTTCCTTTGTGTTCAGTGTTATTTTGGGATATTTATCACTGTATAGGCTGTAAATACTGCAATGTTTAAAGACAAAACTACTTTTTCGTTCCTGTTGGAAATCCAAGGTTTAGGTGCCAAGTTTGACAAGTAATACAGTCCCCTCCAATAGTACTGGAACAGCAAGGCCAATTTGTTTTAGTCTGAAGATATTTGGGTTTGAGATCAAAAGATGTGTGTCTTGTTAGATTGATTGTTTAAACAGTAAATAGCTCTGAACATCCACTCTTGGTTTTAGCCTTCAGTTTCACCCGTGAAAAATGCATTTGTTAAAAAGGATAAACCAACATGAAGATCAGAGAGCTGTCTATGGGAGAAAAGCTTGCCATTTGGAAGCTGAGAAAAGAGGGAAAATCAACCAGAGGCACTGCACAAACACTGGGCATAACCAATACAACAATTTGGAATGTCCTGTGAAAGCAAGAAACCACCGGTGTACTGAGTAGTGATGTGTTGTTCATGAACGATGCGTTCATTTTGAACTGTGCTTTGACGGCAAACAAGAGAGCACAGCTGTGTCCCAAACCGCGTACTTACCTACTATATAGTAGGAGAAATACACGTATCTCAGATATTAGTAGGTAAGTACGCGGTTTGGGACGCAGCCCACGGCTTCAATCAGTCGTCTGTTTGCACGAACAGCACGACAAATAATGAACTGCACTAGAAGCTTTCGTGAAATTAAAAATAAAAACACCCAAAACTGTATACGGTACCATAACGAAGACCAACTGTATGTCGATACGTGAAATTCT
>JANDJT010000228.1:27833629-27858130 GCA_024331685.1 Stegophilus panzeri
TAAATTCAGTTATTATTGTGTCTTGTGGACTATATGTAAACATCTGTTATATAAGTGAAATAGATTATTCAGGACAGGACTAAATAAACAACTAAATGCTATTTTTATGATCCATCTTATTTTTCCATTATTAACATTTTGCAGATTCCGCACGGCCTATGTACACTTATGACCTCCACTGTATTTACGAGACAATATCAATTTTGTTTTATTTTTTTTTATTTATTTACCCACGGTGATGTTTTCTTAGCTCAGTTTTACATTGTCTACCTGTGATCCCAAACAGCTTCCTGTTTACCGTGTGGGAAGTCAGGGCTCGGTATTACATCACTTTAACACTCGCTACAGAGTGCGGAAGAAAATCACAGACACCTCAATGAAAGGTTGACTTTTGCCCTGTCCAAGCACCAAAAGCTAACGAACTAGCAACAAGCTAGCCATATCATATCATATATAACGTTATGATAATGTACGAGTGATATTTTCATTCAAGATGATTCTGTTTAATTGTTCATCTAATGCTAAGTGTTCATTGATCGAAAGCAAAGACTACTATAAACCCATATAAAAGCAGAGAAATGGTGCTCTGTTTACTGTTGATGGTGTGAGCGGCCATGTTGTCATCACTCTCTGAAAAGGATTATTTATTTAATTAATTTTTTAACAAGCTCCAAACAAAACCTGCCTGAGTAGGAATTCCAAGTTGAGGGGGTATTTGGTTTTTCATAGTTAGAGGTTGGAAATTCGAGTTTGGGTGTGCATAGGAAACCTCAGTAGTAAGCCTATGGGGGAGACAGGTGACATCATCATGTTTTATTAATTATGCCCGTCATCTTACTATTGTGGGCAGGGTGGTTTAGTGGTCAGCATGTTTGCCTCACACCTCTGGGGTTGGGGGTTCGAATCCCACCGCCACCCTGTATACGTGAAGTTTGTATGTTCTCCCCGTTCATCGGGGGTACTCCAGTTCCCACCCCCAGTCCAAATACACACGCTGTAGGCGAATTGTTATTTCCGAATTTGTGCGACTGTGCCCTACGATGGGTTGGCACCAGGCTCCCCGCGACCTGCGGAAACAATACTTTGGCCAAAAATAATATTTCCACAATGTTTCCTCAGACATGTTTGGTGTCTTTATTTTACTTCTTTAGTTTTATATCAGAGATTGATGTAGCCAAAAGAAATAATAGAAATTGCCTTTATACATTTATAACATTTCTATACAGCAGTTAGTTCCTGTCCACTAATTTGATTGGTCGAGCAGCGTTCGAAGAGTGCCTATATTTAGTGTTATACATAGTGTGTCCTAGTTTGAAACCGTCGCTACAGTAGTGTTCGCGACATCATCAGCGGACATGACAACTGATAAGTACGAACGCTCGTCAGATGAAGACGGGAAGCCAGTTTTACCTTCTTTTTACCATTTATTTGATCAGTGTGAGCCAGCTAGCCAGCATGCTATAAAGTGAGCTGGGATCTTCAAGATCTACTTCCTGCTAGTGGAGCAAAAATAAACAGAACATTTGGCCATGTTTTGTCCGAAATGCCAGTTACTCTACATCATATTCTTGTTTCTAGAACTGTTATGTACATGCAATTTCGCACTCGTAATCATGCAGTTATACTGAATATCGTCCCTACAGCCTGATCACAGCCGTCCCGATATTCAGTATAACCTCAGCACCGTTCATTGTCAGTATATGTGTAATTATGCTGTACCTGCCTCCCTCATTATTGTGTTTGTGTGTGCTCTAGTTTCAGATGAACCCAAGCCTGTACATAAACAACTGAATGGAGTGTGTGTTTCCCCCATTAACACACACACTGAACGGGCCAACCCCAGTAAAGCATACAAGAACACAAGGTGTGTATGTATGTATGTATGTATGTATGTATGTATGTATATACGTGGAGGGTGGGTTCTAGTGTGAATGTGTAATAAGACGAGACCCAAGACAAAGACCCGCCAAAGTCCTGATGTCACAAAACACCACCTCTAGCTTTGTAGATCTCCACATTTCTGTTCTTTCAGCTACATTTGTTTTTTTTTATTATTTGTTTACACAACTGTTCATTACAAAGTGTGATCTTCACTATCCAGCCATAGTAATCCATGTTTACTGTAGTAGCATTACATGAGCTCCTGCTAACAGCTGATGATGGCTGACTAGCCACCCTCTTACAAGCCGTAAAGGCTTATTTGCTCAGGAGAAATGAGATCTGTACAGAATACAGACAATAATAATCACGCATAGGACAGGTTTAAACACTATTGCATTATTAGACTGTTTTTTTAACATCATGCGAAACATTTCAGTCGCGTGTCCACAAACTTGTGACCGTCAGTGTGTGCGTCCTCTATTACATTCTATTCGAAGAGTATGAGGGTCGTGACGATCGTTCGTAATGACACTCACTGCAACATCTTTTTAAACTGTTAGTTGTGTAACATCACAGAGCAGCTGAACGCGCTTGCAGGAGAGCACTAACCGCCCTATTCTGTATACATGACATTTACCTCGGTCATTTATTCACGTAGAATCTGCTGGTCATCCCACAGTGGAAGATTTTACACTCATTTTACCATCTCCAGACTCTTCTGGCTCGGCGACTCAGAGGTTGATATTTCTGCTCTGTTTATTCTGCATGGTGTTTTTCTTTCCTGATTTTATTGCTATAGCCAGTCTAATCTCCTC
Organism: Stegophilus panzeri; assembly: GCA_024331685.1. Taxonomy (NCBI): domain Eukaryota; kingdom Metazoa; phylum Chordata; class Actinopteri; order Siluriformes; family Trichomycteridae; genus Stegophilus; species Stegophilus panzeri. Next base: position 27,836,326 of record JANDJT010000228.1, read on the forward strand.
TCTGAGTGCCATTGTTTTTTATTCTGAGGCTGCCAGGCTTAGAGACACCGAGCTACTGAGCTACTGAGTTCTGGCACAGAGGGAAAGTAAGCAAGAGAGAAAATAAGAGGAGAGAGAGAGGACAGTATGAAAGAATTCACACATGCTCAGGCAAAGACTCTCCACACAGAGAGTATTACTGTCTTTTTGAGGTAGTATTTACTTATGTATTGCTGCAGCTAATCCTATCCTCTTTTTCTTTAAAAACAAAAATAACATTAATAGAAACGCTGATTATCTTGCAGTCATTACTATACTTTCTCTGTGTACAGAGTAATTGAAGAAAACTACTCTAGTTTTCTAAACATGCACATTGTGGCTTCTGTAGCAGATCCTCTATTACAGTTGATCCTGACTTGCATTTATGTAAATTATTTAACTTAAGGCACCTCATCGTACCATTTTTACTAGTGGAGAGCCCTCCTTTTGTTACTCTACTTCAAGACTGGGGAACACTGTACCACTTTGCATGAAGAAGTCCGACTTTTATTAACAACATTTGAACATGTATCTTTTTAATTTGGCATTTGCTGAAAGTACTTCCTGTGTTTTGGTATTTATAGTTTAATTAATATTTTTATTTCGTTCTTTTCAAATTCCTTGAATGTATATACATCGATCAGCTATAACATTAAAACCACCTGCCTTCTTGTTCGTCCATCGAAGTCGACGAGGACCACGTAGTGTCATCGGTTTACGTGGGAGTGGGTTTGGAGATGGATGATTTGTCCAATCCGAGCCCGGAATTGACGGTTGCAGAGGGGACATGGAAGATCAGAGTGCCGACCTGGTGAAGAGGAGATACCGGCCTTGGACTTGCGAAGATGATGTTTGTCTGCAGCATAATGGAATCTCTCTTTTGTTTGTAGGCTGTTGCACCATCATGAACTCTTCTGCGCCACGCCGAGCGATGCTCTCCCGGTTTTCAGGATCTATGTTACAGTTCTTGGGAGAGGCCTTGAGGGTATCTTTGAATCTCTTCTTTTGACCCCCAAGAGATCGCTTGCCGTGATGTAGTTCACCATAAAACATCATCTTGGGTAATCGTTCGTCGTACATGCGCACAACATGGCCAGCCCATCTGAGTTGTGCTTTGCAAAGCATGGTGTGGATACTTTCGCTCCCCACACACATTAATGAGCCCTTGGGTGCACATGACCCTGTCGCTGGTTCACCGGTTGTCCTTCCTTGGACCACTTTTGTTAGGTACTAACCACTGCATACCAGGAACATCCCACAAGACCTGCTGTTTTGGAGATGTTCCGACCCAGCCGTCTAGCCATCATAATCTGGTCCTTGTCAAAGTCGATCCTTACACTTGCCCATTTTTCCTGCTTCTAACACGTCAACTTTGAGAACTGACTTCACCTGCTGCCTAATATATCCCACCCCTTGACAGGTGCCAATGCAATGCAAAAGATAATCAGTGTTATTCATGTCATCTCTCTGTGGTTTTAATGTTATGGCTGATTGGCGTATAGAAAATTTTATTATATTCAATCTTTGTGTACGTATTTCGTAATAGTAATATTGTTACTCATATTTTCTATTACATTACTTTTTTTTTTTTTTTTTTAAATAATTTCATTTGTGCTCCTTGCTTGTAAAGCACTTTGAGCTACTGTGTGTATGAAAAATTACAGACAACGACCTTGCGAAAAGGCCTCATTTTCATTCGCACCACGCATTCCCTGAGCTTTTTATAGAAAAGAATCGCCTGCCTTTTCCTCCTCCCAATTTAGTTCTTCCCAGTTCCCACTTGTGGTGAGTCTCCACCGAGCCAGAAGGATGCAAACCAACATACGCTTCCTCCCTACCTATCTTACACTTACACATCACTCTAAATGTCAGTGGAGAGAGTACATCACATCCTGAGAGAAAGGTCAGTCATGATGCCTTACACTCCGAGGCAGCCAGGACCTGAACACGTGAATGGCTGACAACAGCACTAACAACCGCTTAAACACCAATCAGGAGTCTGCTTACTTCAGTGTTACAGGACGTTTTAAAATTAATATTAAACAGATATCATCCATATGCGAAAATAAATAGCATTAGCATTCTGAACAAAGTGTTTTATAAACCAGTCTTTCTCTCCATCTTTCTAGAGTTGACTCTAAGGGAAAGATGGATAGGGAGATGGAAGAAGACCTCGCTGAGACACCAGTAAATCCTTCCCTCTGGCCCTGGACTCAAACAGGTGTGTGTGTATGTTGCATTGTTTGAGTATCGTGTCTGTCTGCTATAGTTTTATGCTTGTGATCCCGTGCAGTACTCACACTGATGCACTCCCATTATAGCCATTAATAACTCCACTGAACGTTCTGAATATGAATTCAGCCCCCATGTTCCCTTTTTTCTAAAATTTGTTCGACTTGGCTGCCTTCTCTCAAGTTCAATTGTACTTAACTAGTCATCCCAGAACTCCAATGTTTTATTCTTTTCAGGTCTGCATAATAATTATACTTTTCTTCCCCAAATACATATTTATTGGACAATGCTGACTGCAGGCTATTACAGACATTTGCATCAGCCTCCTAATGCCAGCATAATCTTGAATGTTAATGACGGCGGCGAGTATCGTTTTAACACAACGCTACAGTAACGCCTCCCGGAGAGCACTATGACGATGTATACAGAGATCTATACCGTATACTGTATAACTATATTTCCTCAGCTAAGTAACGTGAGGATAAACTCCTCAGACTGGTAAGACCTAGCAAGACCCACGTTAACTGACACGTCTGTGATGTTTCTTCTTCTGTAGAATTCACGCTCATCGACCACAGCGATCAGGTACGGCTTTATGACTTACGCACGTTTCTTCCTGACTCTGTTGTAATGTTTTTGGGTACTTGCTCAAAATCGGTACCAATAGGAACTAATGTTACTTCGGGGTGGGGAGATATTCTCTATTGATATACTCTTTGATAACAACATCAAATCTTCCCCAAACTGCTGCTACAAAATTAGAAGCGCACAGTTGTGTAGGATGACTTTGTATGCCGTAGCTTTTCAATTTCCCTTCACTGGAACTATTAGAGGAATCATTAAAATGACATTTAATTGTTTATTTAACGCTGTCCTGAATAAGATATTTCACACAGCCGATGTTTACATATAGTCCTCAAGACACAATAATAACTGAAATGAACCAGTTTGTACAAACTGGCTAACCATGAATGAAATGAACTGACCTATAGAGCGTCTGTCTAAGGAGGAGAGAGAGCTGACCTCACGCCACCCTGATTGATAGATACATCTTTCACACTGTGGGTCCCACATGCCCGTCAGTGCCATGGTTTGTAAAGTACAATCCAATTCCATTCCTTCTGCATCCATTTTAAGAATGGTAGCCATGGCAAGTTTAGAGCCTCTCTGCAACACCTGCAGAGGCATACACTACACGTTTTCATACACTGCAAGGTCATTATCATTCTCAAGCAGAATCTTCTGGAGACTGCTGTAGACGTACTAACCTTGCGCACCTCTGATGAGGAACTGATAGGATGAGCCTGGGGTCAGCTGAGCCACCAGGTCATCAATTAGCCTAGATTGTTACTGGGATTTTTGTTAGGTTTATCAGTCTTCACCGGACATGGGTGTTTGAGATTAGCAAACGGTTTAGGCTGTGGCATTTGGATCAGATTCAACGTTTAATCAGGTCTAAATATGCCAGCCAGGCATTCCATGTCAGGACCAGTATTGTCATGCTGTCAGCTCAAGGGATGTTCCAGTTCAGATACTGCACATATCTGGTCTTCAGCTTCCAGGGGATTCAGACGCTAGCTGCACAAGCACAAATCTTGCAGGTATTGAGTGTGTGGTATCGTGAGGGGAAAACCACCCAATCATTCTATACTGATATAATCACCAAAGGTTTACTAGTTGGTCAGACGCTGGGAGATGTGGAATATCCTGACCAAATAATGTCTCTGTAGGACGAATGAATCGTGAATGGAAGGAAACGCAACTCCACCACAGAATTCAGTTCATTTAGCCATGTTCAGTAGTTAAAGAGCTTGGTATGGTAAAAGAACACCACTCAAGTACACTAGTGGCACATAGTCACGCTCTTGCAGGTCGGGGGGGGGGGGGGGAGTGAAATGCTCACAACTCAGTGATACTGATGAGGAAGAACTCAAGTAAGGAGAGATGAGGATGAGTGCAACTTCTGAGGCAACATAGTGCATGATGGATAATAAAGTTGGCAACAACAACCTGAAGCTAGCAGATCGCTCCATATGGTGAATGGTCTGCACTTATATAGCGCTTTTTTAACCTTAGCAGTTCTACAAAGCGCTTTACACTGGTTCTCATTTACACATTGACACACACACCAGTGGTAGCAGAGCTGCCATGCAGGGTGCTAACTTGCCATCAGGACAGCCCAAGGACACTTCGGTATGTGGAGTCACGTGGGCCGGGAATCGAACCGCCAACCCTACGATTAGTGGACAACCCGCTCTACCACCTGATCCACAACCGCCAATATGGTGCAAATGTAATCCAACCTGAGTACAAAGATGGTTGTATTGTGGCATACGTGTGTGTTCGCACAAGAAGATATCTAGGTGACTCACCTTCCTTGGCAGTTAGGATGGTTGAAAGAGCTCCAAGTTCTACCAGGTTCTCTCTTTAATTGTGCATTGAAAATGTCCTTAGTGTTGAAAAACCATCTACATACATATTCCCTGTAGATCCGAGTGCTCAGTTCAGTCTAGTATCCATTATACATTCAGGTGATGCGACTCAAATACGCAGAATTTAACACATGGGACTATATTGGGATTTATATTGGGATATATATTGGGATATATTGGGACTGTATGGGACTATATTGAATGTAATTGTGGAAAAGAAATGTATTTGGTATTTTAAGCATGTTGGCTTGGTATCAGTCGTGGAACTATGGTTTATCCAGGTGTGTGTTGGGCTAATTTAATGTTGTTTTGTGTTGGATGATTCATTACCTCAGCCACTATAAAATCTGAGGGGAAAAATGCTGAGCAAAAACAAACAGTGTAGAATATTTAATTAGCCTTTAAATGATTATTTATGAGACTGAAACTAAATTTGTGAAATAAAATCTACTTTTCTACATGTATATTTGCCAAATTTACATTGTAAGGCATATAATGCATAAATAGTAATTAGGCCTTATATGTCTCAGGATATTTAGTTTGAATCGTGTAGGATTATTCATTAACACTTTTTTTCTTGGTTTTTTTTTTTCTTTTCTTTTTAATGCAGGTGTCTAAAGACTCCAGAAAGCTCAAAGTCATTCATTTTGGCTTAGTATGAATTTATATAATCTTACTGTGGAGTTGTTTATTAGATGCAACAGTATGATCTTGTATTTTGTACAAAAGGAGCTTTTAAAAAATGAAGCTCGTACCTCTCAGGAAATTGACGTGTTTATACTTCAGTGTTAAATATATTTGAACTATTTGTAAAATGTTACTTTCACCTTCTTGTAGTAGATTTGAGTTCAGCGCCACAAGGATTTCACAGATCTAAAAAAAAAATAATAATAAAAATAATAAAATACAATTTTGTACTGAGGGTATTTTCCAGAGATTCATTACATGCATAAACATTAGAACTTTTTTTTTTTTTTTTTTTTTTCCTTTAATAAAAAGTGCTTCTGACTGAACTGAACTGTCTTGGCCCTTTTCATTTAGTAATCTTGTCTGGTTTATTTTTACTGAGCTTCAGAACTTCATTGATGTTTTTCAGCTTTTAAAATCCCAAGACTGCACAACCCTGAACTCTACACCACTCAGACGTGTGCTTGTAATGGATTTGCCTTGATTGTGCATAAAAGCATCCACTAAATTAGCCTAATAAATGGGTTCTGGTAAAAGTACTGAAATTTCTCCTTGTCGTAGCTCGCTGTGATGTGGCCTGTGTAGTAGGTGGTTTGGTTTTTATTCTCGCCATCTTCCGTACGAGTGTACGTGAGAAAGAGATTACACGCAGGAGTTATAAAGCAGAGGACGCCAGCGTTTCACCCGTATCAGGGCTGACGCTGCCTCGCTTTGCCTCAAACTTAATCTGACGGCACCCAGCCACCCGTAATCCCCCGCAGTATCGTAATCAGTTTATTCTACATTCTAAGAGGATTTCCGTGTTTTCATGAAAGAAAAATACAGGAACCGATGCTGGAAACAGATGCCGATTTGACGCGAGACGGCCTTTCTATCGATGCCACTGGTCTGATTTCGCGTTAAATGAAAAATCGTGTCCGTGGTGCGTTCTTGGAAAAGGAATTGCAAAGAATACGTTTGCAATAAACAAGTATATTAACGTTGCATGATGAGCCTGTGATCTATTAGAAATGCACCATTTGAACACGCTGACTGTTTGTTTTTAAAAACCACTCACCCCAGTTCCCACCGTTACCTTAACCATTTCTAACTTCTCACACGGCTAGAATGAAAAGATAGCGCTGGGTATTTTCTATTCTGTACCTGATCTGAACTGGAAAACTCAACTGTACCGGAAACATCCTCCATTACAGATAAAGGAAAGCGTTTGTGAGCAGATGTGCTGAATAAAGTGCCACAAGCCGTTTATTGTACCTGGTTGTCCAACAAACAGCGGAAAGACAGATTTAGTCAATCACAGTGCACTCTCGTTTAGCCATACCTGATTTGACGAGTGTGTATGTTTGACTATGTGATGACTGATTACTGATTTATTCGTACAGGATTGTCAGGGTGACTCTCAGCAGCTCAGGAACATCATGTCTTTTTTCATCCCATCTCAATGCTTTTAATTTTTAAAAAAAAAAAAATTTTTAAGACCAAAAACAAACTCGTCAAATCAGGTATGGCTAAATTAGAGCGCACTGTGATTGATTAAATTATTCAATTCCATTAGAACCATTGAGATGGGAGGAAAAATGTCTCTAAAACATGTCCTTCCTGAGGTGCAGAGAGTCACCCTGATGATCACTGACCAAAAAAAATAGTTTTTTTACTTGTGGTGTGGTGCACGTTTATAGCGGTTTTATCCAAAGCGCTTTACACTGTGTCTCATTCACCCATTCATATACACACACACACACACACACACACACACACACACACACCCCAATGGTAGCAGAGCTACCATGCAACTTGCCATCGGGAGCAACTTGGGGTTCAGTGTCTTGCCCAAGGACACTTCGGTATGTGGAGTCATGTGGGCTGGGAATCGAACCTCCGACCCTACGATTAGTGAACGACCCGCTCTACCACCTGATCCACAGCCTTACTTCAAGACGACCTTGTGTTTTAGCTAGCACCACGCAACACACACCTACGGGCAATTTAGCATAGCCAGTCCAACCACAGGCATGTTTTTGTGAAGTTGGAGGAAACCAGAGAACCCAGAGGAAACCCACAAAGACACGGGGAGAACTTGTAAATCTCCATACAGACAGTAATCCGATCTCAGGATCGAATCAGAACCCTGGAGCACCGCTGTGCCACGTACTAAAAAGTGAACATTTAAACAAAAGGATTAATAGACACTCGGCCCTAACCCATTGGTCCTCAGTCTACACACTGCAAAAATGATGTACAGATAAAGTTGAATATCAAATGACATTCAGTACGTTTTCTAATCAGTCAGTTATCCCATTCTGGGCCATAAAGGTATACTATACTTCCTTTTCATCACTTCCTTATATATTTTTAAACAGGGATTTAAATAAACGTGCAAAAAAAAGTCAGTTTTTGTGTGTGTGTGTGTGAGACACCATTCTTGTTTTCTCATGAAAGTCTTCCTCGGGCTTTTTATATCCGTGTTTGCATTCCCCGTGTTTTATTTTCATATTCAACTATTTTCACAAAGCCTTTCAGATGTCAGTCAGACTTTATTGTTTAGGGGAAGGTTTTGAAATATGAGACAGCACAAAAATAAAAGCATGAAATGTGCTGTAAAAGGCTGATTTTCAACATCGCTTAAGAACATTTCTGTCTCTCTGATGCTTTTGAGTTTGTTCTTGGGAGATGCGAGTGCTAATATTAGAAATTAAGCCTCTTTGTTACCTTCACTGCTGACGCCTCTGCCATTAATCTCTTACCAACACACACACACACCTTTAAATCTACATGTGTTCAGCTTTGTCAGGACATTTTGTCGATTGTGTAGGAGGCTTTATATGTTTAGTATGGGTTTGCTTTTAAAAATAAATAAATAAATAAAATACAAACAAAACATGTTTGACACAATCCTGGCACTGAGCCCTTAATGCTTTTCCCAGCAAATTTGCTGTTCAGCTGCATTCGGCTTTTATTTCAGTTTGATTACCGTGTAAGCATGCCACGTCCTTAGCGTGGCCAAGAGAAACCTGTTCTGCTGAGGCCTGGCAGGTTAAAAGTTCACACCTAGCAAAACGTTTAGGTAGAAAGGTGTGGCGCAGTCGTCCGGTCACCTGAACCTTCCAGAATAAATGCACCAAACTGTTCAGGCCTCTATAATTAGGGCTGTTAAGAGCTGTTATGCCAGTGGTGCGATCAGATTGCGTTGTTGTCAAGTAAGAATGTTGAAGTTCCTTTGTGGGCCTTTAACCTAGACAACATAATGTTGATGTCTCTAAGCAGTACTAATGCAAGCTGAACTCCTAATAAGAATGCAAGTAGACGTGTAGAGGAAAGAGTATAGGTACAATCATAGCACGAAGTGAAAGTGTACTGTACTCGCATTATGATATGATTAACCTTGCACTCGAGAGGGTTAATACTGGTTAAGTGGGACAAGCTTGATCCTCTGTATCTTTTTTTTTTTTTTTTTTTTTAAGTGACATATTTCCAGTTTTGAAACCTACTAAACTCACCTTTTTATTATATTCATGCATATTACAAGCCAAATAAATCATAACGAAATATATGTTTGTTAAAATTTGTAGCATCTGTCCTGATTGTTGTAGACTAAATAAATTAAGTGGTTGGTATTTCCTGATTTTTGTTTTTGAACAAGGAACTTTTAATTTTTTTTTTTTTTTTTTTTTTTTTTGGTAAATAAAAGCTATCCTGTTAGATTATATAACACGGTTGACCCACTTATATTTTAGATTTTTATTAAAAGAAGGACATATATGCATATGTTGTATGTTGAACTCTAATTTGATTCATCCTTGGGTAACTTGGTAAGAATTGTACCAGTTCTCCTTTATTTCTAAGCTTTGCATGGTGTGTAAGAAACACGGGTTCTTCCTGGTGCATCAGGCGGTCAGTTTCCACAGACTGTCCTGTGTGAGTAAGGTTATCATGGTATAACTTATAACCTATACCCCACTGTCAGGACTTAAACCCCTAAATACTGCTGCTATTAATCCTCGTCAGTGCGCCTATGTTTCTCCATCCTCAGCAATTCTGTTAAAACCATGAGCACCACAATCAGCAGTTTCTCTACAGGGACACACCGGCATCTCTTCATCTCATCACTCCACCACATTTTCAGCTTATAAATCCCTTTTACAGTTTTCCGTGTGTAATGACAGTGCAGTAATATGTCTCTGAGAGTTTAATGTCCAGTTTGGCCTCGTTGAGGCATCGGCTACAGTCCTGACCACCGATTACTGTAAAAACACATTATTATGACTTTTTTTTTTTCCACCAGAAAGTCTATAAAGTTAAACCCTCTCAGAAAGAGTACTAAACTGCACATTTCCTTCACTCGAGTAGTACTATAAAGAGTCCACCTTTTGTAGCTTGAATACAATCTCCTCCACCTGGAAAGATGTATTTAGTGTTCTCAAAGCTGTAAAAAGTCATTATGCTCCAATTGGGTCATTTTTAAAAAGGTATACTATATCTACGTTTCAAGGTGAAAGACACATTAAAAGGTACAAAAGATTCCTCTTTGATGGCACCGCTGCAGATACAGTGAAAGGCACACTTTGGTACCTGTATTTCTGACAGTGAAAGCTACAGTGAAGATTATATTTACCTCTATTTTTTATTTTTATTTATCATTTAATCTTAGTTGCATTTTTAAACGTTGCATCTTGTTAATTATATCATTTTAGTGGTTTAACATGAATTTGGAAAAGATCAAGTTGTGGAGATGATGGTGCTGAGGAGATTTGAACCCGGAACTGGACGCAAAGCGGTGATTCAGTGCAGAGACTCTGACTGCAGTAAGCTATTAACCTACATATAGACTTAAAGAGCAGACACATTGCCTAAATATAATATTGTGGTGGTGCGGGAGAGCTAGCGAAAATTTTTTAAAAAATAAGATGAAAAAATAAGATGCACTTTGATTAATATTTTCTCTCTCTCCGACACAGAAAGAGAAATGAACAGGATTACATTCCCTTCAGTAAACTCTAATACTTTGAAAAAAGCACATAAAACACAGGATGAATCCATTCAGCCTTTTATAATCAATATTATAATTATATACGAGATAATAGACCAAGGCGCATTAAAAAAATAAAAGCTTCGCAGAAATTAACATGGGGACACGTGAATTTATAATGAACAAAGATATTAATAAATAAATACTTATATTTATTTATTTATTTATTTAGGCTACTAGACGTTATGAAGGTATAATGTAATTAATAATCGCGTTTTTACTATAAAGTCGGGATTATTTACGAGGGTTTAAACGCATGATCTTGTTTCAAAAGTATTTAAAAAAAACAAAAAACAAAAAACACCTGATTATAAAATTTTACATTTAATTTGTTGAGCATTTTCTGGATGAATATCCCATAATAAATCCAACAAATATTCACTCCACTGTAGTCCGAGTCCAGTTACACTGTTTCCTTTCTAAATAATAAACAAATAAAAATTAATTAATTGAAACGAAATTATCAATGAGATGAGATTTAGTTTATACATGCAATTATAATAATAAATTAAATAATAATAGGCCTAATGACTATTAGCCTATGTAATAATTGCTTGCTTCATATAGTTTAGATTAGAATTTAATCTATAAAACAGGGATTAAAACGTCGTAATCTACCTCACTTTTTTTTCCCTAAAGTTTTTCCCCCTTAAACTCGTGCGTTGACTTTTTTTTTTTTTTTAACAATATTAAAAATAATTACTTAAATTAAATAAAACTCTGTAAGGATGTGCAAAAGTTTGTGATATGATTTTTTTTTAAGCACAATGTCTTAATATTGTATTAACTAAATCGAGTGACTATTTCGGCTACCAGTGTAGTGCAGGCAAGATATCAAGCTGGAATGAGATACTCTATTGGTCATTGTAAGAGAGAGAGAGAGAGAGAGAGAGAGAGAGAGAGAGAGAGATTCTCTCCATCTTGTACAGATTTGCTACAGTTATCAGGTGAGAAACAAAGCAACCTTGCGCACAAAAGAAAGCTTCCACATAACCGTCCAAAAATAAAATAAACTTTCATTACATACATTTGAAAACGTCTCTCTCTCTCTCTCTCTCTGAGCAGGTGCACGGGTTGAACTCCGGAAACGCTTCCTTCCGCTCCATAATGTTTGTTTCATGCAAATTTTTACAAATCCGTGTTTACGGAGCGCCCCTCTGTCTGAATCCCACCACCGACCCTCACTCCGAGCAGCAGAGCAAACATGTCCCCCGTTTCCTCTGCGGACGGTGTGGATTCAGCTGCTACTTTATTAATAATTAACAGGCAAGCCGCGCGGACGCTGATTAAAGTCACGTGGTGTTCTCTCATTAGGAACAAATTGGGGGAGGAGTGTTCTCTGATCACTACGATTAAACATGTAATCATTCTGGGAAACAATAGGCTACGCTTTAAGATGATTATAGCTTTATAAAAAGATTAATACAATCTGCACAACAGTCCAAATAGCTGAAATAAACAAGGCAAGGAATTAAATCATTTCCCCTTCCGGTGACGCAAGATATTAAACACAGACCACATGAGCGCATTCTTCGTGCTCTTAAAAGCCACATTAGCCAAAAGCAGAGCTGCTTTGTCGGAACATGCTCCTGTACACAGCTTCATTTTCCCCCTGTCTGCCAGCGTCCGATCCACTTCTGACCCATTAACCCCAAATCACGCCCACATAATTAGCAGTGGCGATTTGGCCGCGGGCTGTTTAGGGGGAAACTCACTGGGGTTATGCAGAGACACAACTGCCTGCTCTCTCACCCAATTACATATCGATTTATTTTTCCGTTTTTCATAAATATATGCCTATGTTTACAGCCTCAACAACTGCATTTCTGTTCCTGTCAATAATAATAATAATAATAATAATAATAATAATAATAATAATAATACATTTATTTGTAATACAGCAGGTCACATGCTCATGCAAAAGTTACAAAATATATATAATAGGATCAATATATTTATATAAATCGAATTAAAGTAAATAAGCTGGATTTAATACAGCTCTAGTCTGGCTGAGAAACCAGTGTTGCTCTGAGACACTGTGCAGCTCAGTCTGTGAGGAATAAAATAAATAAATAAATAAATAAATAAATAAATAAATAAATAAATAGAATTCCCAGCAGCTCAACAATGACATTATTTCCAACTTTCCTCCCTGAAAAGATCGCGTGAAAGAAACCTTAATGTCATCCTGTCGAGCTTTAAAAAAAAAAACCCTCCATAACTATTGTATTACTTCAAAATGTTTTCTTTTTTTGCCGAACATGAGCATTTGCAAATGGATGATATGGTGGGAGTTTAGAGCGGAAAGACTACTCACACGCGTGCGCGCGCACGCACGCACACAAGCACACACACACACACACACACGAGGCCGTGTAAAGAAGTTGGTAGTTAACTGTTCTTTATTATTTTCATTATTATTACGGACAGGAATGTAATGGCCTGCGCCTGAAATACATTCAATATCTCACTGGCATTTTTGGGAAAAATGTTCCTTAAAAGTCCACATTTTTCTCTCCAAAAGTGGGGGAAAGTCCGTCAAGTGCTTCCAAAATGTGTCCGACGTCCGTGCAGACTGATGAAGAAAACTTCCTCAGCATCATCCAGTTTCTGCTGCCGACTTTTTTTTGTACAAAAAAAAAAATCCGATTAACAGGAACGAAATGTTACCCAAATTCACCTACTCTAAAATTTATGTCTGGTATTTTTTTTTTCCCCTTTACATTTCATATTTTCCCCTACACCCGTAGGGCCTATCCTCCATATAAAAAAATCTTTTTTTCCCCCTCCAGGATAACCAAACCGAAATGATCAGCACATCATATAATATATAATATCATATCATATATCATACGAATCCCGCAGCCGTAAATTCTTCATTACTGAGTGGAAAAAAATGCGGGGAGGGGGGACGGGGGGGGGCCGAAAAAAAAAAAAAAAAAAAAAAAAAAAAAAAAAAAAAAAAGATTTAACATAAAAGTATTAGACCATCTCAAATTCCGTCAACGCCAGCTAAAATGTGGTCACTGGAACGGACCCATATACCTATGTACAAGATTCAGCTCGGCTCAAGCTGATTAAAAAAAAAAAAATCTCTCTCAGCCTAAAAATAACCGATTTAATAAAGAAAGAAAAAAAAATCTGTACAGAGTTCACAGTCTTGCGCAATGTGTGATGGGTATTTTACTCCAGAGCTGAAGAGGGGATGATGAAAAGATGTTCAGGTCAGGTCGCTTAAACCCGTCTGTTATAATCTTCATTTGGGGGGGGGAAAAAAAAAAAAAAAAAAAAAAAAAGAATCGTTTTGATTTAAAAAGAAAAATCTCTTCCACAAGGCCATGTTTCTCCTTCCTTCTTCTCCAAAACACAGGGCACTTTTTTTTTCTCCCCCCTTTTCTTTTCTTTTTTTTTTTTTCTTTTTTTTTTTTTTTTAAGAATATGATGCTGAACATCTATTTTGTTAACTCTAAGTCCATATAACTGTTTTATTTTTAAATATATTTATATATAGAAACTCAGCACACAATTCAAAAAAGTGAGAGTGAAGTATGTGAGTGACTGAAAGGTGAGGGGGGGCGGGGGGTGGAGAAAAAAAAAAAAAAGTAAGGGGGAGAAAAATAAAAGACAATAACCACCACCAGATCACAAGACTTGGAACCTCCAGGACGCCTGGTCTTTGTAGTCCAAACAGTCCGCAGTGTTGAAGTTGAGCTTCCAGGAGGATGCCGCTTGCTCCTTGTAATCCAGGCAGTCGGAGGAGTTGAAGGTCAGGCCGGCGCCGCTGTACGCCTGGTGATGATGGTGGTGGTGATGGTGGTGTCCTGAAGATTGGCTGATGTGGTGGTGGGGGTGTGTGGGCATGGAAGACGGCGTCATGGGGCTCAGCTGGTGCGGGTGATGGTGCGAGTGCATGGGCGTCAGGTAGGAGCTGCAGTCCACGCCACTAAAGTAGGATCCGGATGGTGTGGGGTAGCTTTGGCCGTACGCCGGCGTTTGGTTGTAGGACATGGGGTAAGAGGAAGAGGAGGAGGAAGAGGCTGAACCAGAGATGGAGCGCTGCATGCAGGAGGCGCTGGAGGGTGGAACGGGCTCTGAGAGAGATGAGGAGGGAGGCGCTGAACCCGGAGACATGGCTGGGCTCCAGATGGACGAGACCGTGCCGATCGAGGTAGACATGCTGTTGTTGGTGGAGGACGAGGAAGAGGTGGAAGAAGAAGCAGAGCCGGCGCTGGAGACGGCCGGCGGCGTGAACTGCCCGCTGCTCTCGGAGCCTGTGCTTTCTCTAGTGGGAGAAGATTTTTTCTTGACTGGCCGAGCTTTTGTGCTGCTGCTGCTGCCACTCTGCTGCTGCTGACGACACTTTGCCCGACGGTTCTTAAACCACACCTGGAACACCAAAAACACACAGGCTGAAACAAGCATGCACAAGAATGTATTCTGTAGCTGAAAACGCAAACCTACAATGAACACTTTTTTCTTTTTTTTTTCTTTTTTTTTTTTTTTTTTTTAAATCATCTAGAGAAGCAGACCATCATTCAGACACATTTGAAATACAATAACACCCCCACAGAGCCACATTAAATGATTAAAGAGTGCTTCCGTGCATGCCTCAAGGGCAAAACCAGGAAGCCATTGTACAGTAGCAGTGTGGACAACACCTAGTTATTGGCTGTTAGTTGCGTTAATTTGCATGAAGGCTCTTTCTGTTCAGGCCCATGGATCTCATTACAGCACAAGGAGGTGGCAAGAAGATATTAGGCTATCAAGTTTCCCAGCAGAGATGGTAATTCAATAGCGCAAGGAGGGTCTTTCCATCTAGAGTGTTTTATTTCACACACCCACACAAGGGCAAATAAAATTATAGTTCAGTAAAAGGTGCTTGTCCTTGATAGATTTTAAGTCATTCAGGGTTCCCCCCCCCAGAACAATTATAAATTTGTACTGCAAATCATCAGAGACGGAGTGAGAAAAGAAGCAGGTGTCTTCATTTCACAGTTTACATCAACACCAAGAGTTCTGATGATGTAGCAGTCAAGCTGTTAAATTATTACTTCTCAGCTATAGGGCTAAACAAATCAGTCCAAACAACAGCTTTTCATGTGATTTAATGTTCAGTCCCTGTGAGACACTGGGGAAAAAAAAATAATAATAATCCAGTGAGAATCCCAAGAGTTTCTTATAGGAAACAGTTTCATCTGGTGGGAAAAAAGGGAACATTGCCACAAGTCCAAATTGACTACTAATTGAATTCAGACTTGAATCTAAAACGCACACACTAGGTTACTAAAAGTCCTCCAAAAAAAAAAAAAAAAAAAAAAAAAAAAAAAAAAAAAAAAAAAAAAAAAAAAAAGCATGCAAGAAATATTACAACAATCAGTAGGAGGCGCTGTTGGAAACTAGCCTAGACGTTAGCATGTCAGTTTAAACTCTACATTTTAGAGTAAATTATAGTTTATATTATAGCTTAATTATACTATAGCTGTGTTAACGAGACGTCAAAGAACATAAGCACCAATCAAAACGTTATTTATTTATTGGCGTTTTAATTTTTACATAATGGTGTATGCAATTATTGATTTTCCATATAACAATCATATTGTAAACACCTGTAAATTAATTTTAAACACAACATGGGCTGACACAGCAATTTCTTAGACAATGAGAAAATGAAATCATTTTCTCCTGAATTTGCTGATTTTTAAAATAAATAAATAAATAAAATAAAAATTGCACATTTTTCAAACAAAAGTTAAATAAGTTCTCTCTGCATTACCACTAACTACTCGTGTAGGATTTATACAGTCATTAGTGGAAACCCACCTGCACTCTGGATTCGGGTAAATTGATTTTTAGGGCCACTTCCTCGCGCATGAATATATCCGGGTAACGCGTTTTGGCGAAAAGAGCTTCAAGAACGTCGAGTTGTGAACGCGTGAATGTGGTTCTCTCTCTCCGCTGCTTCCGTGGCGTTGCTGCTGGGACAAAAAGAGGACGAAAAGAAAGAATTAAAGTTTCTGTGGAAAAAGAAGTAAAACATTTGCGAAACAGTTAATTTGTACATTCACTTAAAAAACCCCAAACATTTTCTTTCTTTAATGCGCATCCTTCATTTATTAAGTAGAAATATATACTACTATAACTATTTTTTTTTTAAATTACTGCGTAAAAACGGAAGTTACGCATCTAAAAAATTATCCAGAGATTAAATCTCCAGAATAAAGTACAAATCTGGAATTATTCCAAATAAATATTATATAGATGTACTGTCTGGTATGTGCGCATCGAACATTGAGTTACACTTTAATTTACTTAAATGTGAAATGTAAATCAAAGCTATTAGTGCTCCAGAGGTACATCATGAATACTCTGGACAGTTTATGAACAAGAGAAATGGAGTGAAGTTTAAAAAACAAAAAAACAAAACAAAACAAAACGACGGTGTAAAAAGTTCTTCAAGCGTGCAAAGTGATCAAGTGCAAATCTAAACAGATGCTCAAGTGAAGTGTTCATACTCCATTACTCTCCATCCTGATTACACTCAAAGCTGAGCAAATCAGATACCCAGAAAACTAAACTCACACGGTGCATGCTAAAAAGTGTCAAATGTAAAATATTCCGACAAAATATTTTGAACACATCGTTAAAAAATAAAGAAAAATAAAAACTTCCAAGTAGATATCTGTACTTCCTATAGCCTAATGTTTCTCCTTCATTCTTCCTGCACTGCACATTTGAGTGTTTTCCTCCTCTAATGTACCTGACTCGACTCATCCCATTAACACGCTCTTCAAGAGCTGAAAATGTGTGTGTAGTGCAGAGAAACACACACTAAAAAGCTGATGCAGGCTTACAACTAATCCCCAGGATCAACCGCAACTCAGTCGGTGGAAGATATTTCCCCCCTTATAAAGCCCCTAAACAATGCTCTAAAGAATAACAGGAATGTGAGCTCTATAGTTTTTAAATCCGCATGAATAGCGCGCTTGTTTGGGACTTTTTGTCGATTTAATGCACATTTTGTGTTCTCCGAGTTAACTTTTTTCTTTTTAGATATTCATTAATATTCGTGTGAAGCTCTGCGCGATATGAGAGTGTAACAGGAGTGTGTGTTAGAGGCCTAAATGCTCCACGGTGGAGGCTGCACATGTTGTTAATGGGGTGTGTGTGTGTGTTTACCTGGATAGCCGACGGAGGGATGCAGCAGGTCCATGGCGGCTCCGCTCAGCCCCAGGCCGTTCATGGCGTAAGGGGGCTGTTTGAGGTATGACATCATGCTAGAGGCAGGCGCGGGTCGCCCCGGTTCGGCCCAGATCGCACGCGATTCGCCCCGGTAATGCAGCTTGCCTGAGCGCTACAGACCCTGAGACACAAATTCGGTGTGTGCTTATTATAAACTATTAACAGAAAACAAGGCAAGACCACCAAATGCAAAAACAACGTTGATTTAACACGGTACTTTATTTTGGGAATTTTTTCCCCTTTAAATGCGAAAAAACCCGACATTTAAATTAAAGGACAAATGTAAAACCGATTAATAGGAGTAACTCCATAGGAGTAAAAATTCTACAATAATAATAATAATAATAATAATAATAATAATAATAATAATAATAAATTAGTCTCAGGTGGCTGGAAGTAAGAAAAAAAAACTCATTGTGTTTGCATATTTCAGGCGATGAACATGCATATTTATGATAATAATAATAATAATAATGTTAGGAATGAATGTGAGCATTAATTTGTCGAACTTTTGAATCTTTTTAGAAATTACTGACTTATCACAAATCAACACACTACTTAAAATATTTACTTAAAAATTGCACGGGTTTAAATAATTATATATAAATAAATCAGGTAAACTACATAAAAATTTTTCCTGCGATAGTGTGCGTTCAGCTCGACAGATTCAGTTTATCCGAAACATTAAAACGTACACGTCATGTAGGCCCACACACCCTAAATAAATGTTAACTTTATACATTATTAACTGAATTAACTCGGAGAACACAAAATGTGAAAGAGCCTCCTGGAAAGTGTAAAAAATAAAGGTGAAAGCTTAATGTGTAGGCCTCAGTGCCCTCCTGCTCACAAAAACAGCCATTTTTAGAAAAGAAAAAATTACGTTTTTACATTATTTTATTAAATGATAGAATTACCGTTTAATTATATTGATGATTATTTTTAAACGAATGTGGAGGTTTAAAAACAGAAGAGCAAGGTTTTAGAGTAATTATTAACCAAGAAACAAAAATAACAACCAAACATCTACTAAACTTCAGGGTGATTCGTTTAAATAGATTATTTATATATTGTTTAAAATAAAATAAAAACATCTATTTAGATTGAGATTCTACAGTTATTTTACTTTGCACTTAAAAAAAATAATTGTTGCATTATATTATTGAGCTGAAAACGAAAAAGTCATTACAAAAAAGCACCGCAAAATCTAGGCGGACATGAGAAAATAAATTCAAGTCTGAACAAATTATTAATTTAACATTAAAAAAAAAAATGTTATAGACTGGTATGTGTGTATTCAGACCTTCAACTATTTTTAACTTATCTAAAGGAGAGATCCTGCGTGCAAACCAAGCTAATTGCAATGTAGATTAGAGCTCCAGGGAGCATGGCTAAGAAGCGGCCTTATCACTAAAGTAAATTAACAAAAAACACAATTAGGCTCGAAGAAGCCCAGAGATGAGGACATCGACCCCGAAAGTGCCAGAGCTCCCTGAAATTAAAACAAACGTATCAGGTTTTTTTGCTTGTTTTTATTTATATATTTATTAATTTTTTTTTTTTACTACAATTGTCATTTAAATTAAAGTGTTAATGGCCGAACTAGAGCTTAACTCTACCAGTTTAACACTAACACCAAATTTAACGACTTCACATCAAAAAGAAGTTAAATAATTCAGTCTTTAGGCATGCATGCATGCAAACTTATTCCAGTTTACAGATAGGCATAACCGCACAAAAACAAAACACAACAAAAACAAAAAGATAATAATAATAATAATAATAATAATAATAATAATAATAATAATAATGCTTACCTCTTTGAACTTCCTTGTCGGGTATATTTTCTCAGATTGACACTTCAACGATAAAAAATATCCAACCAATGGCAGAGATCAGGAAAGCGAACAGAAACAACTCAAAAAAAGAAACCAACCCAAATAAATAAGCTTTAAAACACTCCTAAAACCAGGCAGTCTCTGTGCCGGTGCTCGTCCTCTTATTTAAATGGTTAAATCACACACTTGCTGTGTTTCGAGCGCAATTCCGCAGTTTTTATACAAAATAAAAACCCCAAATAAACTCGTTTTAAGCTTTCGGAGGCTCGTCGGTGTAAAAGGTGATTGCTAATGTAGACAGATGAAGATTGATCACCTTCTCCTAAGCCTGCCTCTCTAAGAGCACAGGACACCTGCAGCTCAGCTCCGTGCCAACCACTCAGCGCTCTTCCCGAGCCCGACTGACGTCGAGAACAGCCAATCGGCTGCCGAGAGTGAGCTCGAAGCCCCTCCCACTCCATCCTCCCTTCGTGACCGTACACAACACAAACCTGCAGCAGAGACTGGACTCGACTTTCGTAGAGGAGCGAAAAATTCCCGAAAACGCAAAAGCGGGTTAAAATTCGATGTTTGAACTGGTTCAGAGGGAAATTAAAACAAATTGTATCCAACCAAATAGTTAAAAAAAACCCAAAACAAAACAAAACATTGTTGTGACACACAAAGGTTGTGAATGGGTTAAAAAGAGAAAATGATCCAATGTTGTTGTTTTTTTTTAAGTAGCCTAAGATCACTTTATAGCCTATATTTATTTATTTTATTTGAGCAGAGATTTAAAAAAAAATGTGGCGAATGTGGAAATAACAGAATCCCGATTAAAAAACCTCCATTCATTTAATTTAAAACTTGTTCAATGTCTGACGCGTTACAGATTTATAATAGGAAACTGGGAAAAAAACAACAATAAAATCCTAAATTAAATCATAATAATAAAATAATATATATATAATGTGACTCAAGGAATCAGTGTCAGAAATATAAGCTGAAATATACAACAGACAAACAGCGACACGGATAAACAATGTAATTAAAAAAACCCGAAATTAAATGCCTATCAATCTTCTAACTTTCTTTATTTTTTTGCAAGATGTGTAGGCTATTCTTTAAATCTACACACCCTAATGTCCACTGATTTAACGCGATACAAATGCGGTATAAATAATAATAATAATAATAATAATAATAATAATAATAATAATAATAATAAAAAGTTTAATTTATCCACTTTAGCTATTTTATTTTTTTATTGTGAACCCATCTTATGAATATTAATGCAGGCCTAATCCCCACTTAGAATTATATTCGGGAATAGTGTTGAATAAAGTTTAATAGGCGGTCTCTTTTAAGAGGGAAATAAGGAAAGGGAGATTGAAGTGAAAGAAATTTGAGGAGGGAAAATAATAAAAAATCATGGATGAGAGAAAAACAGAAACCTGTTTTAAGGATTACTATACTAGCTACATAAAAAGAGATAGAGAAAAAAATCGGCTAACAGAGTATGAAAACGCGGAGTGTTTCCTTCCTTGGAAGGCTGTTTCTCTCAGGCTCGGGGATGGACGGTCATTTTAATTTTAAGGAGCTTCGCTTCGGGGTCTTTTGTCGGTGTCACCAAAATAAACTCGCTCTAATTGAGCCCCGGTCTGAAAGCGAGCTGATGTTCAAAGCAAGTGACCGCCGTAAAGGAACCAAATTACATTTTTTCTCTCTCTCTGTAGGCTCTACTACATGAGCCATCTGAATCAAAGAGCGGCTTTACAGAGATCTAGAGAGATCCACACGTCTATAAAGTCATGGAGAGGAGAAGTGGCCTAAAGGAGAGAACTGAGATGCTTCAGTCAATAGCGAAGAGAAAAACAATGGAGAAAAAAAGTTAACTGGGTGTTGAACAGAGGCTTGGAGGAAAGAAAAAAAAAAAACAAACCAGCAGCTGATGATGAGTTACTGTTTTACAAGTTGTTGAATTATTATAATACTCCTTATAACCTTAATATGAAATACGAAACCAATCTAAATCTAATAATAATAATAATAATAATAATAATAGAGAATGGTACTTAAGAAATGAGATCCTTCAACCCACATTATTCCTCATTAATTCCTTAATTAATAATTCATTCCTGCGGTGCTTTATGTTTATTCTGTTCTCTCTCTCTCTCTCTCTCTCTCTCTCTTTCACTCTCATATAAACCCCCTGAAGAAAGTATCAGGTTCTCAAGTTGTGGATCTTTTTTTTCCCTTTAAAAAAAAAAAGCAAAAAAAAAAAGCAAAAAAAAAAAAAAAAAAAAAAAAAAAAAAAAAAAAAAAAAAAAAAAAAAAAAAAAAAAAAAAAAAAA
>JANDJT010000228.1:27858230-27869839 GCA_024331685.1 Stegophilus panzeri
AAAACAAAACAAAAAACCACAAAAACAAATCAACAACAACAACAAAATCATATAAAGATTGGTGAAAGTTGTGCTTCAGTTTTTGAAGTTGAAAAACAAAAAAACAACCAATACAACCCTAAAAATCCCACAAACAAAACCAAACAAACAAAAAACCAACACCAAAACAAATCTATACAAACAGCAACAGCAGAAGCAGCAGCAGCAACAACAACAACAACAAAATGGTATAGAGATGAACAAAATGTGCTTAAGTCTTTAAAGCTGAAAAACAAAAAATACTAATACAAAAAAAATTAAAAACAATAAAAACACACACACAAAAAAATACCCCAAAGCAAAAAACAAAAAACAAAAACAAAAACTCCCAAATCAACCCCAGATAAAGTGGTGTTCAGTATAAAAGAAAATGAAATTCTGGAGACTTTCTCTCTGAGTCACGAAGGTTCTTGTTCTTTTTCATTTTAAAAGCTTCACTTCGGGTCCTTTTGTCGGCATTGCCAAAATAAACGGGTTGTAATTGAGGCCCAAGCTGAAAGCGACCTGATGTTCAAAGCAAGTGACATTTTTGTTAGTGGGACGAGATGATGGGCCGCATTAAAAGGAGGCATTAAGGACACCAGAATAAGTGTAAAGTCATGAAGAGAAAAACAAGTGGCCTGGAATGAGAAATCAGCCTTTGAAATAGAGAAACAATAGACAAAGTTACTTAGAAAAGGGGTTTTTATTGTTTGCATTTTATTCTGGATTTAAAATTTGTTATATACATAGAGAACAAAGTGTGAAGAATTTTTCTGTTTTATTTCTGCACCACACAAAACCTGCAGCATGAATTTCAGTGATGCTCGGCTTGGTATGTTTTTTGATATAAATCCCCCCCAATAAAAGTATCACATTCTCCACTTTTTGTACTAAAAGCATTTTTGTCTAATCCCAAATTGCACACAATTTTTTCCCCCCTGAACGCCGAGCTCGCAAATCTCGGGATTAGAGGAGGCGAATAGGAGGTGGAGGAGGAGAAGGAGGAGGAAGACGAAAAGAGGGGAATAAAAAAAAAAAAAGAAAGAAAAGTTTTGTCTCTTTAGCCGGCAGTATTGGAGCAGCTCGCGCGATTGTAGTCGTGTCGATTCTTATTACAAACGACGAGGCATAAAATAGTGATGTATTCAGGAGGGAAATGAGGGCCCTCTGATCCTAACACTGGGACTGTTCTGACCCTGTGCTTTATTATTATTTTATTATTTTTCCATGAGGAGACGGTGAGGAAGAGCAGCTGAGGAAGATCACCTGCACACACACACACACACACACACACACACACACACACACACACACAATAAGAAGTCAGGAACCGGGATCCAAAAACACGGAGCTTTCTTTACTGCATCTAAAGTGCGGCGTCACAGCTTTATTTTTTAATTAATTAGTTATTTAAAAAAATAAAAATTCTGATTGCTCCGCGGTATAATCCAGATGCAGACTGGACACATATTTGAGATCCAGGTAAGAGAGTTGATAACTATTATCCTGTAGCGCTTGTGAGAATTATTAATGCTTATTTTATCAAAATCAATGTGTTTATATATTTTAAAATGATTTGTTTTCATCTTAAATCCAATTAAACATCATTGCTACATCTTTTTATTATCAACTCACGCTACTGTTTAAGTTTTGGTGTTTATCCGAGTCCAACCAGATTATTTTTAAGTAATAGCTTAGAAATGAATAGTTTACTTTTTTTTTTTTTCTTCTTCTAATAAACTCATTTTTTTTTCTGTCGGTTTTTGCTGTGTTTATTGTTCTGACTGTTCTGACCACTTTAGATTAAATGTTATTTTCTGTCTGTATAGAATCAACTAATCAAATACACAAACAAATTAGCTGTGAATTCTAGCTGTAAAGTTATTTAGAAAACACCAGAAAGTTACATGTTGCTGTTCAACAACTCAAAACAAATTTAATATCGACTTATTTATAATGTTATATTTATATATATTAAAAATAATTGAAAGCTCAATCCGATTGGAGTCTGCACTTGTTTGAGTCTGGGTTTTTTTTTTCTAGAAAGTCCGTGTGATTTGATGAGAAGGCTACTTTATTTGTCACATTAGTCATGTTTTAAAGAACAGTTAATAATTATTGAACATTATAATTATTGCGAGACACATTAGGAGGCAGATGATGACACTGGCTGTGTTTAATAGATAATGGTGGCCGTTTACAAACAGCCTGAAATGATTTAAATGGTGATTTTATTAGGGGGGGAAAAAAATCCCAGCACGGCTTCTTTTATACAGATTACACGGCCAAGGCTGCAGGAAAAAAAAAAAACCCATCAAACACACACACACACACACAAAGTCCACTAGGACAGGGTGAGAGGGAGAGAGAGAGAGAGAGAGAGAGAGGGGGAGAGAGAGAGAGTGAGTGTGTGATCAGTTAAGTGATTATTAAGTGTGAGTTCTACACACCATTACAGTCACCACACAGATGTAGGAGAAAAAAAAAAAGAAGAAGATGATGAGAAACAAAAAGTGTGGAGGTCTTAAGGGGGTGTAGATTAATGTGGAGGTATCAGGGTAAGAGAGAGCTGTCAGAGCTCATATTAGCCCATAACATGATCAGTTCCCACTCATAAATGATATATCGTTGCTAATGAAGAGAGAGAACCTTCACTGTGAGCAAAATCAGAGCAGAGGCTCAGCAAGAAGTGCTTTCTCACACCTGTTTCCCTCTGCGCCCTCGACATCAAACGACAAATAAAGACACTCGCAGCGGCGAAATTCAGACTATAGCATGTCCAAGCTAAATAACCACTTCTCCATTTTATTTGATTTATTTGTTACTACTATTAGTTTGACCACTTTTAGTTTACTTTTAGTTTTAACCACATACTGTCCTTGAAATAATGCAATCTAGCTATTACTACTCTATAAAATAATAATAATAATAATAATAATAATAATAATAATTTAGTCTGCTCTCTGAACAATTTAAAAAGCCGAGCTACTCCTTAACCCACGTTTGAAGAGGAGGAAGAAGAAGAGACTAAATAATAATTAAAATGTGAATACAATGACATAAAATATATATATATATATATATATATATATTAGAAGTTAACAGTCTGGTCAAGATGAAAAATATTTTCATATTAAACACAAAACAAAAAAACTACAGTGTGTACTAGCCTAGTTTTTTAAATTTATTTATTTTTTAATCAGCATTGTTTTGAACACCAGTCACAGCTAACATCAGCACTGAGAAAAATAAAAAATAAGGAAATAAGAAAAGGAGGCTGCAGGAGTTTTGTTAAGAGTATGAAAGCATTTCAGGTTTTATTGATGACTGGTCATTTTAGGAATAAATAAACAATGTTCACACGATAAGACAGCAGCACGCGAAGTGAACGAGAGAGACGCGTATGAAAGCATTTTTTTTTTTTTTTTTTTTTTTTTAAAGTATACAATAAATATTAACAAGGTCCTTGAGATAATGCACAAGGTTGTGAAGATGGTTAGTCGTCGCAAAGGACAAACAACAATAAATTAATTCTGATCTCAAACAGCTCCTGGAAATAGCATTTCCCATGCTCTCTTTTCCCCCCTCAAACAGTGAAATGAAATGTACATCTTAACCATTCAGTCTAAATAAAAGCACTTAAAAGCACTAACATTCCCAACTATGGAACATCCCAAGCTTTTTGGTAAAACAAAAAAATGTAAAAAGGAAAACACAATGTGTGTTTTATTTATTTCTTTCATTCTTTCTTTTTTTTTTTTTTAATGCAACATCCCCCGTGAAGATATCCTATACATTTAAAAAGTAGTTATACATTAAGTAATAAACACTGCTTGGAATAAAAGAAGATATGCTGAAACTGTTCAGAGTTATAATAGATAAAATGCTGAATTTTTTTTTTTTTTTTTAAATGCTAAAATGAAACAATGTCGTGTTGTACCTCAAAATGTTCAGTCCTAATCTCCACTGGGAAATTAACACACATTCGTATGATTGAAGCTATGCGTCTGTCTGAAACAACAAACAGTAAAAGTCAGTGGATCGTCGTGGAGCTTCCTCTCCGACTCGGTTATTCAGAAAAGTTTGTTTTTAAAACACATAAAAGTACCTTTTCAGCACAATCAAAACAAAACAGAAAATAATCTAATAGTGTTGGTGAAATGTAATCTCGCAGTATTAAGAAAACCAAAGGCATTAGTGAATTAACACACACCAGCCCTGGGCTGCAAATGATGACCAAACTTTCCTCTAAAGCTGGAATAAACATAAGTATGCAATGCTCATTATAATAGTAATAATGATACATTTCTCAAAAATGGTAGTAAACACTTTAGTAAGTTTTAGTGTCTGTTTGGAAATCACTGAACGACACACTTTTCTTCTTTCTTAGCCATCTTCCCTTTGTTCTGTTCCAGAGTCCGCTCCAGGTGCTCATCCTCCTCCTCTGCCCTGCAAACACACACACACACACACACACACACACGGTCAGAGGTCCAAAGTCCAGGACAAGGACTCAAGGAAATGACATCTACGTCTGGGACAACTCTTCCATCTTCCAGTTAGTGGAACTCTAATAATTTCTCCATCTTCTGATTCCTCACTGATCTACATACCTACATGACCTCTGAACACAAAGTGAGTGAATGTGAAAACAGAGCTTTTAACTAACTTTGTTGATCCAAAAGTAATGGAAAAATCATGCCTGGGTACTTGGAGGTCTTGTCCTGGGTCAGCTATCCCAGGATGCCTTGCTGGGAGACACAGAGGGAGAAAAAGAGACACAGAGAGAGAGAGAGAGATATGTGGACATACTCTTTTTCCTGTGCGTCGAGATCTCGGACCAGGGCGTCGCGTTTGTTGACCAATATGACCAGCTCGTCTAGAAGCAGCTGCTCCCGATGCTTCTGGGCCTCGGTCTTCTGCCAATCTGAATTCGGAGTGAAACAAAGAGGCACTTTAGGAAATTTAAAAGAAAGGCGCAAATAAAAGCACATTAATCTAATGAACATCTTTACCTGAGAGTGGAGAAAAAAAAAATAAAAAAATGTCAAAACAGCTACTGGACTCAGAGAACTCTCTGCCCAGTCATCATCCAAACCCCATGTAAACCTTATCACTGGACTTTGTAAACAGATTCCAACTTGCGAGAGCTATTATAAGAAGCAGCTGCAGCTTTCAGAAACTTCACAAGAACCCAACCCTTTTTTATCAGAAAAGCTAACAGTTGCTCTACTGTGGTTTGGCGAGTTTGTCAACTTAATCAACTTAAAAACTCGAGAGCGTTGGCAGAGAGGTAAACACGAAGACACCGCGTTCTGTTCAACCACTCGACATGAAGTTCCTAACACTCCTGAACTGACCTCAGCTGGACCAAGGAATCGAGCCACGATACGGGATAAAGAACAAAAGTCTTAAAGAATCTGATTCCTAATTGCAGCCCCAAATTGAAATTCTTTAACATTCATTACGTCACCACACAGAATCTACCTACTGGCACAGGTTGGGGAAAAAAAAAGTAAAGGTTCAAAGTGTGTGCGTGTGAGAGAGGTGACCTGGTGGCCAGGTAGGCCGGCCTGCTGGTCTGAAATATCAGCCCGGCTAACAGGATCAGCCATTACTGATACGAGAGGAGATTAGGGCCTTGCTCACAGCCAACAGGACATTTGGTTACCAAGCCTATTCTTCAGCTCAATGTAAGAACATACTGTGCTGGACTGAGTATCTACTCTGCATTCACACACTTCACAGGGGGGGGAAAAAAAACTGAGCCAAACCCCTATAAAAGTGCAAGACCTTGTTCTGTTCAGGACTTCTCTCACTAACACCATGCGTCATGTCAACATTTAACCGTGATCGATTTCTGCGAGAAGAAAAAAAAAAAGTGCAGGAGATAAAACAGCCGTTCAGCCTGCTCATGCGAAAATGTCAATCCTTAAAATAAGTGGACTTTATTAAAAATAAATATTTCTCGTGTGTTACATGTGAAATTGCGGCAGCGGGGCGGTACGCGTGCGTCACGCTGAGAGCCGAGGTGGGCTCTAAAAGGTCTCCTCCGCTGCCTCATTTAGCCTTTGAAGTGAAGCACAGAGGCAAAATGAACACTGTACCAATATTTGGCGAGTTACCGGGCGCTCCAGCACCAAAGGAAAACGCTCTGCTCCTCCGTCTTTAACCTAATCAAAAGCTAATGCTGTGAGTGCTCTGCAAATATGCTAACACGTTCTTGCGGTTTCAAACTTTTCTGTGAGAGTCAAATAGCGCTAGGTAGATATAGTAGTATCTGAGGGAGTCCTGTAAATTTAATGACAATAAAGAAGTGTGCGTTTATTAAAATCATTATTACAGGCCTCACTTTTTATTTATTTATTTTTTAAAAATTAAATTATTACAAATTCTCTCCCTATCTTGCTTAATTCACTCTTCCACTGCTTTTTGGGGGGGGGAGACGACGACGACAATGGCCACTTCACAGAGAGTGAGTGAGCTATGGCCAACAGAAATGTTTCCAGAAAGGTAGAGCGACACTCTCACAGAGAGGGAGAGAGAGAGTTAGAGAGAAAGAGTGAGTGTGTAAGTGAGGCACTATCGACTCGGTCCCACCTCCATTAACCCCCCCCGTCATCACTCTCGGCCAAAAAGCCAAAGATGCTCCCCAGTGGCAGAGGCAGCATGCAGCTGTCAATCAAGCCTGGAGAGTCCCACCCTCCTCATTAAGAAGGTAAACAATGAAGAGGGCCGATGAGAGACATAGATGAGTGAACAAGCAGATCCGCCCCTCCCCTTCACTCTGTCCCACCTCAACCTCAGTCCCTAACCCATCACGGTCACTTAGGGAAGCTCCTGAACCCCTCCCCAAACCTAAAAAAGGAGGAAGAGGCAAACAAGTCGAAGGGGGGTGGAGTGTGGGGTGTTAATAAAAAGTGGTGTGTGCAGTCTGTTTGAGATTACACCTCTCTCTCTCTCTCTCTCTCTCTCTCTCTGATTCTCAATTGCCCTGGGCGATCACGTCAAAACTCACATGGTCGCTGCTTATTCAGATAACCTTAACAATGCACGCCAATGGTAACCATGTGAGTCCTCAGAAGCTACACAAGAATGCACTGGCTGAAATCCCCATGACCCTCCTCCAAAGCGACATTTATTCAAGAGCGCAAACTGCTCAACGGCTCTCGCAGCTCTTCTTTTCCGAGGAGTTCCGCTTTAATATTTCCACAGAATTTAACAAATCAAGACTCGATTCTGCATTCGCTCGCTGTTTTTAAGCGTGCAAAGACAGAACGTGAGATTAAACTTCAGAGTGTTCCTTTTGTTACCAAAAAAACCCCAAAAAAACCAAAAACCCACAAAAAAACAAAAAAACAAAAACAAACAAACAAAAAAAACACCCCAAAACAATTTCTCTTTAACAAAACAGGAAGTATGCAACATCGGAGGAATCCAGAGCAAAATATGTGATCTTATTACAGAAGATTTGGGCTGTGCATGGATTTGAGTGGCAACGTAAGATGGCGTTGGATGGAGGCCAACTGGGGCTCAAGACAAAGCCTAACATGGCGCCTAGAAAGGAGAAGTTGACAGGAAAATAGTCTGTGGAATGGCACCTTCATCTACTGCACAAACCTGTCGCCACAATAAAAGTTTTACTTTAAAAATAAATAAGTAAATAAATATAGCCGTCTGGTCCATTATGTACGAAAAACCTACACGGCTATAATCAGTCAATAAAACTGAAAACTTACAACAACAAAAAAAAAGAAGAATATTTTTTGAAATGTTAAATTAATTAATTAATTAATTAATAATGAAAAAGAACATCATTAGCTATATAAAAACATTGTGTGGTACCTAAAAATGTTCAGGAATTTAACGCACAGTCACATGCTTTTTGAAATTACAGAACAGTAATAAATTACATCCATATTGGCATTGATCAAGAAAGGTTTATATTAAAAATCCATGTTGATATTAAAACTTAAAAAAAAAAAAAAAAAAAAAAAAGATATACTTGTTCTCTATGTTCAAAAAATGTACAGTAATAATAGATTTTATCTGTATTTCTGCTGGTCTTTACTGCATTCTTGTCACGTCTACAAGACACGTTTCACTTCTAACTGATCTTTATGAGTAATTGCTGGAATAAAAGAAAAGGCTTCTGGTGCACGCTCACTCCAAAATAAACTTCCATTCGGTTTATTCATAATTTTGTTGTTTCAGTTGGTGTTCATTCATAACTGCGAAAGTCTGGACGTTGCATTTGGACCAAAGTCATGGCAGCTTTGCAACTTAGCCAAGAGGCTCACAATGGAGGAAATGAACAAAATGAATTAGCATTCATTCAGGAGGCTGGTGGAGTGGAGGACTGAAACGTTGACAAAGAGTCTCAGGAAAGGAAAGTGTGGGGCTTTTGAAACCAGATCTGTGCAGCACTTTACTGAAGACTGCAGCATGACTGAAACTTCCCAACATGGCAGACAGGGACATTAGTGAGGGGGAAAAAAACAACAATAACAACAACAACAAACCACCACATGTTTATGTGTGAGATTGACACGTGTTCACTTACTTTATACCCACGTCTAAAGCTGGAACTGCGTTAAAAATCCTGGCATGATGAACTATATAAACATTAATATTGCACTTTCTGGTGTGTTACAGGAGTGTTTTATAAACGTCAAATGTACAAAACGGACCGCATTAAATGTATTAACAGTACAGCAGGTTAGAAAAGCTGGAAAAGAGGACTGTTAAAGACGGGAGAGATTCTTAAGGGAATTGTCGAACAAATTTTTTCAGACGAAAAAACGAAACAAAACAAAAATTATAATTAAAAATGGAATCGTTTTGATTTTCTTTATCATGGTACAGCATCATACAGAGATCCCAGCACACCCTTAAAATGTCATCTTTTCAATTATATATAGTAGGAAGAACAACGAAGCATTAAAAGTAGACAAACTATTTTAGATTGAATATTATTAAACACTGAAACGAGGATAATAATAAGAACAAGTAACTAAAAATGATGTAATATAAATATCCTTTTTTTTTTTTTTTTTGTTGAAGAGTATAAAAACACCCTACTGGAAGAAAAAAAGAAAAAGAGAAAAGAAAAGAAAAAACCCAAACCTTCACAAACACCCCTGAAATCTACACCGAAATGGAAATAAATAGATTTTTTTTTCTTGTGAATAGTGCAAAAAAAAAGAAAAAAAAAGAAGAAAAAAAAAGGAGGAATTGTCACCCTGCCTTATCTGCAGTTCCAGTCAACTAGCAATCTTGAAAGAGTTTGCAACATCATCAAAGGCGGCCATTTGACAGGATCCTGGCACTGCACCTAATCAATCTGAGGAATACGCCGGCCCGGGCGGGTAACAAAGCTCAAATAGATTTACAAATGGGGTTGTTGGGGGGATAAGCTCCTGCACAGGATTACATATTGATTTTAAACATCTTTTTAAAAAAAAAAAAAAAAAAAAAAAAAAAAAAAAAGCTTATCATAAAAAACCGTAACAACAACAACAACAAAAAAATAGGGGACCTATGCAAAAATCCCATTAAGAGAGGCGCGTCCACTTTCAAATAACACGCCCCGGAGTGCACCAAGTCTGAACTGAGAAAGAGATGGAGAGAAGGAGGGGCAAGAAATGTGTGTGAGAAGGAGACAGCGAGAGAGAAAGAGAAAGAGAGCGAGAGAGTGTGTGTGTGTGTGTGTGTGTGTGTGTGTACGCATGGAAGGCAGATAAAAAGGCCAAAAAGGATCAATTTGGAGGCAGAAAAATAAGAACCATGGCATATTGTAGAAGGCCACATTCAATCCTCGGCCCTTCTTTTCCCCTCTCCATAACGTTGCCTGCAAATCCAGAGGACCAAAGAGCGGGTTATCGTTTAGACAACATGAACACTTGCTGCGTTATTTATTTATTTCGCAAACCTGCACATGAATCTTCTCCACCTTGTCAATCGGATTGTGTGTGTGTGTGTGTGTGTGTGTGTGTGTGTGTCACTTTCTCTTCCTTTCAAACCTTACTCCAACCTCTTGAAAGCCGAAGTCCTAATATTATACTGTAGATCTTTTATATATTTCATATACACAACACTATACGCCACAATTCACGTCTGCATGATGCTCCACATTTCTGAGAAAAGGTTTACAGAAAAGCGAGGCTTGCAGCGACACGAAAACGAATGCTCGAGTAATATAAGAGTTAAACAACAGCGTAAAGTCTCTAGAATCTTCTTGCTAGGTACAGGTTATGTTTTCTCTGGAAAAAGGTGACTTAAGTACCATATCAGCACCTGCAGGAGATGAAGTGTCTCTGCTTTTTCCCGACCTGTATGTGTGTGCGTGCGTGTGTGTGTGTGTGTGCGTGCGTGTGTGTAAACACCTCAGTGGTCTCTATTACTACTGTCGTCAGCCGGCCAAGCAAATCAGAAATTACCTGTCTGCGTTGGCTGGCTGTGAAAAGACCTGTTGGAGCACCAAATAAGAAAGCGATGCACTCGCTTCCCTCACCAGCAGGTCAGAACTATCACTGCTTCGCCCAAGAAAAGAGCTGTCTCTGAATGTTAAGTGCTGAAGCTTTTGAGAGAGAGAGAGAGAGAGAGAGAGAGAGAGAGAGAGAGAGAGAGAGAGAGAGAGAAAGAGAGAGCGAAGACCGATAAAAGGCAACAAGTTTCCAGTCTATGGGTTGATATGGTGGGCACTGGATATGGTGTGATGTATATACATCTTTAAAAACTATACATTCTTCTAAAAAAATAAATCCAGTAATTCAGTTAGCTTCCGGGCATCACAGTCCGTTGTAGGCTAACCTGTGACCAAAACAATCAGCCATTCAATCATATTATGCACAGGAAATAAAAACACCATGATAACTTGTTCTAAAATAAAAAACTGAACATATTTCACACCCCCCGCCCCACCAAAAAAGCAGCAATCGCGTTACAAATCCTCCCGCCAATGTGTAATCAACCCTGTATAAAAGTAAGCTAAAGCACCTGTATAAAAGTAAGCTAAAGAGGATGACATGCACGGGGAATAAATAGGGGAAGAAGAAAAAAACCGAAAAAAAAAAAAAAAAAAAACCCATACGTCGGAGACATGGCTCTCTGCTTAGCTATGCATGTCGTCCGTCAGCCCCCTCAAACTAATTAGAATTGATTTATGATGGATCAGGTAGCTTATCAGGTGCAGAAAGAAATTACCGTGGCTAGCCGAGGGGTGCAAGGGGTCACCATCGAATAGCAAAATCAATTTGCATCGATTGCGAAAGGTTCATTTTGTGAAAGCAGGGACACAGTCAAAGGGATTAAAGTTAACCAGACAACTTTGATACAGCCTTTTTTTTTTTTCTTTGCCGTCTTTTCCAGCTTGGATAACATGCACTCAGAAAAGATTATAAATATAGCGGCGATGCCTTAGGGCACATCACACAGACGCAGTATTGATGCTTACATGATATTTGCACTTAACAATAATACCGAACACACTCGGAAGATTTACTTAGTTGTATTAAATATAATGAAAATGTCATGAAGAAAAAAAAAAAAAAAAAAAAAAAAAAAAAAAAAAAAAAAAAATAAGGAGA
>JANDJT010000228.1:27874632-27887130 GCA_024331685.1 Stegophilus panzeri
AGCCTCTATAGCCAAATAAGATTAAGATAAGCATCACAGCCACTGTTACATTCACACCAGATAGCATTAATGAAATCCCCTCATAGTACACACATTCAGCTGCCTTCTCCCAGCTCTCTCTCTCTCTCTCTGTCCGTCTCTCTCTCTCACACACACTGCTAAGTCCCTGCCAAGCATAGCATGTATGTATTACAGGTGTAAAGGGTCTTCAAATACATTTGGAATTCAGCTTTTACACCCCAGGTATGATATTTCTAATGTACAATGTCTAATGAATCCTATGCATCTTATTAGCATAAATTATCTACAACTAGAACTGAAAGCTAATTTTGTACTGAGATGTGCACGATGTGATTTGCTGTCTTGCAAAAGTTAAACAACCTTCATTAATCTCCACAAGCCACAAGATGAGACGGACGTAAATAGAAAATTAATCATATGACAGTTAAACGCCTTGCTGTTTGGATAGCTGCAAAAAACAAAACCAAAAAAAAAACAAACAAAAAAAAACAATACAAAATAAAGCACACAAATTTGATCATGAAAGTGCAGCTCAACAAGAACGGAATTGTTTGGGTGCCTTTTCGTTTAATTACAAAATTTTCCCTCATTTGATTTAGATAATAATCTTTCCAATAGTATTAAGAAACAAGAACAATTACAAATTAATCCTGGATCTGGTGAGAGCGATTTCTTTACTCTGGGAAAAAAAAAAAAGGAAAGGAGGGGGATGGGGGGGGGGGTAGGAGAAGGAAGAAGAGGGGAACAAAACCGAAAAGAAAAGAAATACATTAAACCCTGTGATCACAGCAACCTCTTCTCGTTTCTTATCCAACCATTTTCCTGTTTAATCCAATACGCAGTAATCCAATTTGTCTATCGGAGTTTTAAGGGCCAGATCTCAACTTCTGTGCAGAAAAGGCACTTTTTTTTTTTTTTTTAAACAACTGACAATTTATTTTAAGTGTGTGTGTGTGTGTGTGTGTGTGGGGGGGGTTGAGTCTCGTTTTGTCTTCTCCGCCTGCGCCGAGTCTACGCTCGATTGTTCTGATGAGTTAAAGTGAGAGTGAGGAAGAAGAAAAGAAGGGGAAAAGAGAAAAGAACAAGATGATCATTGTTTTGTGCAACTGAGCAGGACCTCATTAAAAGGCCGTTAGCGAGTAACTCTGAATATGCATGAAGGTAATAAGCAGATCCTTGTTCATCAGTGCAGAGAGAGAGAGAGAGAGAGAGAGAGAGAGAGAGAGAGAGAGAGAGAGAGAGAGAAAGAGAGCGGTAAGTACAAAAGGATTGATTTAATTACTTGGAGTGGGGCTGTGGCATGGAGAAGTCTTGTTAGCGTGAAATGAAAGGGCCGCACTAGCCTCGCGCCGGCCTGAAGGAAAGGAGTTTGGCTTTAGGCACAATACCTAATCTCGGGATAAAGCCGAGTCCATTGTGGCCCATGAGGCCCGTCGCTAGCTTCAGAATGGACACAACACATTTCTCCCTCAGTTAGGCCAAACTGGTTAAGCGCAAACCTCGTTCCCCTCCGAGCTTTTAAGTGAGCACAGAGAGCAAGAAAGCAACAAGGCATGTCATGGGCTTAGGAAAAAAAAAAAAAGAAAGAAAAAAGAAAAAAAAAAAAAAAAGACGCTAGAGCTCTTGATCTCCTCTAACAACAGAGCTAAAGATAAAAATGTAGAAGAGAAGTCAATAGTGTAATCACACATTACTGCAATCGCATTATTACAGCAGCTGTAGAAATATTAAGCATAGTGTAGGTCAGTATACTATATAAACACTAATTTACTATACACACATTATATAAACACGTAGTGTTCGTGTAAATAGTATAATGAGTACTAGCTATTAAATTGCTTGGTGCCAGGTACTCGTACTCGAGTTATCAGCATAAAGGATTAGTATAATATATAATAACTAAAATACAAATTACATATAGTATAGCATTCTAATATACCATTAATATTAATAGCATAATATTACTATAAGTAGCAGTATTAGTACAAACTGTTGAATCATTAGCTGTTAGTATTAATATTATATAAGTATAGTATATAGTATTAGTATAGTATTATACTAATTAAATATTAATTATTAGAATTTAACACAATAATAGAGTAGATAACAGTAGTGTCCAATATACAAATTAGATAATAATGAAGTACGGTATATAGCATACTAAGTAGTATTAGTATGAATCAGTTGTCAGGTAATATAGAGTATAGTATAATAGTATACTATATTCTAATTAAATTCTGACTATTAGAAGTTAATAGAATAATCACATTATGATGAGTAAATAATAATAGTATGTGAATTATGATATATATGGTCATTCTACAGAATTGGTGAAAACTGCTGTCCCACAACCAAAAAAAAAAAAAAAACTGATTTAAAAAAAGCATATAAGTATTCAAATCTTAGATGTTTACTAAGATCCTTCTATTATCTACGGAAACGTACAATAATATTAAAAATATCAGTAAGCTTAATAAATATACATATAATGTACTGGATACTTTCTATACTTTCTAGGGGGCTGTCCCGAACCCTAACCCCTTTCAACATTTCAACTTATGAAAATTATATTGAAATATAATTTTTGCTTTTTATTCCATTTGTTGTTATTTTAAATTTTTCACTGTTGTTTTTTATTTGTATTTTTTTTTTTTAAAAAGTGAAGTTAAATTTTTTTTAAATCATGAAACTTTACGTGTCCTGCATTCTCATGTCACGACTGAAACAGTGTATATTTTAGTCCATATATTATATATATATATATATATATATATAAATACACACACACACACACACACACATACATACACTGACTATTAGTAGCCTATAGTGTAGTCACATTGGTATTGCAGCTATAGGATAGAAGTAGTATTAATGACAGTGTAGATAACATTAATATGGTATTAGCTAATTAAATGTATAGTATTAGTATAAACAGATTAGCCAGGATGTGGTATTAGCATGATAAATATATAATATCAGTATCTAATTATATACTAGTTAATACTAACTAATAATAATTAAATACTAACTATTAGAAGTCAATAGTGCAATCACATTATTATGAATATAGTGATGATAGTAGTATATAATAGGAATTAAAACGATCAGAAACCAATAGTGTACTCATTATTATTGCAGCTATAGTAGTAGTATTAATGATAGTATTCTACTACTATTATACTAATTAAATACTAATTAAGTACAGATACTAATACACATTATACTAAGCAGTGCTAATATAAGAAATATTATTAGTACTAGCTGTCGAATCATTACTTGTCAGGTATTGGTATCATTATTATTATTATTATTATTATTAGCAGTGTTTGCATTCAAATGCACTATTAGTTTTAGTACAGTAATAGAGTATAGCAGTGGTTGTTAAACTAGTCAACACTTCCAAGTAGTACTAGTCGTACAGACATGATTTTCATTTACGTAGCTTATATAGTTCTTTAGAAATAAACGATTGAGAGACAGTAATGAAATCAATAAAATAAAAGTATATTTGTTATCTAGATATTAAAAACGGCAGAACGATCTGAAATGTTCTCAGGATTACTATTAATGAGTTAAGGGGTGAAATAAAAAATAATGAACACTCAGTATTAGTACTGTTAGTATTGTAATATAATCTTACTGTTCATAATACAGGATTGTATAATTGTTAGCCTGGGGTGCTAGCAGCTCAATGCTCAGGTGTAAACAGTAGCAGTAGTTAGAGTTAGCGCTTTAGTTAGTAAAACA
The DNA here is from genome assembly GCA_024331685.1 of Stegophilus panzeri. NCBI lineage: Eukaryota > Metazoa > Chordata > Actinopteri > Siluriformes > Trichomycteridae > Stegophilus > Stegophilus panzeri. The sequence goes on from JANDJT010000228.1 coordinate 27,878,404, forward strand.
CTGCTATTCGTACTCTATACTACCACCAATCGGTATTGCTATTCTAGCAGCTCAAAATGTTTCCGGTTTCAGGACTTCAAGCTAGGACTTCACAAAATTGACAAATATAGCGTACCGAGATTGTATATTATATTAGCTAAACACTGCAATCATGCGTAGCCATCAATATAATAAAACAAACTGTGTGTCTCGGTTAAAGACTAACCTGCATGAAATTTTCAAAAACAATGCCACAATTCATCAAAACACCCACAGTAACCCGGAGTGCCCGTCTGCGCATGGCATGTTTCTGTGATCACGTTTAACAGATGATTTATTGAAGACGGTGCAATTCCAATGGATTCTATCATGCTGACATATCAACACTTGCTGAACACAAGTATTTAAAATCCTGAATAAAAGCTCCAATCCCCTACACGAGCAGGATTTCAATTTGCCACTGGTATTGTTGGCCCGACGGTGCTTGCTTTGCGGCTTAAGAGAAAGAATTCATAACCATAAGCGCTCTTAAACTGTGGGGTGAGAAGCTGCCGGGATCGACAAAGTCGCTTTTAATGAGAGAAAAGTCCGCAGCTATACATACAGCGTTATCGCGCCGTCATTCATGTAATTGTTTGAAGATAGGGTTCCCTCTAATATGTCACACTTGTCTGTCTCCTTACTGCTGAGAACGCAAACAGCCACTCTGCAAACAGCCCGGATTCCTGAACTCACGGCCAAGACGTCCCGCACTCGAGGGGTAAAACAAACAGCCACCTGATAATAGATTTCTGTCATGTTTTCCCGCTGTTTAGGCTAAAATGTTCATTTTGTTCATCGTTTCACACAGTGGCCCTCACGGTTTGTACGAAAGCCGAAGCGATGTGGATTTTCGTTCTGTCTGGCAACCTTCAGTGAGCGATCGCAATATAAAATATCTGTCTGCGACCCCCTACTCTATTAAACTGCACTTAAAAAAAATAAATCAATAAACATTATCACGGCCTGACAGACTATCGGCTAGCCGGGGCCGCACCTTTCGCCTTAATCCCTGCCCGCTATCGCACGGACTGGACAGACAGTTTATGTTACAAAACAACTATTACGCTTCTTGTCAGTCCCGCTGAAATATTAAAGTGATGAATAGTGATGGACAAACTGGGAAAAGAAATTGAACGAAAAACACGACGAGTCAGGACGGCCCTAAGGTGAAACGTTCTTTAAATAAATAAATAAATAAATAAAAAGTCACAGAATATGACAGCATTTGCATGTTTTACTGTTCGCGTGTCATTCAAATGTCTAAACTGGGTAATGGTAACATACTCACCATCAGAAATACAAAAAAAAAAACATACAGTACATACAAAGCTAATACTTTCTGCTCAAGCCAACAGGTGAACTGAATACCTCAGTGCATCTCAGACTTGAAATGTGCTACAAAAAAAAAAAAAAAAAAAAAAAAAAAAAAAAAAAAAATCAATCAATAACCGAGTCCTTAACAAAAGCAACCCAAAATACAGCTCTCTAAAATGAGCCTCTTGGGTTTAGGGGTAAACACAGATCTCATTCTCCTGCTCTCATTCTTATTTCGACTATCCCTATAACTTCATTCTTCGCTCCACTTTGGGGCTATATTATACACAGAGCCTGAGCTCAAGGGCTTTTGGGGGGGAGGGGGGGAAGCAAGACCCTTCAGGTAATTAATATTGCACGAGTGGCAGATGAGAGAGCGGTGCAAGAAAGATCACCTGGTGAAGCCCTTGGGGGGAGAAAAAAAAAGAAAAAAAAAAAGGTGTTTCATTAAAAGGGTCTGAACAATAAGAAGCCAGGAACAATGCGTTTTGGCACTCGTGCTCAACAGGCTCTCCAAGTTGTGGCTCGGATAAGAATGGCAACCTATCCCGGGTTAATAATCTCATAACAAAAGCTAAAAGACATCATCCTATTAACTAGTGATCTCCAGAGCTAATGCGAGGTACTTCCCAATGCCTTTTCTAGAGAACGCTGCTGTTAAAGAGAGAGAATACAGGTTCCACCCCCAGCAGGGGACCAGGAACTTCTTTCACCCTTTATCTCATGCTCTTGTTCGGGACCTTTCAAGTGGACTCTGAGATGTGTCAGCGATATTATTGAGCTTTAGAAGAAAAAAATATTCCCTTGTATTTGGAAAATACACCATTTTGTACGAAAAGTCGTTCTGTCAAGACTGAAAGCAGAACACGTTTGCGATTTAGAGATCAATTTAATTCTCAACTCGTCCCCGAAGAGGAAAGTTTGCGACTCCTCCACCTCATCCACCTCATCCACCCCCACCCCCGTGACACCGTCTCCAACTCCTTGTTGCACATTTTTACCTCTTTTCCCCCCCTTTTCTTCCATTTTCCTCTCCTTTCTTTCTCAGAAGGAAGATTAAATGAGTGATGCTGGCTGAAAGGCTCCGAGCCGGGCCGACACAAAAAGCGCTAAAAATTCTCATTTAGTTGTCTTTATTTTGCTAGCGCCATGTGGTCCTTGAAGATGTTGAAAACATGGGAAGCGGAGGAAAGATCAGAGCCGGCTCATTAGCATCGGGACAGAATTGGAGAGGCCGTGATGTATAGCAGCCCTGCTCTAGAGCTCCAGCGCGAGCGGTTGGTGGTAAGCTCTCCGTTTCATTGTGCTTTTGTCTTTCCTCTGGGTCTACCTCACAGCGGGGAGCTACACTAACCCTGGGTTACACAAGAGAATTATAGGGAATTTTCTTTTTTATTTTTTATTTAAATAATACGGAACCTACTCGAAACATTGCAAGATGACGACTCCACGCGTACGTGATGTCCGTATTCCTTCCTCGCGTTTACGTTATGATTAATACACACAAGAATCTTTTTCCACATCTCGATTCTGACTGGACAATAACGTCAGCTGTAATTCACATCACATGTTTACGTTCACGCACTCGCTCTAATGTCATTCACAGGGACTTCTACGTTGGACGCTCCACATAATCTAAATCTAATTTTTAAAAAAAAATTATGTTGCTATTTAACAAAGAAAAAAATGTATAATTGTTGATATGGTGATGCCTTATATAAGGAGATGTTTATTTAACTTGAACGAAAGGAGTCTCCAGTACCAGTACGTTTTCTGCCACATGAAAGTCTTCGGTATTTTGCGTTTTCCAGTTTCTTACGAATGAGACAAGTTGCGTTGTTTTTTTTTTTTTGTCGTTGTTTTAAAAAAAAAAAGAAATACATCTTATAAACAAAGAGAAAGAGAGAAGCTGGTGAGAGAATGTCTGTTTATAAGTGTAAGCAATAACAGAAGTTAACTTGTTAGTGGACGGTCCAGAACATGTAAATGTAACTATAAACAGATAAAAAGTATGGCACCGTGCTTTAATAAATAACATTTTTAAATGGTTATACTTGGCAAATTGGTGTAAGAGGTATATATGAGGAATAAACATTATATAGGAAAATAATTAACCTTGGGATCGAAAGAGTAGTGGTTTATTCCTTACATATCTACTATCCCTGACTGACAGGCTTCCTGACAGAATATCTGACAAGTTTTTGTGTTTTTAAAATTTTTTTTTTAATGTAAAATAGCAGCATAAGGTTTCAAATAACATCATGCCCCGCTTAATCAAACAACATGTCCGTCTAGCACGCCGTCTGTTAGCAAACAGAGCTAATCCTACACCAATAACCATGCTGTTCTGGCAGCTCCTCATCAAAAAAAACCCTCAGTGCCAACACTCTGCATCTCCATTTCGCTTCTGCCTTCCCTAGTTGTAGCGAAATGGATAAAGGTCTAGATGGATGGGTTTATCGGGGCCGTCACGGTGGCTGGCCCGCTATCTCGAACGATGACCCTGAAGTATGTCAACAGCTCATTTCCCCCAGAGCAGCGAGGAAACGCCATGCAAGTCGTAATCTGTTGCCTCTTAAAGCCCTCCATTCAGACGACACATCTCAGCATCTCTCCACACTTTCGCTAACGTTGCGCTACGCCAGGTCTCTCCCGACGTGTGAAAATGTGTAATAAATAAAGAAAGAAATAAAATTCTACACTTTCTCACTTGGTGATAGATATCAGATACATTTGGATCGAAACTTACCCCCAAACCGTACTATTTGACAGAAGTCGTCTTATTAGAATTTATTCTAGCAAGTAATGGTAGCTGAGGGGACGAAAAAAAGAAGAAAAAAAAACAAAAACAAAAACACACAATAAGAAATGCTAATAATGGGCGTTATGAGAATAAACACTTCAAGATTCCAGAATAATGTTTTAAGCTCGTCTGGAATGGATTTGATTTGGATTTTTAACTTTTTTTTTTTATTTTTTTTTTTAAATAGCTGATGTCAATTCTGTTGATGTTATGTCGAAAACGTAAAGATATATTTACTGCAGGACGCAGAGTTATTTTCTTTACCCCAAAATGGAAAAACCCTGCAGTGTTCATTTCTAGATTTCTACTACAACCAATAAAGCTTACAAAGCGGTCAGTGTCAATAATTTGGTGGCACGAAAATCTTCGGCTTAACGCCGTGCTGCCTACAAAAGTGACTCGGATCACATGTTACCAAAGTGATCAACAATCGAAGCAACAATAGCTACAGCAGCGAGGGAGGGGGGGAGGGCAGAATAAATTAATACTCGATTCCTCCAGCTTTGATGGAATTAGCCGTACTCCTTTTCTCAATGTGCCATGTGAATGTTCTTGTGTTAAATTATTTATTTTTTTTCCTTTTTCCTCCATTCATCTCCTTTTTTTTTTTTTTTTTTTTTTTGACAAGTGAGGCCACCCAGCAGAAAGCAACTGATGCAAAACCCCCGAGTAATCCCTGCGTTTATCTCTCCACCCTGGTTAGTCGGAACACAGTGGCCATTATCTGGCGGATTTGGGCAAACTTTCATTTATTTGTTGGCCTTGGGTATTCTCTTTCCCCCCAAACTCTGGTGTCTGGGTTTAGGATCGCACCCCAAATCCCCCCACTCCCACCCCAACCACCCACCCCACGGATACCGCTATTCCAATGTAAATAGATTTGCATAGAGCCACAATGCATCCATCTGAGGCACTGATTAGTTGACAGAGGAGAGGCCTGTTGGCATGAGGGGGTGAAGGGTTGGTGCATGTAGAAAAGAGAAACTCCTTGAGGACAGGAGAAGGAAGACATGCATATGGATCCGTGTTTGCATGAGGAAAATCTTTGACGCGGCCAAATGGAACCGTTTCAGTTGGACTCTCATGAACGCTGCTGTAAACAAGTCCACCTCTGCCAACCCTTGGCTGTAATCATTACTGCTATGTGTGCTGAACGTAAAACCAAATTTCTACCATGACTACGAGATTTGTTTTTTTATTTTTATTTTTTTACAGTTTGACATTAAAACAAGACAGACGTTTACTCCTCCAACTAAAGAGGCTAATCCAGCTACGTATGCCTACCTACAGAGCCGACATACTAGCACGACTCTCTCAGCGTCCTGATGCTCCACCCCCTTTGTAATTTCCTTCATTAGCGTTCCTTTGATGGATTAACGCCTCGCTGGATAACCTACACTTAACTAATAGCTCTGAAAATTCACACACATTTGCTACAGTTTCATTTAGAGAAGCGTTTAACATACTACGTGCAGTACACGTATTAAAGAATGCAAATCTGCGTACAGCAAACTACGAACGTGGAAAGAAAAGCTTAACGGTACCTATTTAACATAAAGAAAGCAAACCAAAGGCCAACAGAAACAAACAGTGGTTTAGTATTAATAAATAATGATGTAGCAATGGTTAAAGTGATGGTTTAGCAAAGAAAATTACACAGATTTCTTTATAAACATGCATTACACACCATGGCTAAGCCACAGATTCACATTTTCAGATAATCTAGTTTGTAAAATTGTAAGGTTGGAACCACATTTTTACACCACATCGGGTACGAACTAGTTCTTCTACAACCGATAAAATACCACACAGAATTTCAGATATATTATGTGAAAGGACACTGACAGGAAGGAGACGAAGAAGACGAACAAGAGGAAGAAGAAGAAGAAGAATAGTTTGAAGAGAAAGAAGGGAATGAAGTAAAACAAGGTGGAGGAGAAGAAGAAGAGGACAAAGAGGTCGAGGAAGAAGAAGAAGAGATTAAGGAAGCGGAGGAAGACGAATAAGAGGAGAAAAAAGTAGAAGAACATGAAGAGAACGAAGAGGTAGAGGAAGAATAATAAGAGGAATAAGAAAGAAGGAAGAAGAAGTAGAAGAATACAAAGAGGACCATGACAACTAGAAGGAAGAAAAGAGGATAGAAGAAGACGAGGATGACAAAGAAGAATAAGAATAAACATAAGAAGAGGAGGAGGGGGGGGAAGGGGAAGAAGAAGAAGAAGAGGAGGAAGAAGGGTACAGAGAAGACCGAGACAACAAAAGGGAAGAAAAGAAGATGGAAGCAAAGGAGGAAGAGGAAGACAAAGAAGAATAAGAATAAATATAAGAGGAGGAGGGGAAAAAAGAAAAAGATGATGAGCAGTAATATGAAGGTAGGGAAAAAAAAAGAAGAGGAAGACAAAAGATAAGAACAACAAATCTAAGAGAAGGAAAGAAGAAGAAGGAGAAGGTGAAGGAGAGAAATGAGGAAAGGAAGAAGAAAAAGAAGAACAGTAAGATGAAGACACGGGGGGGTGGGGGAAGAAATAGTGTCCCATAATACCTGAACTAATCCAATATCTGCATAACTTCCAGCTATCCTGTGTGTGTGTGTGTGTGTGTGTGTGTGTGTATAAACAACCCCTTTTTCTTCTCGTCTTGTGTGGAATGATAGGAAGATGGCTGCTCAATACCGTTTCAGTGTTCAGGTGGACAGTGAAGCAGGTGCAATCGTTTTTATACTGAAAATTCATTTCATAACAGACTTCCATTATATTCATATAATATTCATTTCACTGGCGTCGTAGCTCGAGTAAAAAAAGAAGACTTGAGAAGTAAACGTCACACACTGAACGTGTCTTAGCTAATCAATTACATGTGGGGTGAGAAAGAAATTGTATAAATTAGGGTTTTTTTTTGGACACCGAGTGAGGATCCAGAGCTGACTGGCGACGATGAAAAGAACGCGCGTGATCGGTTTAGACGTCTGTTCCGTCTCATACTGTTGATCATAACAGAGAAAGGAACATTTTCACACACAGCTGAAGTCTTGAAGGCTGCCTGGATCACAAACGCATTAATGCGAAATGACGATGAAGAAGAGGAAAAAGACTCCAGATGACTGGCTACAAGGGGAGAGAGAGAGAGAGAGAGAGAGAGAGAGGGGAATGAGATAAGTCAGTATGGAGGTGCCACACTGTCAGTGTGTGTATTGCCACTCCCCGCAGTTCCTATTTGATAGTTGCCCCTCCCCCTGCACTAGGACCCCCAGTGTCTCTCCTCTACCCCCAGGCTATGCGCTAGAACAAATTTGAGCTGTGTCATATTGCACGCATTTCAACAAGGCCAACACAGTCACCGCCCTGTCCGCTTAATGAATTAAACCGAGCGAGTAATGGATGTGCTAACACTATTAGCCCTGCTTTCCATATCTGCATTGTGGATTCTGTCGTTTTCTTTTCTCCCACCCCTCACACTCCCTCCCCTTTTTCTCTCTCCCTCTGCCCGTCAGGTTTGCTTAAGGACAAATTGATAATGAGTCCCCTCCCCTACTGTAAGTACAGGACTCAATTCCCCGGCTATCTCTTCATCTCTCCCTAACGGCAGGACAATGGCGTTTAAATTGTCGTTTCCATTAGATGAAATAAGCTGGTTTGGCTTTCGGATTCGAGCACCAGGAATGTGCGGGCCCCATACAAAGGCAAATGAACAACAACCGGGCTAGCATAGCAGGGCCTGTTAGCACATGAAAGCCCTAATTACAGGCCAGCCCCCACCCCCATCTCCCCCCCTCCCCTCCTCCCGTGTCATTACACTTAATTGTAAAGTGTGTCTTAATCAGTTACCATATGAAAAGGTCTGTTAATGGACCGCATGGCTAAAATTCAATTATGTCGTCGGTGAACGATTTGTTAACCAAATAACGATCAATTACGCAAATGGGTTCTCTATGCACCCAAACTGGTTTACTAAGGCCTTAATTTGTCGATTTCAGCCCAGACTGATGGAGCAAAGCTATCATTTAACCGATTCATGATAATCGTCAGGACGGACGTCAAACCGCACACAAGTGGAAAAAGAGAGAAACAAACCTTCCACACGGTGACAATAAAGACCGAAAACATGCAGTGCTACAGTGTAATCGTAAAAGAGGCAGGATTAGTGTGTTTTTGGCTGCGTCTCCACATCATAGCAGCTTTTGCAGGCCGAGACACTCGAAGCTTTGGCTGAGAGCTACTGGAAGGATGAAAAGGCCTTCGAGATGCTTCAATAAAAGAGAGATTATAATAAGCGGCGTCGTTGTGGCGCCTTTCGAAAATGCTAATCGGGCCTATCACGAGCTGCCCGCTACGCCGTACGTGGCGTGCCGTTTAACTCAACTTCTCGCCAACAATTTAAAAAAAGCAAGAAGCAGCCACCGAACACCGTGGCGTGAGAGAGGAGAACAGAGGGTAAAAAAAAACCCGAGAAAGAACTTGAAGAGGAGGGACGGCGTCGACTCGTCATAATTTCCATAAAAAAAAAAAAGAAAAGAATTATAAATCTATATTAGACATCTTTCAATGAGAAGCCTATCTGCAGCAAGCAACAAAACCCTCCCCCCACACCCT
>JANDJT010000228.1:27936581-27947315 GCA_024331685.1 Stegophilus panzeri
CAAATACACGGTCTAATCACAACTACACTCAAATACACAGTCTAATCACAAATACACGGTCTAATCACAACTACACTCAAATACACAGTCTAATCACAAATACAAATACTAAAAAGTAATCCAGCACTAAAACACAAATACACACAATCACAAATACAGACTGTCTAATCACAACTCCACTCGGTCTAATCACATTCAAAGAGCTTTTCACATTTCTTCAGTTTTACAATCTCACCACTGGAAAATATTTTTCTTTCTGCCCTCTCACACTCTATGCTTCTCACAGAGTCGCAACTGGATTACAGTTAAGGTACACCCTAGCCCCCTGACCCCAACACACACACACCTCTCTCTCTCTCTCTTAAATCCACAAAAGGGGGAAAAGAAGTGTGCTCCTGGGATTAGAATATGTTTTGACACACCATGTACATCATCCCTTTCCACTTCTTCACTCTCCATCTCTCTCTCGCTCAAAAAAAGAGGGATGTTCAGTTTATTCGCAGCATGTTTTTGAATTATGATGCTATCTTACAGTTCCCAGGTGACTTTCCTCCTCTCTCTGTCACACACTCACAACCAACATACACACTTTCTATCAAGCTGCCTTCTCAAAGTGGCAATTAGAAAGCTCTGGGTCGGAGCAAGGGAGCTTTAAAACAAAAAAAAAAAACGTCACCTGTGAGGAGGATTACGGACACACACACACCCCCTGAGTACACACACATGCATTAGCGTGTTAATGGGGGGGGAAAGTGTGAGAGCTGACGCAGTGTTTACCTTTTTGTTGTTTTCTTTAATGTCTTGAGGATTCAGAGACTTGTAGTCACTAGGGGAGAAAGACCGAGAGAGAGAGAGAGAGAGAGAGAGAGAGAGAGAGAGAGAGAGAGCAGCAGGATATGCATCATTAGTAATAGTGGTAGAATTGTGCACCAATGTACTTGCATCACACAGTTTCAACTGGTATCAGACCGAAATCCAATCCCCATCTCCGTGTTTAATTACACATATGAGCAGGTGTACAGTATAACAAATGGCTTTCATGGACTTTGGCATAAAAGACTATTCCCCTGAACAACATTTCTGAATTATGCGTCAGGTCCAGCACAAAAACATTCTCAGGTAATAATTCAGCGTTTCAGGCCCGATTAAAGCTCTATATGTTATCTATCTATGTGCAGATAAACTAGGAGGAGGATGAAGGACATTAGACAAATCAGTAGCCCAGGGTGTTTATCATCAACTCTCATGCTTAATAATACACACCCTCACCTCACGGTTCAACACGTCAGGAGAAAATAAAGACACTAGCCTGTCTGTATTAAAGCAGGTAACTAGCTCGCCAGATGTCTTCCGTTATGCTAGCTACCACTTTTTAGCCACGTCGGTCAGGTCAGGTAAGTTTCTGTGCAAGCGAAACATGGGACTGGTATCTTATCAGTAGAAATTCTCCCCACAATAAGAATTAGTCTCCCCTTGATCATAACGATAAAGCCTAGTTGATGGCGTATTTCAGCGTGCGACCCGTCCGCAGCTCAAACAAGTAGGTCGGAAGGCGGACGTGAATCTGAGGACGAGTTTAATGGCTAAACGTGGAGCTGCCTTCTATATCTGGAACTGGTTCGGTTACAGAAAATCGGACGTGCGAGCAAACGACCGTAATATGGCGAAGTCTGCCGAAAAAGGCTGGGTACGAACGGTGGAAACGCTTCCGATTTGTTCCACCATCTCGAACACAAACCCGAGTATGAAGAAAGTATGAAAACGCGCGAGGAGACAGACACCAACGTCAATCAGGCCTGAAGTTAAGACTACTCGGAAGAAAATAGTCAGCGCGTTTGATAACCGCATCCCTTATGATAAGCGAAGTAAACGATGGAGAGAACCGACAGAGGAAGTGGCGTTTTGTATGCCGTCATTCCAAACTGTCGAGAAGGAAAGATTCGAATGATATAACATGCCTCGACGACAGACACGTGGAGTAGCCGAGCGACCGAGCCGTACGTTAGCCGAGCGGTCCACTTCATAACGACTGACTGGAGTTTGAACAGCTGTTGCGAGTGGCTTGAAGCAGTTTGTTGAAGAATGGGGTTTAGACGAGGAGAAACAAGCAGCTGTCGCGTGTAACCTAAAACAGTGGTGAAGGGTACTAGATTTATATCGTCACTGATATCATTATCGCAATAAATACCAGAAAATATCGTGATAAAGTTTTACGTCCGTATCGTGCATGCCTTGGGACCGGGAAGCCTTGGGACCCCCCATCCATGTATACAAAACATTTTCAGGTAAATCGATATGATTCACTTTGATTTTGTTTACTGGTGATTTGATAATAGATGAGTAATAGATGAGACACATTATTTTTCTCCACATTTTATAATAATAATAATAATAATAATAATAATAATAATAATAATAAAGTCATCAAAACTCTGGAGTAACAACAAATGAAACTATGGGAATTATGTTGTGATAAAAAACAAAACCCAAAATAACTGAGTATTTTATCATCTTCTCTTTTCACCTAGAATCTCCAGAAATGTATTCTTGGCGTTTTCTCATCCGATTTCTTGAGGAATTTCCCTGAGATGCTTTTTAAACAGTATTAAAGGGAGTTCCCGCCGACGCTGGACTCTTATCGGCTGCTTTTCGGAATATTTCCCTCCGAGTCGTCCGTTTAAATAAAGATTTTTTTTTGTGTAAATAAAATGTTACTTTTCTAATGAAAGAGACGAATACGTCGTCACGATTATATTTTTTGTCTACGACACCGATTTCACACGTTCAATCTCACAGCTTCAGATCAGAAGGTTTTTTAGCATCACGAGAGACGTTTCAGTCGAGTGTCCACAAACTTTTGACCGGTAGTGTGTGTGTTAACAGGGTGAAGTAACAGGGCAACAGATTTCAAACAAATTTGAAATTTAAGGACAATTATAAACAACAACAACAACAACAACAACAAAAAGTACTCAAACAAATATCTTTAAAGTTGTAAAACAATGAAATAACATATGATAATTAAATATGTAGCATATATTCTGTAGCATAAACTCTAAGAGCTCCCTATGGCACATGGTGGTGTGTATGGGGGGGGGTTAGGATGGGGCAAGAGAGAGAGCAAGAAAGAGACAGTCCAAGGGGGTTGTGTGTGTGTGTGTAAGTGTGTGTGTGGAGATGGACACGTGTTAGGATCGCTTGTGTAAATGTTGTAATTAAGGCGGATTTGAGGCGTGCTGATGAGAGCAGTTTCGCCATCGCTCACAAATTCAACAGAGGGATTACATTCGCCATCTCTCTCACGCTGCGCCTGCCCCTTACAGAGACAAGCTGTACAAGTGTGTTCATGTATTTATAGTGTGGTATGGTGTGTGTGTGTGTGTGTGTGTGTGTGTGTGAGAGAGAGAGAAAGATAATCCTTTTCAGTTTGATGAGTGATCAGAATCTTCCGAAAAACACATACGTGTATGTGTGTGTGTGTGTGTGTGTGTGTGTGCGTGTGTGCATGCACGTGTGTGTGCGTGTGTGTGTGTGTATCAGTAATACGGGTGAACAGTAGGGTCGCACATGCAATTAACTAGCAGGTGTAATCAGGAAAACAATCAGCTAATAAGGATTCTCAGTAAATAAGATGTGTGTGTGTGTGTGTTTGTGTGTGTGTGAGCATGTGTGTGCCCTCTATAAAATATTGTAATGTGCGTTTCCACAGAGGTGTCAGTAACTTTTGGGGAACTCGGAAGTGTTTGGTTCTTTGAGAGCACTGCGGGAACTCGGACCCGTGTGCACGTACAGTAAAACAAGTGACGCAAACTGAACAGAAACCTTTCAATCCGGAGAAAAAGAGCTCAGGATTGACGTTTTGCTTCGCTGTGTGAATGTGTTAGTATTTAGGCAGTTTTTCAAACCAGCACGGCACGAAATTTCTTGCTTTCGCCCTTAAAAAAAAAAAAAAAAAAAGTTTCCCTAGAAACGTCTTACGTACGCTGCAAACAAATCTACTCCTTCTTCTTACTTATTAGTATCTGTCGAATATCTTTAAAATATCCTTCAAACAGGAAGGAAGCGATCGAAGAAGAACTGTCCGACATCTGACCTCGCCCCGATCTGACCAGTTCCCGAAATCAAATCAGTTCCTCTGCTGGTTACGATAAGTCTTTTCAGAAAAATTCGACAAACATTAAACCACTCGTTCATGAGAGGTCACACTACGGAGAAACCATCTTTAGACATCCCGGTCTACGTTTTTAAAAATGGTGGCATGAGACCAATCAGAGGTGCTCAGGTTCACATGTTCCTCCATAACAGCTCCTGGTCCAGAAATCAGTACTATGGAAAAGGAACTAAAAGGTTCCTGGAAGATAAATGAGCCCTGGGTCATCTGGTGGAGATGCACGCATAGATCAGGAGTTCATTTTTGAGAGAGAGAGAGAGAGAGAGCGCGAGCGCGCGAGAGAGTGAGAGACAGTGAGAGAGAGCGAGAGTGAGAGTAAGAGAGAGCGAGAGAGTAAGAAAGAGTGAGAGACAGTGAGAGAGAGCGAGAGTGAGAGTAAGAGAGAGCGAGAGAGTAAGAAAGAGTGAGAGACAGTGAGAGAGCGAGATGGAGTGAGGGAGGGAGATAGAGTGAGAGAGAGAGGGAGAGAGGGAGAGAGTGAGAGAGTGAGAGCGAGAGAGAGTAAGAGAGAGTGAGAGAGAGAGAGCGAGAGAGTGAGAGAGAGAGTGAGAGAGGGAGTGTCACAAAAATACTATTTTGTCAGTAATATAGCTGAAATCATTATATATGAGTTTGCACTGGGGTTGAAGGTGTGTGTGTGTGTGTGTGTGTGTGTGTGTGTGTGCGTGTGTGTGTGTGAGAGATTCTCTTACATGAGATCTGGTCTGAAGTGGTGGAGCAGGGCGCAGAAGGCGAGGCCGTTCCTCCATGATGTTGTGAAGTTGGTGATCTTAACACCGCGGTAGTTCTTGGTCACCTCTCGGCACCAGACGAGCAGCGAATGACTGGCATTCGGCCTTCCTCCCAAAACTGGACTAGGCACCGGACTCTCCTACACACACACACACACACAGAGAGACTAAAACAACAACAACAACAACAAATAATCCCACACACGCTCCTTCAAATGTGTCCAAATTAAGAAGGGTTTATCACTGAGATTTATCATACGGCTGACTGACACAATGTTAATAGAAACCTCATCTTTATCATTTAGACAAATCCCCCACGCCCACTCCACCCCACCCCACCCACACACACCCTTCAGTATCTTGACCATCCAATCTGATCTATCTCTCTCCAATTAGCTCTATAAGCTTAGCTTGCCCTCTCCAAATGAGACGCGCACGCACACACACACACACACACACACACACACACACACTCTTCCACGCTCTCCTTAATGAAAACACGAGGTCTGACCATGCCTAATGCAAACACATTATTAATTAACGCTGCAGCGTTTGAAGTCTTATCAGGTCGGTGGAGAGGATGGGAATCTTGTGGAAAATGGGATTGGCGAAATCCTGCAAAATCCCAAATCAGAGAGCTCGGCGAGAGCAGCCCCGGCTCTGACCTAATCCCGTTAGACGGTCAAAAAGTGGCGTCACGGATCCGGCCTGGCCAGAAAATCATACCGCAACACACACAGGAAGAAATGCAGGTCAAAACAAAACTCGTGTCAATGTGGTTCGGTGTCTAAATATAAATCTAACACAAACAACCGACAACACTTCCTGAAGAAACAGAAGCCTTATTTGTAAGTATCTGCGTGCGTGCATGTGTGTGTGTGTGTGTGTGTGTGGAGTGACACACTGCTGGGGCTCCAAACACAAGCCAGGCATGAATGTGTACAATCTGAATGTGTACAACAGATGAAGAACGCCCCCCTTTGGACAGGATGTGCTACTGCAGGAAGAAACACACACACACACACACACACACACACACACACACACAGAGGAAAGAAAAGGAAAAACCTGAACCCACTGACGCACGCAGCTCTGAGCAGATCAACACTTGGAGAAAATCTTTAGGCTCTGTATATAAACTGAAGAGAAAGTTCTTCATGTTCGTAAAGAAAAGAACGTCTTATCTTTACCTTCATAACGTGAACGTCTTTGTCTTTATGCCTGAGGAGAAAAGGTCTTTTTTTTACATCTTCACATTCAAGCCTCATTTCAGCAAATAGGTCTTTATCTGTAGTCGCTAGTAAAGAGCGAAACCTCATGTTAATAACGGTTCAATCTTCATGATCAGAACGTGTGTGTGGTGGCCCGGGAAAACCCTTCACACGGTGAAGGCAAGGTTTCACATCTTCTACTACATATACAGCGGCTCTGAAAACTACAGGCTTTCTCGCACAAAAATGTTTCTCTTCTGCACGCATCTCAAATCACGCAAGAGGTGGGGGTTTTTTTTTTTTGTGCTAAGTTTTTGTGCGGAAAACTACTTGAATTGGCGAAACTGCAACCGTACGAAATTGTTCCGCAGCGACGTTTGTTGGTAAATGAGACGTTTTCGCTGTACTCATGATCAACGCGCGTAAATCGAACACGGCTTTGGCTTAACGCGCGTCGTGATGACGGGTCTCGGCCCGAATCTGCGGAAAATCTGCGGTAGTTTTGAAAAATTCAATTTCAATTCAATTGTATTTGTATAGCGCTTTTAACAATGGACGTTGTCTCAGAAACATATACACACGGGATACAAATACTCAATCTATTCCTCCAGACATGAATCCAAAATGGCAGATTTCCAAAAAAACTAGTGATTAGGGAACGGATTATAGTTTAGGACACACGCAGAAACAGATTTTGTTTCCTTCCTATGGAAATATTTCCATTAATAAAAGTGTAAAGTTGAATGTGTGTGTGTGAGTGTGTGTGTGTGTGTGAGAGAGTGTGTCTTGAGCCCCTAAGCTATCTCACTTGACTTTTCCTTTCCACTTGTCACCAGCATTATTAATCTTTTAAGACTATGACTCACACACACACACACACACACACACACACACACAGAAATTCACAGTAAGAACATAAACATGAGCAATAAGAGAAGGATATGAGAGAGAAAGACTGAAACACTAAATCTGTCGCAAGTTTTCTCCCCAAAATTACACCGAGTTTAATTAACTGAAAACTGTTTACTAAAAAAATTAATGATTTTCTGGGACCCAGGAGGAAAGCAGCAAATGGTACACTCAACCTGAAAGTAATTAATAAATGCAGCATTCTTTAACCAAACACACACACACACACACACACACACACACACACCCTCCTGAGCCAGCTACCTGAGGCTCTTCTGGCGCTTTCAGCCATGTTGTTGAAAGTACGTGTTTAATTCCGTGCCTGTAATTATCCACCGTTTCAGGCCAGGTGCTATTAAAGCAATTAAGAAGTGAAAGGAGTTTTAGTGGTGGCGGCACCCGGGCTACCGCATGCGCGCGCACGCACACACACACACACACACACACACACACACACACACTCATACCTGAGCCTCAGGTGGAGTTCTGAATGACTTTGTTTTTTGCGAGGATTTGTGAATGACACTGTTTTGACACGTGAACCTACTTGTTCAACACGAGACGTCTGTACGCTGTAAGCTAACCTGCACCAGATATTTTAGATTATTACTTCCACATGCATTGCTCAAGGCATCACTCATATGAGGTTGTGAACAACTTGTGTCAGGGTAGAATCTTAAAATAAAATAAAATAAATAAGAGTGTGTATGAGCATTTTGGACTAGGTTTGATGATCTTCTTTAGAGCATTTAATCAGACGTATTATATTGCCTAGAACATTAACACACAGTTGAAGTCATAAGTTACACGATACGTCAAGAGCCAGGCGGAGGGGGGTGTAAACTTTTGAACAGGATGATCGGTGTGAATGATTCGTTTGCTTCAAGACCTTCTTTTCCCCCCATTTACTACCGCCCTTCAGAAGCTACACAAGATATGTACATGTTTCCCAGAAGACAAAATAACAACAATTTACACCGATCATCCTGTTCAAAAGTTTACACCCCCCTCGACTCCATGTATCGTGTTGCCTTCTCGAGCATCAGTGAACGTTTGCACCTTCTGTAATAGTCGTGTACGAGTCCCTCAGTCGTCCTCAGTGTGAAAAGATGGATCTCGACGTCATATAGTCGCTGTTGGAAAGGGCTCAGATATGCAGAATATTCTGGAAAAGTAAAGAATGTGCAGGACCTGGAGGATTTTTCTGAAGAACAGTGGGCAGTTTAACTGCTCAGGACAAACAAGGGACTCGTGAACAACTCTCACAGAACATAAACACATCATGTCGTGGATCATCCGGGTAACGACACACAGGATTAATAAATCATTAAATAAAATTGCCTTTAATGTGTAAAGTCTGCATCTTTAGTTTCTCTCTCAAGCTAAAGGGCTTATGTTGCCAATAATAATAATAATAATAATAATAATAATAATAATAATAATGGAGCTACCAATTTATCACTGTGCTAACCTTCTATCTAAATCACACACTCAGTAGCACTACCTATGAATTAACAGCTTCATAAAAATAAATCCTTCCGGGACTCAGGAAATCATTCATTTAAGCATCGTACACGTGACGTTTTTGCGCCAGGTCGACTGTATCGGTAATTATCTAAAAGAAAAAAAATTCCCGCCCTGATATTCCCTCGTTTATGACATTAGGGCTGTGACTTCCTTAGACCATTACCTGCAACTTCACCCAGTCAACATCAACGTTGTGTGACTGCAGGTCAACTTCATAAAAACATTAAATAAATACCATATCCGATAAATAAACTACTCAAAGTACTCCATTTTAAAGTTATATATACATATATATATATATTTTAGTATTATTTCAGTTGTTGCAGCTCCAAGTGTATTTGAAATTCATCCACAAATCCACTATCATTAAAAGTCTGTATATACAAAATTATTTTTTTTAAATTCACATGAAGTGAAACCGACCAAATTCATCATCTAAATTATATCGAATGTACAATTTTCTTTAATTCTTTAAGTCTTTAATATTGTGAGTGTGGTGCTCGCGGTGGAGCGCCGACACCAAGCTACTGTATGTGCTGAGGAAGAACGTTGTTTTGACTTCAAGATGGCAGCTAATACCGGTTTTAGTGTTTAGTTCAGGCCATTTTATCCATTTTTATACATAACAGTGTACAAAAATGTTGTTGTTTTTTTTTGAAAACCCCACACAAACACACACAATCTGTCGGAGATACTGAACATGGTTTCTGACATGGAGTTTACATGAAACTAAACTGCAGGGTATAAAACTTGTCTGCTACATTCATATCGTAGCCTCGGTGCAAAACACGTGAGCGAGAGGGACATTTGTAGGTTTCTTGTAAATACCATTTGAATACATTATGCGACAACCAGGAAAGCAGTATGTCCGACATTTCCGATATAATTTAAATAGAGAATTTCATCTGATACTACTATAAACAGTACCGCAACATTTTGACAAAACTTAAAAAAAAAAAAAAAAAAAAAAATTAAAAAAAAAAAAAAGGTTTAAATGTTCCCGAAAAACCAATATGAAGGGAAAATTTCATGCTCCACACATACTTATCAAACGACTCAGTGTCTCGCCCTGAGCGACAGAGGTGAAGGGGAGGGGGAAAGAACAGAAAGGCGGAGGAAATCTTGCCAGCGTTCTGATGCTAGAGGCGAGGATTAGAGTCCCGCCTAGCAAACATCATACAGCCTATTAGAATAAAAACCATATTCATCCCCAGCCAGTGCACAATACCCGCTGTAAATGAGATGCGGCATTTCAACACGGGCCAAAAATAAAAACAGACGAAAGCAGAAAGTCATCGGTGTGTCAACAACAACACACACACACAAACGAAAACAACTGGGCAGGGTGGAGAAAGTGAATCTCAATGACAAATAAACGTCTCCATTCTTCATTAATTCATCGTCAGCCATGTCAGTATATTTTGTGTAAGGCGTTTCTCACACACAGAAGTACACCACACACCAGACTGGAATCCATCATGAGCTGAACGAGTGACGTTACATCCGAGTCGTACATTTTTCTGTGAAAGTGCTTCACATGCATGTGGCTAAAACGGACTAAAGGCATACACACGCACGCAAGCACGCACGCACACACGCACGCACACACACACACACAGGGCTGCAAGATGCACAAAAACAACCCACGATGTTTTACACACAGCTGCATACAGATGGAAATAAAAGGCTCTGAAGGAAAGGAAAGGAAAGGAAAGGGGCGGGCGGACCTAAAACGGGAACCTGGTTCTGTCCTGCAGGTCCATTCGATACGTACAAACATGACAGCTGCTAATTTACACATCTGTCTCCTCTGGCGAGACGATAATATGAATAAATCATGGTGTAAACTCGGATCGGGTCAGAATGTTTGTGAGAGAACAGTGTGTGTATGTATTTTATATATATATATATATTATATATATTTAAAAAAATACAGGTGCATCTCAAAAAATTAGCATATCGTGGAAAAGTTCATTTTTTCCCCGAAATTTAATTCAAAAAGTTGAACTTTCATATATTCTAGATTCATTACACATAAAGTGAAATATTTCAAGCCTTTATGTTTGTTTTAATCTCGATGATTACGGCTCACGGAAATCAAAACTCCGGTATGTGAAAATATTAGAATAAAGAATTTATAATACAGAAACGTGGACCTTCTGAAAAGTGTGTTAATTTATTCGGT
>JANDJT010000228.1:28037866-28060781 GCA_024331685.1 Stegophilus panzeri
AAGAAAGAAAGAAAGAAAGAAAAGGCAATTAACAGACAAACTAAAGAAAGACAAGAAAGAAACAAGGCAGAAAGAAAGACAGAAAGAAAAGGCAATTAAAAGACACAAACTAAAGAAAGGATACAAAGAAAGAAAGACAAAAACAAATCATGAAAGAAAAAAAGAAAGAAAGAAAGAAAGAAAGAAAAGGCAATTAACAGACAAACTAAAGAAAGACAAGAAAGAAACAAGGCAGAAAGAAATAAAGAAAGAAGCCCACTGGAGCTTTCCCTTGGCCAGTAGGCTAGCTAATGAATGTATGATTTGTCCACCTGGAGTAGAAGGAGAAAGACCTGAAGGCCAGTGTAATGTAGAGAACAATGTGCAGAATGAACAGTATACAGTATGATTGTTAATCAGAGAAAGGCAGGTCTCAGCAGACCGTCCTACATCCAAACCCTAAATCTTTCACCTGTGCAGGTATGAACTGTGGAACGGTTACAGGCCGGCTCCGGTGGATCAGTCCGGAGTTTCTCTAAGCGCTGCTCAGGAAGCTCTGGTAGAAGCGCTGGCTGAGAACGAGCACAACATCTGGGCCAGAGAGCACATCAGGCAGGGCTGGAGCTACGCACCACAGCAGGTGGAGTTAACACACTAACGGACATACGGAACGTTGTGTGCAGGAAATAATCTCACCAGGATATGCCATTTAGTCATAGAAATGCAATATGAACAGTATATTGTGTGTGTGTGTGTGTGTGTGTGTGTTTGTGTGTGTGTAATACATCGTGTGTATATACTGTACATTTTTGTTTAAAGCCTCCCAAAACAACTGTTTGTGGCAGCAGCACAATGCATAAAATCATGCATCGAATTAAAGTCATTAAAGTTAGCGTCATTAAAGTTATATCATTAGCTTAGCATTTTGCTTCTCGCATTTAGCATAATATGCTATCTCGCATTTGTTCTACCTATTGCTATTAGTAGCTGTGTTACCTTTTTTCAGTTTTGTTCTCTCTTGCTCTCGTATATCTCTGGCCTTGTTATTAACTTAACATGCAGTGCCCTCCACTAATATTGGCACCCTTGGTAAATATGAGCAAAAAAAGCCTGTGAAAAATTGTCTTTATTGTTTAACCTTTTGATCTTTTGTTAAAAAAATTAACCAAAATACTCTGCTCTCATGGATATCAAACAATTGCAAACTTTCTGACCCCAAGACACAATTAACTCCTGCAATTCTTCACTTCACTTCTCTGTGATCCTTGGAGATTTTTTATCCACTCGAACCGTCCTCTTCACAGTGCGTTGAGACGATATAGACACACGTCCAATTCCAGGTTGATTCATAACACTTCTAGTTGACTGGAACGTCTTAATTATTGCCCTAATGGTGAAAATGGGCATTTTCAATGCTTGTGCTATTTTCTTATAGACACTTCCCATTTTATGAAGCTCAACAACCTTTTGCCGCACATCACAGCTACATTCCATGCTCTTACCCACTGTTATGAATGACTAAGGGAATTTGGCCGGTGTGTTACCTCATATTTATACCCCCGTGAAACAGGAAGTCATGGTTGAACAATTTCCTGTTCCTAGTCACCCAGGTGTACTAAATAAATGTAAAATACCAATGGGAATATACTTCAAATGTATTTTCCTCATTTGAATTCATAGGGGCGCCAACAATTGTGGCACACCTATATTTAACAAAGATATTTTTCATAAACCTGTGTTTTGTTTGCAATTGTTTGATATCCATGAGAGCAGAGTATTTTTGGGAATTTTTTTTTTAAACAAAAGATCAAAAAAGTTGAACAATAAAGACAATTTTTCACAGCCTTCTTTGCACATATTTACCATATAAGGGTGCCAATATTAGTGGACGCCACTGTATCCTAATCTATTTTAGACTTTTGTTTGTTTACAAAGCCCCGTTTGTTAATTTGGCTTTATTGTACGGTTATTCGGATATTTATGCGTATTTAATATCACTTCGCTGTTCATTATAGCCTTCTGCTCTATGTATTATCCATCATCCTACCTACGGTTTTCAATCAATAAGAACACTTTTTTGGTTGAAAATGATTTGATTCGAATGAGAAATAGTATCGTTTCATGTTTCAGGACATTAAGGGGAAGAGGAGCCCTCATCTGGTGCCGTTCTCTCTGTTGGATGAGAGAAGCAGACAATGTGCTAAAGAGTCAGCGAGGGATGTGTTAGGAACCCTGCTTGGTTTTGGATACACTGTAGAAGCATCAGAGGAATGGCAGTGTGAGTTATTAGCACATAATAATAAACAAAAAGAATAACATCTGGTAGGTTAGCACAGTCAGAAGCTAATATTAGTATTACCAGGTAGGTCACCTTATCACTAGAAGATTACAAGTTTGATTAGTGGAAATGCCACAGCCGTTCTTGCCCGGGAATCTCTTGGAGCAGTCGTCTTTACTCTGTAGATACTCTGCAGAAGACAGCAGTAAGCCATGAGATTATCCTTCAAATCTTAATTCTAACCTATTTAACATAAGCAGTCTGATTAGTTTTGATAGTCCACTTTAGTCTAACATGCTAATCCTATTCTAACCGTAATTCTGAGCCAGAAACTAGAAAATGAGAAGAACACTGCAAAAACGAGATTAAAAACACACAGTCTGAGCAATTACAGGTAATTAGGTGTCTACAATCATTAAGATACAAACAGGAAGTCTGAACAAACAGGAAGTGTGAACTCAATTCCAAAGCACTACTAATTTGACACGATCTCTTTATTTCTAGCCCTGGGCCCTGACGTGAAGGCTGCGAGTGAGGAGAGGGTTCGGATATTCCGTGTGGAGCACACGTTTGCAGTGCATGATGGGAAATGGTATTTTGAGTTTGAGGCAGTCACTGCTGGAGAGATGAGAGTGGGATGGGCTCGAGTGGGATGTCAAGCAGATATGGAGTTGTGGTCAGACGAGCAGGCCTTCGTGTTTGATGGCTCAAAGGTATCTATTTTACCTTTGTCTATTCCCTGTGCGTATATAGGGACAATTCGGATCGATCAATTTGCCATTAAATGCTTTATCATTTCAGTTTATTTGGTAGCACAACTGCTTTCCATCCAATTTGCCAAAATGATTTTCAGTTTAAAGGCAATTCTAGGAATAATGCTGTTGGTCTGTTGGTCTCATTTGTGTAGGGTCACTGGTGGCATGGTAGCACTGCCCCATTTGGTCATGTTTGGCAGAAGGGGGATGTGATTGGCTGTTTGTTGGATTTGACTCGGAGAACCATGATGGTCACTTTAAACGGAGAGCTGCAGCTGAACACTTATGGCTCTGAAATTGCTTCCAAAGGGTTCAGTGCAACTAGTGGTGAGTTTTTCTACAATAATATATGGTTTTACGTCTACACGTTATTACATGTTATTACAAGTCTACTGCAATGTAATACACTTGTTACTACTAATAATAACATTGTGCATGGCGCCGCTTGAGTATAATTTTTTTCCAACCAGATAATTGCATAGTAATAACTTGGCTATTACATAGTAATATGGCTATTGCATATATGACTTTCATTTTGATTTGTTTATATTTGTTTACATTTTAATTTCTATGATCTTCTGTACCCCAGGCTTTGTTCCTGTGTGTGTTTTGGGTGTGAATCAGGTGGGACAGTTGAATTTAGGCCAGCAGGTCAACTCACTGAAATACTTCAGTGTGTGTGGGCTTCAGGAGGGCTACCAGCCTTTTGCCCTGAACATGAGCAAAGATCCACCTCTCTGGATGAGCTGCAGAGAGCCCTTATTTGTACAAATATCAGAGGACCATCCCCGCTTACAGGTAAGTAAAGTAATGGTTAGACCTTAGAATTTATGAAACTCAGTTGGCAGACATTCTTGTACATGGTCTACTTGGTTTCAGTTTCAGCAAAGTTTCAGTGATTAGCATGGGCATACTATAGTATTAGTAGTCTGGGATGTTCTCCTAAGAGCAAGCAACTGACCAGTTCAGGATCATCTCAATGCTTAGCATGGAATGAAAAGACCTTTTTTTGCTGGGTAGTGAGGAGGCTGATGGAGTTCCTCACTGACAACAGCTACATAGCACTTCAATAAGGTGTCCCAAGAGTACCTGGCTGTCTGGAACGTTCATAAGTGGCAACCCAGCTGATTAGGGAAGCATAAGAGAACAAGTCAGTGCTCTGGCTCTAACTGGCCACTGCATATGAATCCATCCCCCACAAGGTGGTCCAGATAGCCATGACCAAGCACAATGTACCAGGCAAGGTGGCAGCCCAGGAATCTTAGCAGCATTGCCCTCTAAAGGGAATAACACCAAACTACAGCTTCCCTTGAAGTTGCTAGAAGAGGAATTCAAGGTGTCTCTGGCAAGAGAAGTAATGATGTACAAAAACTTCAGTGACTCCATGGCCCAGGGTGGTGTGGTGGTCAAAATGAGCAGGAAATTTAGAGCAGAGAAGGCCATGCTGCACTACAATGACCTAGTAGGATTAGTGATTAGAGGAAGGGCTGGACTTGGAAAATTCTCAACTCCCCATTATGAAACAGCTAAAGGAAGGAAGAGATGCAGACTGTACAAGGATGAGGTGTTAGCAGCTGTAGATGAAAATTGGTAAAACAACTATATGGGAATGAAACAGCTAGGAGCCTAAATGAGGTGGGTGCAGGCCATGGACAGGAAGGTTACATGGGCGGATCTATGGCAAGCAGAACCACAGTGCATCAATTTCTGTGTTTAAACAGTGTACAACATCCTGCCTAGCCCATCAAACCTCTTCAGCTAGGGCAAAGTGTAGTCACCAGATTGTCCACTGTAGTCCAGGAGAGGAACTCTGGAGCACATCCTGAGCTGCAGCCTAAAAGCCCTTGGAGAGAGATGGTACCACAGGCACCATGACCAGGTACTGAAAGCTATAGCAGAAGCCATCAGCCTGCCCAATAGCAGCAGCAGGAAGTGAACATGCACCCCTACCCTACGGATTTGTGAAAGCTGGAGAGCAGCCAGGATCAAGACACGGAATGCAATCAGGCATACTAGCAATTGTGCAAGACTGACAGCTCACAATGGGCCTAGACAACATTCCCATGGCACATTGTCCAGATGATCTTGAGGCCATCTGGTCTCTGAGTCAACCAAAAAATCCTCCTTTGGGAGTTGATAGTACCGTGGGAAGATAATTTATACCAGCCTGTTTATACCAGCTGCCCCTGGGTATATATGACCTTTACGTACAGATACAATTTTAGAAAGCTAGTAATAAAATAAGTAAAAAGACTAGGGTTCTAAGGGTTTGCCAGCAGTAAAAAAATTATTCACACATAAAGAAGAGACATAAGGCCTAACAAAAATATCTAATATCTATCCATTCATTTTCTGTACCGCTTATCCTACAAAGGAGCCTGGAGCCTATTCCAAGGAACTCGGGGCACAAGGCGGGGGACCCACTCGACAGGGGGCCAGCCCATCGCTGGGCACAATCGCACACACATTCACACACTATGGACAATTTTGTAAAATGCCATTCAGGCTACAACGCATGCCTTTGGATTTGGGGAGGAAACTGGAATACCTGGAAGAAACCCTCAAAGCACAGGGAGAGCATGCAAACTCCATGCACACAGGGCAGAGGTGGGAGTCAAATCCCCAACCCTAAGCCACCATGCCCCTCAAAATCTAATATCTTAATATATACTGTGTTAAACTACCACTACTCTGAAAACTACTAGAAAAAAGTCAAACATTGTGTAATAGCTAATGATGTAACCTTTGTTTAATTGTACTCCCAGGTTAGTTACATTGATGGGTCGGTTGGTCACCTTCCAGCGCTGAAGGTCACCCAGCGGTCAGTGGGATTACCCGACAGTCTCAGCACTGATGTTGAGTTCTATCGCCTGAGCTTGCCCATAGAGTGTGTACAAGTATTCACCAAACCTGTAGATGGTGCAGTACCTCCAGCTAGCAGTGTAGCATGCCACATTAAGGAACCAGAAGAAGGGGAGGTGGACTCTGACTTTGAAATGCTGATGAAGTCAGCCCACAGACACACAGGAACTAGAGATGAAGTAAACAACCATAAGGATCATGCCCAAGAAAAGACTTCCAGACTTAAGCAAAGGTCAGTTCACTGTAATCCACTGTAGTCTTTCCTAAAAAGGGCTTGTGAGGGCCATACGTTTGTAGTAAACCTCATACAACAAGTTTAAATAAAACCAGTGACAACTTTAGCTTATTCTGTAAAGAAATTAGTAAGATGATTGGACTCAAAATTGTCCCATGCCATTGCATGCAAAAAGTACTCTATATGGGACTAGCAAGAACACTTGTTTTAGAAAACTATCAAAGATATAACTATCTATCAAACAAAATGAACAACAAGGGTTCCAGAACTAGTTTCTTTAAGATAGGTGATTTGGTTTAGTATTATGTTCTCGGATTTGCTTTTTGGCTCAGAGTTTGGTGCTTTATAGGTTTCTTTTGAAGAAGAAACCAGGATTGAACACTAGTGGCTCTTCAGCCCGGCTACTGGAGGAGGTGCTAGCGATTGAGAGGGACAGTGGTAACCAATTTGCCAACTGCACTAAGGTTAGAGACTAAAAATCTTTAAATACAATTCCAAAAAAGTTGGGACAGTATCGAAAATGCTTGTAAATGATTTGTACTTTGACTTAAACAAAAAACGTATAAAGATGAGGTATTTGATGTTTTACCTAATCAACTGCATAGTTTTTTTTTGAAGATAAACGTTTATTTTGAAATTGATGCATACAGCATGTTCCAAAAAGTTGGGACAGGGGGAATTTAGGACTAATAGCGATGTGAGAAGTTGAAATGAGAAAGTGATGTGAAACAGGTGAGGCAATTGTCTAATCATAGTATATAAGGAGCCTCCAAAAAAGGCCTAGTCCTTCAAGAGCAAGGACGGGTCAAGACTCAACAATCTGCCAACAGATGCGTCAGAGAATAATCCAACACTTTGAGAAGAACATTCCCCAAAGACAAATTGATAGGATTTTGGACATTTCACCTTCTACAGTGCACAATATAATTAAAACATTCAAGGAATCCGGTCAAATCTCGGCGCGTAAAGAGTAAGGCTGAAAACCACTTCTGAATGCGCGTGATCTCAGACGTCACCGTCTTAAAAACCGTCAAGAGTCTGTAATGGAGATCCTGACATGGGCTCGGGAATATTTTGGTAAACCTTTGTCAACACCGTTCGCCGCTGCATCCACAGATGCAAGTTAAGGCTTTACTACGCAAAGCAGAAGCCGTACATCAACACTGTCCAGAAGCTCCTCCCACTTCTCTGGGCCGCTGACAGTAGCACAGTGAAATCGTGTTTTGTGGTCCGATGAGTCGACATTTCAAATAGTTTTTGGACAAAACAACCATCGTATTCTCCGGGCCGAAGATGAAAAGGATCATCCAAGTTGTTATCAGCGTCAGGTCTAAAAGCCAACGTCTGTCATGGTATGGGGGAGTGTCAGTGCTCATGACATGGGTAACTCGCACATCTCTGAGGGCAGCATTAATGCAGAAAGACATGTACACATTTTGGAGAAACATACGCTGCCATCCAGAGCAGGACAACGCCAAACCACATTCTGCCTGGATTACAAGTGCATGGTTTCGTAAGCAGAGAGTGCGGGTGCTAGCATGGCCTGCCTGCAGCCCTGACCTGTCTCCGATTGAGAACGTGTGGCGCGTAATGAAGCACAAAATAAGGCAACAAAGACCCCGTATAGCTGCGCAGCTGAAGGAATGCATAATGGACGAATGTGGGAAAATTCCTCTTGCTAAACTTAACCAACTGGTGTCTTCACTCAGCATCCAAACACTTAATAAGTGTTATTAAAAGAAAAGCTGATGTTACACAGCGGTAAACAGTCGACTGTCCCAACTTTTTTTGAGTGTGTTGCAGTCATCAGATTTGAAATGAGTGTATATGTGTTAAAATAACGTGTTAATAATGTGTTTTCAATATAGTCAGGGTGAACTGAATTTTCAGATTCTTCTTCTTTTTTTTTTTTTTTTTTTTTTTTTGCATTTTCCATACTGTCCCAACTTTTTCAGAATTGGAGTTATATATGGTTCTGACATTGTGAGTTTCTTATTTTTGTCTTTCTCCTGGTCTTTATTTTTATTTCTTCTGCAGTACTACTATTCTGTGAAGATCCTACATGGGCAGGATCCATCCTGTGTCTGGGTTGGATGGGTAACTTCAAACTTCCACTCTTATGATCGAACCTTTGACCCGGAGAGAGTGTGTAGTGTGTCTGTCACACTTGGGGACCAATGGGGCAAAGTTCTTGAGAGGTTAATGACATCATCACTGTGTCTATCATATCATATCCTCCCAAGCGAATGTAACAGAAATTATGTAGTGTGCTAGGTTGGTGCCAGGTTGTTTTGATGTGAATCTGTTTGTTTTCCCAACAGCATCAAGTGCAGTTGCTGTTACATGGTGTGTGCTGGAGAGGGCAGTAGTCTCTCCCACAGCCAAAGTAGCATAAGGCTGGAGATTGGCTGTTTGGTTGACACTGCGACTGGATTTCTTACCTTTACTGCTAATGGAAAGGAGATGGGAATCTTCTATCAGGTAACTACTCCAATAGTTCTTGCCATGACTTGCCATAATTTGCCCTTGAGCTTAGTCTGAGACTTTCAGGCTATACTACCTACCATGATTATGTATTCTTTTCATTTTTATATATGTAATTAAATGGGGTGTTTTCTTTACTTCTTTAGGTGGAACCAGGCACTAAACTGTTCCCAGCAGTTTTTGCCAAAGCCACCAGTTCTGATGTCTTCCAGTTTGATCTTGGACGAATTAAGGTAAACCTTTAGTCTGATAAGCTATCTAGATACTATCTATATATCTATATACACCCAAATACTGTAGTATTGCAAAGGCGTTTTGGCTTATCCTTTGGGTAAAATAAAATAAAATTTTACTTGTATAGGACTTTTAACAATGGTCAAAAGCCTGCCAGAAAAGAAACAATCCACACTTTGTGAAATGCTTATGTTTCCTGGAATAAAACTGGCAATTCAACCCACCTGGAAGTGACAAAGTTTCACACTATTGTCATTGATTGGAAAGTTGAGTTCAAACACTACCATTCTGTACAATTCTTTTAAAATTAGAACCAATACTCTCCCATTAGGGTGCGTTGCCACTGTCTGCTGGTTTGTTTCGGAGCGAGAGGAAAAACATGGAGCCTCAGTGTCCTCCCAGGCTTACTGTCCAATCCCTGATACCCATGAGGTGGACACGGCTCCCTGAACATGCCCCGCAGGTAGAGCTGATACGGCTTGAGGAGAGGCACGGCTGGAGGGCACAGTGCACAGAGAGTCTACAGGTCATGACCCTGCACATCCCTGAGGAGGACAGGTTAGAGGGCAGGCTGTGTGGGAAAAGCAATCATCTTTTTACAATGTTTTGTGGCTATCTGATTTGTAGGTAAATTTCTGTACCTTTGACTAGATCACCAAGTGGTGTAAAAGACAGGATGTTAGGTTGGATGACCAGGTCCCAAAAAGGCACAACATTTTTATGGTGTTCCTTAAGGGTCAGTACTTGGCCCCTTTTTGTTTTCTTTGTATATGGTATATCGAATTAAACTTCACACCTATGCCGACGATATACTGCTAGCACGTTTTCAGATCAGGTTCTATATTGTCTATCCAGCAAATTAGTTGATTATTCATTTGAAATTCATCCAGTGTCATGCAAAATAGTTTTTAGCTGTAGTTGTAGTAATAGTTCTAAATAATAATATATTACTGTTTTCAGTGGAACCTTCCTGTTTTATTCTTGTCCCAGGAGCATTGACATTCTCGAACTCTCTGAATTGGACAACTTGCTCAAGTTCCATGACCACACTCTCCGTCTCTATTCCGCCCTCTGTGCCCATGGAAACATACCCGTAAGCCACGCCTTGTGCAGCCACATCGACCAGTCGCAGCTTCTGTTTGCGTTGCGCTGTTCTAGAATGCCTGGAAATCTGCGAGCAGGTTTCTATGACCTATTAATGACTGCCCACCTCAGTGCCCATAGCAGTGCCAGGCAGGCTACCATCCACGAGTATATTTTGCCCATGACTGATGCCATGCGGACTAGTACACTTTCTCAAAACGACAGAAAGCAACACAGCCTCACAGGCAGTAACACCAGCACCTCTCTGCGACCGAGAATGCACTTCAGCTCACCTTGTTTTGTTAGAGCTAGCGGCAACAGTTTTGATAACAGGTCCAATACATCTGAGGAGGGTTCCTGTCAATATAGTCCTGAATTC
This sequence comes from Stegophilus panzeri, assembly GCA_024331685.1. Lineage (NCBI taxonomy): Eukaryota > Metazoa > Chordata > Actinopteri > Siluriformes > Trichomycteridae > Stegophilus > Stegophilus panzeri. The sequence continues at coordinate 28,048,156 of JANDJT010000228.1, forward strand.
CCACTGGATATGCTGAAAGCTGTAATGACACCCATGTTGGAGGAGGCAGTGCACTCAGTAGGGAAGAATATAAGAGACCCTGTAGGAGGAAGCGTAGAGCTACTGCTTGTTCCTCTTCTCCAACTCCTCCACACACTCCTCCTCATGGGTGTATATCATCACTCAGATCTACGGCGTGTGCTTTCCTTCATCCTTCCCTCTGTTTACATGAGGGAAAATAATGCAGGAGAATTAATAGATGGAGATGGAGAGAATTATTACGAGCTACTGGGGAAGGAGAAAGAAGGAAGAGCCCTTCCTGAACAAAGGACTTTGTTACAGATGAAGCTACCAGAAGCAGTTAAACTACAGGTACGCAAGACTATAATAATAATTTTGCTAATATTGTAAGTGTTCAGTGTAGCTCAGGTGTGATCACCGATAGAATCACCGGATTGCTAAAAGTTCACGCCATTCCATTTTTCTAAGTTATTCAGGAGTTTTAATATTTTTATTTATTTATTTGTGCTTTTCTGTCTCCACTTTCTCGTAGTTGTGTCACGTGCTGCAGTATCTGTGTGACTGTCAGGTGCGTCACAGGGTCGAGGCCATAGTGACCTTGTCTGCTGACCTTGTGGGTCGTCTCCAGAGCAACCAGCGCTCTCGCTACATGAATGTCATGGAGGCACTTAACATGTCTGCTGCTCTCACTGCCCGCAAGACCAAGGAGTTTCGCTCTCCACCTCAAGAACAGGTAACCTAGAAAAGTCCAGAGTCAAAGATCATGTATAGTAACAGTGCAGAGTTTCTTTCAGCGTGGAATCAGTTCATATAATATCCTTCTATTCAGAACAAAATTATCTCTAAAGATCCTATAGAAGTGGGTCAGAATATTTTCAGTTCTCTACTAGAGGCTTTAAAACAATTCATCCAATAAAAATTGAACTCTGAATACTGTCCTAATCCTTCAGATGAACATGTTGCTTAACTTCCGGGACATGAAGCAGGATTGCCCCTGCCCTGAGAAGATTAGAGAGTTGCTCTGGGATTTCCATCTGGACCTCAGAAGTCATTGTGGTAACTGACTACAGCCAATAGTATTTAGCATGGAAATATTTCATCCTGTTTGTTTTGTTTACTTCGATCATGATGTACAAATTAAACTGGATCATTCTGACCTAAACATGAGTCTTTATTTTTGTACTTAACAGGAGTTGAAACTGATGAAAACTTGGGTACTGAAAATGATGAGAATCAGGCTATCCGGAATCGATTAAGAGACCTGGTGGACAAAATGTCTCGTCTAAAGAGGAGGATGTCTGGTGTGGTTGAAAAGGATGTTGTGGCTAAACCTGGTAGGAAATTCAAAACACAAGACTAGTTTAATGGCATGGAAATTTTAATATGAAGGTCGAAGAGGTGTAAGTATGATCCAGATGATAAAAATGTTATGAATTGTTATAGTGAGGGGGTTCATGGGTGTTAGTGCTATGCGATTTCTTTTGATCCCTTTTCTCAATCCCATTCTCTCTATTTCTCCCTCCAGTTTCTCTTCAGTGGCTGATCTCAGACACTGTGATGCGTTGGACTCACGAGGGCCCGCTGGAAGACCCGGTTCTGGTACGGGCCGCATTTGGACTCCTACGTTACCAGTACGCCGGCCTGTCTGGCAAACTGGCCGCCCCATTACAAAAAGCCTACTGCATTACGCAAAACTCGGTAGAGGACACGCTTGGCCTGCAGGAGGCACTTGGACGGATCCGCTCACTACTTACAGCTAGAATGGGCATAGAAGAAGAGGAACTCATGATCCGAGGACTTGGGTAAGAGACATGTAATGTCAAAGACAGTTAATGAGACCCAGACTAAGCTACCCCTTGGAACCAATATTCTTTCTCTGTAGTGATATCATGAAAAATAAAGTGTTCTACCAGCACCCGAACCTGATGAGGGCACTTGGTATGCACGAGACCGTCATGGAGGTGATGGTTAATGTCCTGGGCACCAGAGAATCCAAGGTAGCCGTGCATTTCCATGTACAGACATGTTTCTTTCAGTAAATGTAGCATTCATTTTAAACGAAGACATAGGCCTCTTTCAAGAACTATATAAGTGTTCACATTGGTTACATAATATAATCTCATTGAAGAAAAAAGTTCTCTCCCCATTAGGAAATCAGGTTTCCAAAGATGGTGGCCCACTGCTGCCGTTTCCTGTGTTATTTTTGTCGAATCAGCCGCCACAACCAGAAAGCCATGTTTGATCACCTGAGCTACCTATTGGACCACAGCAATGTCGGACTTGGTATGTTCGCCAAGCACCATGCTAATGCTACTGATGAGTCTCCATGATTACATGGGTTTAAATGTATTTATGTACCCTATGGTTTACATTATCGTTGTTAACATGACATACAGTAATAAAATTGCTTATGATAATAAACTAAACCTAAACTAAAGGGGTGTTACGTGTTTTGAGGCATGCGGTTAGCATGAAGCTAATTCCTTAGTTGTTACTCTTGAGCCAAGTAAATCGTTTGGCATTTGGTTAAAACCATCATTAAACTAGAAGAAAATTGTTTCCTTAACATTGTTTCCTAAATTAATATAGTAAATGTTTATCAGGGTTGTTTCTGAACCTTTGGGGGGTCTGAACAACATCGTACTACTGCTTATCAGCCTGAGAACACTCTCCCTGCAGTGAAGCATGGTGGTGGTAGCATCATGTTGAGAATTACCCTTGGTGTCTTCCAGGAACAGGTGTATTTATATTAAGATCATGTGACACTTTCAGCTACATTCAACGAATTATGTGGCATCTGATGGCAACTGGTTGCACCAGAACTCATTTCGGGGCTTTACAGCAATATGAGAGAATATTTACACAATCGCAACTTAGGTTATTTTTATTTGTAAATAATTTCTAACTATATGATTTTGCAATACTTCTGCAAGCCACTGTAGCTAAAAACAGCTCTGCTGTCTGTCCTTATTTGTAATGTGAGAAGTTTAACACTGATGTCTCCTCAGCATCTCCCTCCATGCGAGGCTCAACTCCTTTGGATGTGGCTGCGGCTTCTGTGATGGACAACTACGAGCTGGCATTAGCGCTCACAGAGCCAGACCTGGAGAAGGTCAGGACCACTGGTGTTTACTGTCTCCTCTCATACATTATTTATCGGTCTGGCTATATTTTATAAAATGATGTGTAGGAAGTATGTTCAGTACGACAAGCTCCACCCCAGTGGTTCTTGGCATGTACTAAAAATCTATTGTTGAATTACTCACACACCATGCCACATGTGCTTTAACGATATTTAACCAACTGCTGTGTTCCTGTAGGTGGTGCAGTATTTGGCAGGCTGCGGTTTGCAGAGTTGTACGCTGCTGCTCTCTAAAGGATACGCAGACATCGGCTGGAATCCTGTCGAGGGCGAGCGATACCTGGACTTACTGCGCTTTGCTGTCTTCTGCAACGGTGAGAGAACGGTCAAAATCATTTATTTTTCTTTTTAACCACGATCCTCTCAGCTTTAACGGACCATTAATAGACATGCTATCATTGCGCAGGTGAAAGTGTGGAAGAGAACGCATATGTCGTCGTCCGGCTCCTGATTCGCCGCCCTGAATGCTTTGGCCCCGCCCTCCGAGTAGAGGGAGGAAACGGTCTCTTAGCAACCATGGAGGATGCCATCAAGATCTCAGAAGAGGAGAGTGGAGAGTGTTTTTCTAAAGCCTACCAGTCCAGTAGCACACTGTTAGTTACACTGTTTGCTCTCTTTCGTTCGTCTTATGTTTTTTTTTTAATTGTCCGACAAACTGTTTTTATTTGTTCCTCAATCATGTAGCGACACTCTTGATGATGAAGATGATAATGTCATCCACATGGGACATGCCATCATGACCTTTTACTCCGCTCTTATAGACCTGCTGGGCCGCTGCGCTCCAGAGTTGCACGTGAGTGATCATCGTTATAGAAATAATGCAGTTAATGTAGAAAAAGAAATTCTACAATTAAAGTCGATTATTTAAATACGTGTATGTGTATAGCTGATAGAGGCCAGTAAAGGCGAGGCTGTTCGTATAAGGGCCATCTTGAGATCTCTGATCCCCGTGAACGACCTGGAAGGAGTCATCAGCATCCCTTTCCCGCTCCCTTTTCTGGACAAAGGTGCACCATTCGTTTCTTTTCACCAACCCTGGTTGGGAAATCACAGTAGGAGACTATAGTGGTATGTTTTCTAAAATGTCATGTTGTGCCGCTTGGTGTCAGAGTCGGACAAATTTCCAAGCCAACAGGGGACGGTTGTGGTTGCAGGCGATTCGGAGGGAGCTAAATTATATCGCATTAAAAACATATGTAGCTTGCCTAAAATCTCCATCAATCAGCTAGCTAATGCTAGATAGCTATAGGTCACGTTCTTAGCTAACTTTGTTCAGCTAACAAATGAGATTATGGCATCTATTTGGGCAGCACCTCCGCTTTCAGTGTGTCCTAGACATTTTAATTGAAAAACATCGCGTTTTAAACAAAACCGTAAGCATCAAGAGACTTGCATGCTTTAAATTTCTATTATAATGCTGTGAGTTTCTATGAAATATGTATATGCATATGCCTGGCCATTGCAGGCTAGACCACCAATAAGCATCGTTTAGCCAATGACAGGGCGCCAAGCCGTAAGGATCTCCTAGAGCTACACCATTTGAAAGTGTTAGTTTAAATGAATAATGCTCCATGTCTTTTAGTGCTAATCCATAATAATAAGCACATACCATTTTAGCTGGTGTTAATCCGAGCAGCATCTGGTTGCTAGGCTACTCGGATCTATTTACGAACAGTAAATGGGTCTAATTTCCATTCATTTCCAAACAATTATTTTTATATGAGTCACTCAGGTGAATGAATCTGTTTATCTGTATAAATAAATTGTGTAAGTTGTATAGAGTAGTATAAAGTGCTTGTATATAACCTGCTTGGTGGCCGTTGGTGTAGACAGAGATTAAGGCCTCTCTCCTCCAGCAGGTCAGTGTTTGAGACAGCAAATCTTTCAGGCATTATTATTTTTTTTTTAGTTATACGTTTTAAGTCAATACGTTTTTGCAACTGGTCCTGATTTTGGTCAAGACCAAGATTTGCTCCTCTAACGTTCAGTGAATCAATGAGTCAGTGCCATCAGTGAGTTCTTTTTGGATTCATTTGGTCAGAGCTGAAGGTTCCAAGCTTTTCAGTTGGGCTGGATGTGAAATGTTCTTTTTTTTTTTTCATAACATGGATTGACTTAAACTTAGAGAGTTATTGAAATATTTTACATTTAAGAAGATTTAATGAATATGCGACAGGTAGAATGATCCATGTGATTGCACTGTGTGTGTGAATGTAAAGGTTAAAGGTTGAATATTGGCCCAAATAGCACTTATGATTAAAGTCAATGCATTTTAAACTAGACACTAAACACACATGAAGAGATTTATCGACTTTTCAAAGTTAAAAAATAAAGATAAAAAGAGATAATGACTTGTGTTTTGTGTGTCGGTGTGCTGATATAAACTGCAAACATAATTTTAAAAAATCTTCATTAAACGTTATCCTTTTTTTGGTTTATTTTAGATGGTTGCATGATGGAGCCGGACATGTCCAGGTGCTTCTGTCCAGATCACAAGGCATCCATGGTGCTGTTTCTGGACCGAGTCTATGGTGTCCAGGACCAGAACTTCCTGCTCCACCTCCTTGAGAAAGGTTTCCTGCCAGATCTTCAAGCAGCCGTTAGCATGGATAATGTAAGCCCCCCATCCCCCCCACCACCCCAAACACCTTTCTAAGATTAGATTATTTAACACTTGAACACTTTACTTTTCTTTAGTAATTCAGCTTAACAAATGCAATATGATGTACCATAAAAGCACTCAAAGACTAAATACAATGATATATGAATGAGATGCATAGTCCTAGTTGTAATTTTGGTTTAATTTTGCAATAATGGCTTCCACGCTCATTATTCATAAGCTTATAAAATAGCACTTGATCCAGCACATTCTATCAGGTTGCATTTGAATTGTTTTCTATCATGCACCAAAAGATAATTGTGCGCACAATTTATTGAAGCCACAATATTATAAATTGAGGTTATAAAAAAAAACGAGTGTGGAGTGTCGTATAATATATGGGATAATATCTTTCTTTCCTTCTCCATCTCTTTGTAGAGTGGACTGGGTAGTACGGACATGGCGTTGGCTCTGAACCGTTACTTGTGCGGGTCCGTGCTGCCGTTGTTAAGTAAGTGCTCGTCGCTGCTATGTGGACTTCCTCTCATTAGGACAGGAACAGTGGACGACTTCCTACAAGCACTCTACCATCTCTCTAAAGCCAGCAGCCTCACCAAAGCCCAACACGATGCCATCCAGACCTGCCTGCTCTCTGTGTGTGGGTGAGTTCTAGTTCCACGTCAGGTACCGCTTCTCATTTCTTTAGCCACATGGCACTTTTACTGTTTACATTTACTTTGATACTGTTTTGTTGTTGTTGTTGTTGTTGTTATTGTTTTTTTTTTACTTGATTTTTTTGCTTCCTACATTTCAAAAGAAAACACTCACACTTTCTACATTTCTCTCAAATCGAACGTTTGTAAAGTCATAAGGAGTCATAAGTTTTAGCATCAGATGGCTTCAAGTCCTGACGAATCGAGACGTTAATAAACGTGACAGCGAGAATGAGTATGAGTCAGCATCGTAATGATTATCTTGAGGAACGCATTTTTTTTTTTTAACTTAATAAAATTATGAATAACACTTACTTTTTTTTTTAAATTGACCTTCTTCAGTCAGCATTTTCTATCCCTGTTTTTTTTTTTTCAGGATTAAATGAAAGTGCTTATAAGCCTACTCAAAAGAAATCTGGCAACCTCCGAGGACTAGATAGAGGGAATTTGCACAATTTGAAAGGAGAGCTCAGAAAAGCAACTTAATCACATGATTTATTGTGTTTTATTATTATTATTATTATTATTATTATTACAGATATATTTAATTTCATACACGTGTTCATACTGTCTTAACTTTTGAACTTATGTCGCTGACTCTGAATACGGCCTCTAGTTTTATTCTCAGACTTCTTTTTAGTCTAGCTAACATTTAAAAGATTAGGAATAAAGCTATTGTTAGTTAACCTTAGCTAACGTTTTCAAACGTTCCTCGGATACTTGGTGAAAAAGGCACTAATTTACCATCAGCAACTTTTCTCTTGTGGTGTGACCTTCTTATCTGAATCTTTCTTCTGTTTTTACTTTCAATTGCACAAGTTTATACTTCTCTACTTTATATTGAGAGAAGAATTTGAAATGTTCTTCTACTTCTATGAGAGAATTGACTTCGATCAGTATTGCACTTTTACTTGAGTGGAGAATTGCAGTACTTTACCACTTCGACTCCTGACATCAGCGTGTGTATGGATCTATTTTCATGTCAGTTTGGGTATTTATATCATATTATAGAAAACTGAAGCCGTCCCTGTTGCAGCCCCTACTGCGAAGTCTCGCGGATGACGTCCCACAGCTGTCCGAGAACACCAAGATGCCACTTAAGGTCTTCATTAATCACTTCATGATTTACAGTAAGGAACACTCCATCTTTACTTTTCCTAATTTTGTAACACCCTTGCCTACAGCTCCTGACCGATCATTATGAGCAGAACTGGAAGTACTACTGCACGACTGGTGGACGTGGGGGTTTTGGCTCCGCCTCGGAGGAGGAGCTTCAGCTCAGCAGGAAGCTGTTTTGGCATGTTTTCAGAGCATTGACCAAAAAGGTTTGTTTTAGGAACTGCTCTAAACTCCGACAGGAGACTTGAGGATCATGTTTTTCGTCGAAACACATAAATAGCGTTGTGTATAAGCCAAGAAAAATACACACAAATACAACATGATTTTTTGTAGTAATGTAAAAAAAAAGGACTTTCCGACAAATGGTCTGCACTTATATAGCACTTTTTTAACCTTAGCGGTTCTACAAAGCACTTTACACTGTGTCTCATTCACCCATTCACACACACACCAATGGTAGCAGAGCTGCCATGCAAGGTGCTTGGGATTCAGCGTCTTGCCCAAGAACATGTGGAGACACGTGGGCCGGGAATCGAACCGCCAACCCTACGATCAGTGGACAACCCGCTCTACCACCTGAACCACACGATGATTCTTGTGATTTTTTTTCAAGTTTTAAAAGTAATGTCTGGAATGACCCACAAACTTACAGTACAAGCTACAACACCTGAAAGTCACCATACATCAGTGAGAGGAACTACAACTGAAATCTTCAGACGGAACATGATGGAGACAGAGTACTGCTTTTTCTCCAGGTCACACGTCACCAAATATTAATCGTAGGGGTGCTAATAATTTTTGATTTGCAGAAAACAAATAAAAAAACAAACAAACTGTGCAGCATTGCTACATTTAGTCTCGAAGTATCAGTAATTGCACACATTATTTGCATGAAAGGGTGCCAATAATTCTGTCTTTGACATCGCAAATACTATGGCTTGTTTTTTTTCTTGAATCGCTACCCGTTGAGACATGAAAGGATAACGCTGTAAATGATATATGATATAAAACTGTAATATACAGTATGCACGTGACGATCCTACAGTATGATACATGTCTATATATAAAGTTGAGCATCGTTTCCTGTTTGAAATTTTTTCCTCCAGACGTATGACGCCGAGATGTCCGAGGTGTCCGTCGGATGTCTGGTTGCCGTGTCCGGTGCTGTTCCTCCTGATCACGTCGACCTCACCTGCACATCTGGCTTGGACACGCACTCTTCCCTGGACTCAGAGGGACGCTTCTGTCCTCAACCTCTGGACACGTCCAAGTAAGAACCCATGGGTTTGACCTTTATCTATCCTAAATACACAATCTAGCATTTGATCTTAATTAGTATTAATTATACTGTATAGTGAATATGTGTCGAATTATTCGTTTTGATTTACATTTACATTTACGGCATTTGGAAGACGCTCTTATATAGAGCCACCTCATTTATACATCTGAGCGGTTGAGGATTAAGGGACGTGCTCAAGGGCCCAGCAGTGGCAGCTTGGTGGTGATGGGATTTGAACTCATGACCTTCTGGTCAGAAGTCCAATGTCTTAACCATTGAGTTTATTTAACATTTATGGAAGGAGTCTCCAGTGTCAGTGCTTTGCTGACATGATAAGCTGTTTTTTTGTTGTTTTTTTTTGTCTTCGAAGAAACACTAGTGAAGGAACAATAGTTTGTAGCTGCTATAACACAAGTGGTACCAAGTGCTGAATGACTTCTTGCACAGATGTTCCACAACGTTAAATCTTACTAGAAGTTCAAATTCAAGTTCAAGTAGCTTTTGAACACACTAACCACACGAGACGACACAGAACTAAGTAAGAACTACACGTTTTTACATAAAGTGCACGTATAAACGTCTGTAAACAAGACTAGACAGTACAGTAACTACTAAAACGGGACAACAGGCACATTAAGTGACAGAGTAGCGCCGAGCAGCACACAGTTCACACTTATAATGGATAAAAATGGGAAAAAAAAAAGATGTGTTCATGTTTAGAACTGGTCCATTTTGAGAAACTACTCGGTTTAAGAGGAATAAATAGTTTGGGGACATGCTGTAATAGTAAAATAATCAGCATTGGGGTGATAACAGTAAGTGCTTCATCACACTACTCGTTGCGTGATGATTTTCCTATAACAGCACAACACGATGTGTTTTATTCCTTATATACTAGCAATAATGAAATACGCCCACCAAACCACTTTACACTGTCTGGTGATTGTCTGGATGTGTGTGTGTGTGTGTGTGTGTGTGTGTGTGTGTGTGTATAATGATTCATTTTCTGCCCCCCTCCCCCCTCCACCCTCCACCCAGTGTCATAGTCCCTGAGGGATTGGAGTATGTGGTGAATAAATACGCAGAACACACACACGAGAAGTGGTCACTGGAGAAGGTAAGATACAATGAACTTTAACCTGGTGAAAAGTACAGTGGTTGTTCTTTTCTAAATGAAAGAGGTCATGGTGAATACATTGCTGTGGTGTTAGATGACTAGACGTCACCGGGGCATGCTGTTATAGAAAAATAATCAACTTCAGGGTGGGAGGAGGAGCTCCGTTTCATCACGCCGCCGTGTTGTCGATCGTTTTCCTATAACGGCATGTCGGCATGGGTTTTATTCTGTATCGAACGTAGAACTCTGCGTGTTTAATGTTGTTTGTACGCAGTTTGCTAATGGTTGGGTTCACGGAGAGCAGATGTGTGAGAGCTCTAAAGTTCACCCACTCCTGAAGCCCTACAGAGCCTTATCGGAACGAGTGTGTAACACACACACACACACACACGCGCGCGCATGCGCATACACACACGCACACAGACATGCACACACACACACACACACACGCATGCACACACACATGCACACACACACACACACCAAAATGTAGAAACCCATTAAGACATCTCAGTGCATAACAAACTATTGTAATGCACAATATGGAACAAACACACACACACACACACACACACACACACACATTTCTGTTCAGTTTGATTATGTTGATGTCTTTGTTTTTTTGTTTTTTTTAAGTGTCTAGTATTTTTCTTTCTCATGTTTCTGGGTTTCAGGATAAAGAGAACTACAGAGCGGCCATTAAAGAGACCGTGAAAAGCATGCTGGTCTTGGGCTGGACCATTGAGCGGTCGAAAGAGGGGGATGCGAGGGACCTCCATCACCTCTCCAGGAGGATCTCACAGTCTGGCCAGGTAATGGATCGTTCCAAAACAGCAGGAGTTGTAAACTTGTACCTTTAATGAACTTATAAATGTACAGCTCGTAGATTTCCTAAAAAGTTTGTCTTAAATGCCAAGTACCTTTCGACAGCTTTGGGCCGATTTATTTATTTATTTATTTATTTATTTTTTACACAGACCTGGCAACCTGACACCTATTTTAACATAAATGCTAGAAATCGTCAACTTAGTTCTATAAAAAGTCTTCATGATATTCATTCATTCCAGTTCATACCGCAGCGCTGTTGAATTCTCGAATCTGATTGGTCAGAAGATTCATTTGATTCATTCTCTATAACAGGAGCTCCTACAGTAGCGTATATTAATGCGCTCGTTCTAACGTGTTGTACTTTCTGCAGTGACAGCTTACACATGGACGTCTGTAATGGACACTCCATATAAACTGATTAAAAAAATAAGTGTACTTATTAAGGAGGTGTTTATTTAACATTTACGGAAGGAGTCTCCAGTGTCAATGCTTTGTAACAGTCGGAGGTAAAGTTGTAACTTTACGTTTTCCGACACAGGAATATATCTTTACGCTCGCCGTCGTCTATACGTGACAAACACGACACGACACCGTTCCATTATAATACTTTAAGTCCAAATCAGTACGGCGAGCCTCACTGGTTAGTTCAGGAGCTGCGCAGTTTCTGGAATTCAGAAAAAGACCGATAATATTCCCATCGGTCATATCATCATGGTCGTATGTTGCAGACCAAATTGAAAATCAGCGCACTTAATAGTATGTAAAAATCGTACAGTGTGTATGTCGAAAGGTTCGGATATGTTACCATACACTCAGTAGACTAGTTTGCCGTTTGGGACGCAGCCTTAAATGACCGAAATGGTTTGAAGAGACGATAGAAGACTATAGAATGTGTGATATTGCTGATATTCTGAGTTCAAATGCAGTTTAAAGTAATAGATTGGAATGAAATCCAGTTTATCTCCTCCCTGCATGCAGCTGTCATTTGAGGGAACCTCCATGTTCAGTCCCAAACCAGCAGACACCAGCAGCATCACACTGACCTGGGATCAGTATGTGAGTCTGTTCAGTTCAGTTTTCTAATTTGTTTTTCAGTTCATTGAATGCAGTGAGAGAGAGAGAGAGAGAGAAAAATAGAGAAGTCTCTCTCTCTCTCTCTCTCTCTCTCTCTCTCTCTCTCTCTCTGTCTTTACCGCAGGCTATGGCGGAACAGCTGGCGGAAAATTACCACAACATCTGGGCCCAGAAGAAACTCCAGGAACTGCAAGCTAAAGGTTTTTAATCATATATCCAGTGCTTACACTATTCCAAATGTCCCCTAGTATGGTCATCTGTGTGAATGTCCTTGCTGCAGGTATTCACAATCAGGCAACATTGCTTTAGTTAAAAAAAAAACCAACTAAAGACTGGACCTCGGGTGTAATGATATTGACAGTGTAATAATGTTGTGTATCCAGGAGGGGGCAGGCACGCACTGCTGGTGCCGTATGACTCTCTGAGTGGCCGAGAGAAGAGCCGAATCCGAGAGAGAGCGCGGGACGTCCTGAAGTTCTTCCACATCAATGGATACACCGTGTGGAGGTGAGGGCGGAAATACGCATGCTAAAGACTGAACACGAACAACACCAATACAAACACCATCAGAGAAAATCTATCTATATATCTATCTATCTATCTGTCTGTCTGTCTATCTATCTACCTATCTGTCTATCTATCTATCTATTTATCTGTCTATCTATCTATCTATCTGTCTGTCTATCTGTCTATCTATCTATCTATTTATCTATCTATCTATCTATCTATCTATCTATCTATTTATCTATCTATCT
>JANDJT010000228.1:28129401-28136901 GCA_024331685.1 Stegophilus panzeri
CGGTGGACTCGTGAACATTAACATTAACTAATGTGAGAGAGGTCTTTAGTTGTTTAGAAGTTACCCTGGGTTCCTTTGTGACCTCGTAGACTGTTACATCTTGCTCTTGGAGTGATCTTTGTTGGTTCTTGCTCCTGGGGAGAAGAACAATGGTCTTAAATTTCCTCCATTTGTACACCATCTGTCTGACTGTGTATTGGTGGAGTCCAAACTCTTTAGAGATGGTTCTGTAACCTTTTCCAGCTTAATGAGCATCAACAAGTCTTTTTCTGAGGTCTTCAGAAATCTCCTTCGTTCATGCCATGATACAGTTCCACAAACAAAAACAAAAATCAGACTCTGATAGATCGCTGTTCTTTAAATTATCTTCAAATTAACTGCTAATCCTAGAGGTTCACATACTTTTTCCACTCACAGATGTGTAATATTGGATCATTTTCCTCAATAAAAAATAAGTGACAAAGTATAATATTTTGGTCTCATTTGTTTAATTGGGATCTCTTGGTCTACTTTTAGGACTTCTAAAAAAAAAAAAAAAAAAAAAAAATCTATTGATGTTTATATAGAAAATTTAAATTTTCACACACTTTCAAGCACCACTGTATAGTCAAAAATAACACCTGTGTGAGACTACAATTCCAGTTACTGCATTTTCTAGACTATAAGTTGCAGAGTCTTTTTTGCCACCTAGTAGGCATGTAAAGTTATATCTTCTAGAAAGGAATTACAGTTGTAAAAAGTATGTGGATGGATTTAAATACATACAGAAATTACATCCAAACACGCTTTGGGTGAAGTATATTTTGAATTCTTTCTCTTGAATTCTTAATTCTTTCTCTTGAAACATAAAATTTTGAAAATATGGTGCAATTGCGAAATGTCTGAAATTACAACAATTTTTCGTACTTTGAAAGTGAAAAAATGTAAACATACTATTAGAGAAGCCTGGTGTCTTTTTTTTTTTTTTTTTTTTTTTGCTATGTAGGCCTGTTTCAGTTCATGAATGCACATGCAGTACCACGGTTCCATTATGGCACATTGTTGCCATATGGCAACAATTACATTTTACCATTTCACAGAATACTCAAAGTATATAAACTTTTTAAAATGACAACAAATGAACTTATCTCGGATAGTATTGACGTTTTTTTAAAAAAATAGTTTTGCCTAAATATTGAAAAATGTATCAAATTTTGAGAGCCCTGTGATGATGACCTTCATCATGCCACGTGATCGCAGAAAAGGAAGTGCAAACAGCAGTTCCTGGTCATGTGACATGGCATTGTCAACGTTAAAGACCACTTTATTCCAGTTACATAGAAAAATATTAGTTTTGTATTATCGCCTATCAGAAAATTGGAGATATATGAATTGTTGTCATATGGCGTAACTTCGAATGAATGTTTTTCATTTATAGCCATAAATGAATTATTAAAAGCAACACTTGTCACCATTCACCTCACTAATGCATGTTTCTATCTAACCATGATCCATCCCTCTTAGTGGAAACCTTCAGTCAATATTCAATAGTCCATCAAACAACACAGGTAGCTTGCATGTACAAGCATTTGGTATTAACCTAGCAGTTTTTGTCAGCTAACTAATGGCACCATCCAAGTGGCATTTCTAAGCAAACAGGGTATGCCAAAAAACAATCTTCCTATAAAAAAAAAAGACATAAGCAGGACTATGTGATTGTGGTGAAACATCTGGCACTGCTTATCACCAACAGGGAGCGGGTCACCTTCCCCGAGTCTCACAGCTGGTCCTGATGCCAAGTAATGGGCATCCTCCAGCCAAAACCCCCCTCCACTACAGTGCTAGGGTAGCAAATGTTCACATCATGAACAAAGTAATGAAGTAAATCACAAACTGTTATTAGACCATTTAATATGGTTATATCTGATGAGCCAGCCAAATTTCATTAGTCATTTAAATATAAAATAAGAGGAGCATGTACTGTAATGAGTGATAGAGAGAAATTAAGCTGGAATATTCTGGTAATGGATGTATGGAGAAAAGAGACGCTATTTAGCTGGGAACTCAAAGGTAATATCTTTTCACCTCGGACTCTATAGTCCTTAGCATGCAGTATACATCTAATATTTGACATGTTTATAGTGTTACTGTCACCAATTCCTGTTTCCTCAGTGTATTCAGCTGTGCTTTCATTTTTCTTTCCTTTGAAACAATGCACTTGGCTGGATTCAGATGTCTCGAGGAAGCCTTCACCCTCCATAGATGCTGTATTATAATAGAGAACACCTACTATACTACACCTACTATGACACACAAGGAAGGTTACTATCTCAGAGCTCCAGGGTCCATTGTTTGATCGTGACTACAGGTTACTGTTCATGTGGGTTTCCTTTGGGTTCTCTGATTCATTTCCACCTTTCAAAACATGGTATTAGGTGAATTAGTGACTGGCGTCCCATCCAAGCTGTATTCCTGCCTTGCACCTGGGATAACACTGACCTGGGTAAAGTGCTGAAGGAGTCCAAACGAGCATAATTGACATGGATCACTCAATTAGAGTGATGCTAGCTGATATACATGGGTGAAGATAGAGCTCGTAGCATGTTCGGCTCCCATTTGACATTTGTTATGCGATAAGTCAGATCAAGCTGGTGGTTTGGACCTGGCAATGACTAAACTGGGATTAAATAGGGTTGTATTATTTTATTCTAAACAGTTACTCAGGCATCATTACACCCTCTCATGAGTGCATTCCTGTCTGGTTAAGTTTATTTTCAAAATGGCGAGCCCCCACGCACAGACGGCAGCTGAGTAAGACAGATAAAGCCATTCGCTGTGTAAACTCCGATCTACGCTCGCTATGGGACCTGTTTGAAAGCACCGGCTTGTTTATAAGATACTGTAAATGTTTGCTCTGGGTACCGTGGATCACTTTATGGCCTAAAATGATAGGAACACTCCATCTCACACTCTATCTTCTTCTCTCAATACGTATAATGCCCTCTCTGGGCTGTCTTATTCTCATCTATTTGGCCTCGTGCACATTCCATGCAGTGCTAAAACACATCCTGATTCATTTATAGGCGACATTTTGGACAGTAGCTAAACAGATGCTTCATAAAAGCGATGAATAATGAACAGTTTATGCGTCTCATTGGAGAACACGGGCTCGATCTTGAGCTCGGGTTCCTGTCCGGGCCGAGATGTTCTCCCCGTGTCCGTTTGGATTTCCTCCGGGTTCGCCATTTTCCACACGCAGCTGGATTCACGACTCTAAACTGGCCCGAGTGTGAATGAGTGTGTGGATGTGTGTGCGCACGGTAGACTGGTGTCCCATTTAAGGGTTTATTCCCCTTCCACACCATTGTTCCTGGGACGGACTCCGGATCCTCCGCTACCCTGGTCCGGATAAAGATCTTACTGAAGATAAACTGAATGAGAAATGGTAAGCTACATTAAAGGTAACGTTTACATAGTTCACATTACAGACATGGAATCATTAAGTAACTGTCTTATTCATTATACTGGACAGACAGATGGACTGGATTTTATCTTCAAAGGTCATAGGAGTAAACTTTGTTCCCTTTGTTGAGTCCTCGGTGTGTACAATAGAAATAAAATGGCCGACATGTGAACATGATCAGTTGCTCGTACGAGACACTTTAATGAGTTTATTGCTTAAACATAACTTATTACATGTGTAAGGTATAAAATGATATAAAATGATGGACAGAGGGGTAGAGAGAGGACAGAGAGGACAAACTGACCTTTTAGCTACATGTAACAATAAAACTGCTGCGCGACATTGTTATTTATAGGAATAAAGTAAATGACTGTGTTCAATCCCACCTGCTCTGTGTGTGTGTGTGTGTGTGTGTGTGTGTGCTCTCTCAGCTTGTCTCAAGGATATTGATGACAAGTTCATTTATCAATACCATGCACAGAAAGAGTTTCTCCCCCAGACGTGTGCACTACACCTCTCCGTTCTGCTTAGTCACACAGTGCTTAACACGTACTGAAAATACAATGCCAGGTGCAGCTCACCTCAATTAGCTGTTTATTTTTGGACCAAGTCTTGGGCCCTGTTCACACCAGTGCGTTTTCATTTTTAACACGGCGTTTTAAAGCGGAAACGATCCCCGTCCATGCTGGCGTTTCCACTGCGTTTCAGAAACAATCTCTGTCCACTCTACACGAGCGAAAACGTACGTCACGTGACATCCATGCATATGCACACCGGGCATGCGCATACGAGTGTAAACAGGACGTTGGTTGCTAGTCACCGGTAGGTACAACGATAAGCATGATGGCGAGGAAAAGCGAGGACGTCTTCGTGTGGACAGATGATGAATTTAACTGCACACTGGCTGCTAAAAATGACAACAAAACCAGCAAAGCTTGCAGTTCAATCTCCATGTTATTGTTTATACGGTCGTCAAGGTAGCGTAATGGTCATACGATAGGGGCTTGACGAATCAGGGAAGGACACGCGATGATCCAGAAGACCCAATCAGGGGGCGAATGTGAGCAAAGCCACGCCTTCGTTTTCAAAAGTCTGCGTTTTGGTCCGTTTACACTGAAACGCAACCCCGGAGTTTTCAAACTAAAACGGGGTCTTCGGCTTTTCCAAAAGTCTCCGTTTTCGAGGGAAGAAAACGGCAGAGTGGTGTAGGCGACAGGCGTAACCATAGCAACGGTTATGCGTTTTAAAACGAAAACGCACTAGCGTAAACAGGGCCTTGAGTGTCAGTCAGGCCTTCTCTGTTAGAGAATGACCCTCAGATGCACCACACACCTGAGAGAAGTCTCCCGTATAACGGTGTTTATACTCCAGAGAATGCCGGTGCTCACGTCTAGCCTTTGAGTTTGTACAGAAATTCCAGAATTAGAAATGGCAAGAATTAAGACAAAAAAAGTAAGCAGTCTATGACAACTTGCTTCTTTGGTAACAAGCAAAGCGTAATATTGAAATGTATTCCAACTTGCACCAGAATTAGCTAAATTTCCTAAGGTTGGCTAAAGAGAAGTAACCTCCTGTGGTAATTTTAACTATGATAGCTTAGTTAGCAGTGTTACTATGTCAGGATATATGAAACGGGATACTCTTAGCAAGTTTAAGCAACATTGGTGTGTTGCGGTTGCCATATTTGGGACCAAATTTCTGTAACTATCAGTGAAAGATGGCTAAGAGGATACTTTGAAAATAGCTGATAAGTTAGAATACCAGCTCTACATGTCTGGTGGGTCAAGGATCCCAGGGTGTGTCATCCGAAGGAGAAAAACTGTCATTATATGAAGGGTAAGTCAGTACCTGCTAGCTATCTAACTAACTAACTAACTAACTAACTTTTGTTAATGTTAGCAGTACTTGCTGCTGAGATAAACTTCCCAGTTACCAATGACCTAACTAGCTAGGTAACATAGCTATGAGCTTTTATAACAGGAAAGATCAGCTCCACTGCTGCTTGTTGAGTACTGTATATACAGTTGTTTATTAGTATAAAGGAAAACAAATCTTCTGCACTTATAACCCTGCTGAAAAAAAAAACAAAACAATAGAAAGTCATAGAATTTGTAACGGTTTTAATGGTTATAAAGGGAACTGTATTGGTTTTAATGGAAACTGTAATGGCTCCTGTGGGTTTCTACCGGTAATTTGTTGCCTTCTATTGGAGGCATGTTATGTCTAGTGGATACCATTAAGCTATAACGTATAATGGTAATGGGTTTTAATGGTTAGCTGATGGTTTGTAATGGTATTTGTAGTGGAAACGATTAGAATTCCCGTGATGGTTTCTATTGGGGTTTTTTTTTCAGCAGGGAAAGCATGACGTCAAATGGAATGCCAATTTTTATTTATTTATTTATTTATTTTTTAAAATATCCGGACAACGACAACAGTGTGTTTCTCGTGTACAGTTGAAGTTCTCCATATGTAGCGTTTTAGGCCATGTCTATCTTGTAGCTGCTTTAGCTTTTCCTGTCTGAGGTAATAGACTCAATAAGGCCACCTGTTCCTGCTTGCAACTTGAGATTGTCTGAAGCTAATTCGCTAATGAGTCCAATCAGCTTCCATCACTGCCACCATGCTCGGCTGAAATTGCACAATGAAATAGCACCTGGTTTCACTTTTCACTCCCAAAATATCTTGCACATTGATAATCAGGACCTTGACATTCCTGTAGGTGTGTGTATTAGAGCGAGGGATTGCAGAGGAGGAGAGATGTGCGGCTCTCACACCGCTTCGACCGTCCTACAACGGTGTCCTAACATTTCGAGGCATTAATGCTAGAGCGTTCTCACATGTACTGTCGATATAAAACTGTTCTGGAAATGTCACAATGTTTTGAGCCTTTCGCATTGACATTTAGATTTATAGATTTGGAAGACCCTGTTGTCCAGTGACTTATGAGCGACGCAGATGCCAATCAATGCACAGATCTGTTAAAGGAGCCAACCGCGATCCAAGAAATCCCACCTATCCACTAGAACCAAGTGAGAGAAGACAGATTTTTTTTTTTTATATACGTTTATTGGCTCTGCTGTAGTTTTTTTTTCAAGTGCTCAGCCCTTTTAAATAATTTTTAAGGATCCTATTCTTCCTGCTGCTTTCAGATCATCCTGCAATGACATCATTGCAATCTGAATGACTGCTGGCTTTTCCCTTTACTTCCTTATCATTAGTCTGAGAGTGTGCTGTGAAATCCTGCATGTTGCACCTGGCCGAGGACAATTAGTTGTGATTCCATGAACTCTCCACCTGCATATTATCAAACCAATTGTACTGACAGGGATGTCTTTGCAATGGCTTTTTCCACTTATGTGTTATTTAATAATGTTGTCCCTGTGTAACATGCATTGAGAAGCAGGACACAAGTCCATATAAATCAATGTGGCGTTTACTGTAGGCAAACCAGAAATCGTGATCACAGTCCAAAGCATGGGTGGAAACAAACCGGTATAATCCATAGACGCGAACAAGAGAAACAACGGGGTAAAAACGGGAAGTCAATAAACTCAGGAGCTAGAAAGCAGAACAAAGGGAGAACAAAGGAAACAATGGCTCAGAGATGCAAATATACATGATATGAAACTTCGACAAGAGACTCAGAAAGAAGAGGGAATAAAAAGACAGTAATTAGAGAACTAAACAGGAAACAGGTGGAAACAATTGGAATAAATACACATAAAGGCAACATAAAAGCACTGAGACAGGACCACGAAATGAAAATAAACGTCACAGTAAGAGCATGGCTAAAAGCACTATACTCTGAGGACATTCATGTTGTTTTGTTTCACTGTGTACTGTACCAGCTGTATATGGCTGACATGACAATAAAGACACTTGACCTTGAACGTGAACTTGAATATTTCAACAACAAAAAAATCTTTTAGTGAAGTGAATGAGTGTGTTAGCTAGCTTTCATCCTGTCCCCCCTGTTGTGACCAATGCTATCTGTTATGTTCCCGTTTCATGCATTAGCCCAAACCAAAAGTAGTCTGCCCAAGCATTCTGCCTCC
>JANDJT010000228.1:28142209-28152783 GCA_024331685.1 Stegophilus panzeri
AGATGGATGGATGGATGGACGGTGAAGTGGATGTGTAAGTGGATGAGTGGTTGGATGAATAAATAAGTGAATGTATAGATGGATTAGTAGATGGATTAATAGATGGATGGATGGATGGATGGATGGGTGAAGTGGATTTATAAGTGGATGAGTAGATGGATTAATAGATGGATGGATGGATGGATGGTGAAGTGGATGTATAAGTGGATGAGTGGATGGATTAATAGATGAATGGATGGACAGTGAAGTGGATGTATAAGTGGATGAGTGGATGGATTAATAGATGGATGGATGGATGGATGGATGGACAGTGAAGTGGATGTATAAGTGGATGAGTGGATGGATGAATAAATAAGTGAATGTATAGATGGATGAGTAGATTATGATTAAATCATTTAAGATCAGTTCATTGTGATTTTTTTGCTTACTCGTGGTCTCATAATGTTTTTGGGGTTTCTGTTCTTTATTATGTTTTTGTCGAGGTGCTTTTTCTTTAGTCTTGTGTTTTTCTCTCATGTTTTTTTCTTATTGACCTTGTGTATGTCGCTTGCACGTACATATGAGTATAAAAGCCAACTGTATCCAACTCATGTTTAGACGAAGAAATGACGTAGTGCCCAGGCTGTCTTTGCACGCATAATAAACCATCTCTTGGACTTTACCCTTTCTCTTGGTCTGCTGATTCTTCAAGCTTCTTACTTCTGGTAAAGCTGTAGCATTTTGATCATCCAGAAAAGATTTACATCTATTTACATCTGGATGGATGAATAAATAAGTTAATTTTTAAATGGATGGATGCTTAGATGGATGGATGGATGGATGAATGAGTTAATGGAAAAATGTTTTGTGGACGGATGAGGCCAAATCAGTGGATGGATGGAAAGCTCAGAAAGCTAAACTACACAATTACATGCAGATACACGTCTCTTTGATGTCTACAGTTTAGATGCCAACGCAACCAACAACTGTTACCATGTTAGCAGCTTCCCCTGACAGCTGATTACTCAGCATGGGATTAACAGAGACTCCTCATGGCTACACACACACACACACACACACACCCTTCATTATACTTCCATTAATAAGCCCTCTCATAACACTGGTAGCCCACCACTACATTAAAATAGCAGCTAAATCCCATATCTCTCTAATAACGATGTCTGTTCCTATGTGTGGTCAATATATAATCATTCTCAGTGTGTACCCAATGAGTCTCTAATGTCCCTGTCTGATACCAGGAAGAAAGCCAACTAAGATTAAAGTGCATTAGGATTAAATCATCTGACATTTATGAGTTAAATACCGCTTTTCAGTACGGTCCAAAAGCCTGAGTTCACTATTAAGTACTGATTTTGTTTAATCCCTTCCAAAAAATTAAAAATAAAATGAATGCATTTTTCACAAATAATATTTCTAAAACAAGATTCCATCATTCCATCTAACATAGATATAAGAAAATATAATAAAACTAGCTTGCTCTAACAGCATGCCACAATGTGTTTTATTCCGTTATTATTTATTTGCAACAGTAGTGTTAGTGTCTGGGTACGACACCAGTCCAAAGACATGCATTGCAGGCTGGTTGGGATTGTGTGTGTGCGATTGTGCCCTGCGATGGGTTGGCACCCCTTCCAGAGTGTCCCCCGCCTTCTGCCCTGAGTTCCCTCCAGGCTCCCCATGACCCCGTGTAGGATAAGCGGTATGGAAAATGGATAGATGGATGGATGGATCTGTTTATACAGTAGTTAAAAGGAAGCAGCTTGACATGTTACAGAGATAGCAGAAATGATCTTCTGTCCTGAAAACCTTCCTAAATTTATGGTAATCCTTTGCAGGGATACAGAGAAACAACAGAATATACTTAGGAAAACTAATCAAGGGCTAACATAGTACAGGTGAACACAGTCAGACAACAGACCAATGGCATGACGTGAAGTAGAGACAACACCAAACCAAAACAATGGCACTTGGAGAAATTAAAAACAAAAACACATGAGGAGGAACCGTGATTGGCTAGGAACCACGATGACCTCAGATTGTGGGGAATTCTGACATTCTTTATATTTTCCTGATGGCAAGTGCGTACACAGTGGAGTGTAAATAAGTGATAAAATGATGAGTAGACTGACACGTTCCTTTCACTATTTATTTTCAGATGGTTATTCACAGTCGATGTTCTTCCAAACCTGATGATTTAAAAGCCAAGCTGTGCTGAGGATTATTTACTAAACTAAAACACAACAGCGAAAAAAGTCTTGGGCCAACTCATTTCATAGTATAATTAGACTCTGTGTATATATATATAGTTGTGTGTGTGTGTATGTGTGTGTGTGTGTGTGTGTGTGGTCATTGTCTTGTCCTTCATGCTCTTAATGCAATCTGGGTGGAAGGCCTCAATCCTTTCTCTCATTCTCACCGTCACACCTGTTAGTTTCATTCATTATTTTGTCAAGCAGTTTAATCTTTCTCAGTTCTCTCTCTTAACTTTCATGTTTTTTTTCCCCCCACATTTTCTTTCCCTCTTCATTCCTTCATTCCTTACACGAGCGGCGAGATACACCTGGCGTGATTGTGTGAATGTGTGTGCATGTTGCCCTGTAATGGACTGGCATCCCCGTCCAGAGTGTATTCCTGTTTTATGCCCAGTATACCTGGGATATGCTCCAAATCCCCTGCAACCCTGACCAGGATAGAGCGGCTTCTGAAGGTGAATGAATGAATGATGAATGAACCACCTTTAGTCCTTTCTAGCCTTGTTGCTCACAGCATGTATTTATTTATTTTTTTAAATGGTGTGGATTACAGTATACTTGGTGGGAAACCATAATTACCTTGGGGTTACAGAGTGTACATGTACTGTATGTGGACAATACTGTAAGAGCATATGGGAGAAACAATCGTATAACACCACTGCCTGAAGAAACTAACCACTTTGCATGCTCAGGCTGATGGGATTCCTCAATACGGGTCTAACGCCATCCAACTACAAAATAGTAACCTGAATCTCCAGCACGTAAGCTCCTGTCACACGTAATAGCCACGTCGAAGAGAACATGAGTAGATTGCAAAGAATCAGCAGATATACTAAGGCAGCAGATTCTAAGACCAAGCAGACTAACCTGAGAATTGTCTGAATTGACTACAAGAAAGAATACATGCTTATGGTATATGCAAGGTCAACAAGAACCGACACCTTTCATTAGGAACTCAAGGGAACACTGGAAGGCAACACGAAAAGCCAACTCAAAGACATGGAAAATAAACAAAATGTTGTTCTCCATAGCAAATCCTTGGGGATTCTCCAACCAAACTACAATCAGAGAAATCTCAAGTACCTGAAGAATCAGTTACAATCAAATGACTCAACATTTATACCCTTCCAGTTATTAGGTACCAAGTCTATATGACCGGATCCTGCCAAAAGCAACATTTAATATCTAAAGAAACCAGAGATTGTCCACCAATCAAAAGCAGGGGGATGGATTTAGAAAGGGTCAGTTCTTGAATTAAGATATCTTGGTGTATAGCCAAGTATTCCCCCTAAGGATGGGATGCCAAGAGAATGTGCCTCAAACAGATAGGGCATGTGGAGTAATACACAGAGGAGGGAGGTTATGTGATGAGCTCATCTCTGGAACGTACCACCAAAAAGTTAGCCGAAGTGTCCGACATGGGCTGAAAACTCCAAGAATAATGCATAGCTCGTTGGGACTAATCAGGGCAGTGCAAAAACAACCACTCAGCAGATTCATCAAAATAGAAGGTGTATTATACCAAAGGTATAACCTCCAACCCCCAGATTATTAAAAAAAAATATATATTACACTGGTGCTTATACCTCTACTCTGAGCACTTTGCTTCTCTATACCTTAACGAAAATCTTGCACTGTTGCACTACTTGTATTGTTCTCCACTTGACATATCGCGTCGCTTGTATTTCGTCATTTGTAAGTCACTTCGGATAAAAGCGTCTACTAAATGAATAAATGTAAAATGTAAATGTAATGTATAGAGGGTCTAAAGATGTTTGTGAGACAATCTTGGACATGGCAACAGGGATGAAGGTGAAGACAGGAACAGCATACTTTGAAGGCACAACCAAATGGTAGGAATCGTATACAGAAACATCTTCCAGGAATATGGGTTTGATTCTCTCGAGTTCTTGACTGAGACTAAGGGAATATTTCATTACGACAGAACTTTTATATTTGCCTCCTGTTTCCTGGTGTTCTTCACTTCTGTTTTGTCCCAGCTTTTAGGTTTAAACATCTACTGTATCTGTGTTCTTGGGTCTTGATTATGGGATTGCCTAAGACTATATTGCCTTTTTGTCTGTCCTACTAAATTGCAATTTGATCAGAAGGTTCGGTATTACAACAGAGGTGATAACAGCTAGGAATTGGCTACATAGAAGCTAATTTGAACATGGGAAAGCCCTGTCTGTCTTTCAAAGAAAAAAAATAATAAAATACTAATATATGGTCTAGCAATCCAAAATCTGATAATTTGCTCTTCATAAATGTCTTAAAGTGGATTTTTTTTTTTTTTTTTTTAAAAAGACACAGAATGGTATAAAGAAGTGAGAAACGAGACAGGGGCTGATTTACACAGAGTGACACGCCCACTGGATCTGATCTGGGTTTTGACTGGTGAACAACCCATGTATACTATCCTCTTTTCCCCTAAAAAATATCTTTGGACGAGGAACTAAAAGTAAATACACTAAGCACATATTGTTCAATCAGAGTACAAATTAAACAACATGACCGGACCGTAAATTTAGTGTTACTTTTCATTCGAACAAAAGCTTACAACTATTGTGTTTTGGTATTTGGAGGAAAAGCAGCATCAAACCTGTAGTACATTACAATGTTTACTTGTTTATTCAGTTTACTGTGGATACATCTAGACATATAGTTTGTATACATACTGTCTTTCCACACATCGTATTACAGATTACTGCAGTGTTACAGTACAGTAGTGCATCTTTGACACTGTGTGTGTTTCAAAATACACCATAAAGCTTCGCTATCCTAGTAAAGTGCCTTCTCCTGCGGAGGTTTGCATCCTAAGCGTCCTAAGGGAACTGTTTATCCATGTTTCTGGTCCAACAACACACTTGAGCCACAAATCAGTATTTTATATAATGTTTGACTACTTACCTCAGGTGTGTTTTGGATATATTTTGCATATTAAATATAATCCCCATATTAGTTAACAGACCAGAGGAGTTTCCTTCTCTCTGCATATTTTCCTTCACAGGTGTGTGTAAAACATTACTTCTGATTTAGAAGCGCTAATGAGTGTACTATTTTCTGTCAAACTTCCCCCGTCAACAGAACGTGCTCTGAATTGGTTCCATTATAAATCGCCCTCATTGGTAGTATAACGATGTTTGTTTGTTCTGGTGAGACTAAAACTTTTCACGTAGTGAATAAGGTCCCATTACAAACTTGTAGGTGTAAACTAATTGGTATCCAGTTTGAAATCAATCCAGGTTTGGTATTTGTTATTCTTATTATAACATTTTGTACCATATTTTTCCTCCCAATTTTTGTTGCAACACCTTTTTTCTCACAATGAACTTATGGTTTTGTGAGTGTTTGGTGCAAATCCAATGATTACCTTTTTTGCAATATGGCAATGATGGCTGAAAACACAAACTTGCTATTCACCAAATACCTGTTAGGACATAACATTGGCTAATATTCCAATATGCACGCCGATATTCCGATATTAATCAGAATATGGCAATTTTCACATTAGTATTGAGTCATGTAAACGCAGAGTGAAAGGGGCAGGCACTGACTGATTAGGATAGATTTAGCTTTCCGCACTACCTGTTTGTTGTACAGATCAGTGAGATTCACCTAGAAGAACACCTAGGATTTTACTGCTGACCTTCACTATTTTGGACAAAGCAGTTTTTGCCTTGATTAATCAAGCAAAGCAGTTGATTGCCATACCAGCATATTACAGAAAATGTTAATACAGACTCAGTGTAGGATTGGTAAAAAAGGGTCTTCGAGGTCTTAACATGAAATTTCGACAATTTACGAAGGCAAAATAGTCGTTCCTGGCCCTTTTTACAAAGTTAAAAGTCAACTTATTGCCAATCAGGTGACCAAGGTACCTGTATGTTTCTACAACTTAAACCACCTGCACCTTAATGGTAGTACTCTGAGGAGCTACGGGATTGCGCCTAAAATCGATGAGCATATCCTTTGTTTTTGTCACGTTTAGTTGCAGGAATGCCCTGTCGCACCAGTCTACAAAGTCATCTACAACAGGACCATGATCGTTTTCATCGTCATGGAGGAGACTGACAATAGCGGTATCATCTGCAAATTTTAAAATATGTCTATTATCACGCCGACTGCAACAATCGTCAGAGTAAAGAATATAGGGAAGTGGCGAGAGAACACACCCGCCCCCCCCCCCCCCCCTGAGGAGACCCTGTGGATGATGACAAACATCCATTAACATCCATCCGAACACTTCATGACGAAGGCAGTCAAGGCAACGGGCTTAAAATCATTTAGTGTTTGAGGATGGCTATATTTTGGTACTGGAATAACTGTAGACCGTTTCCAAATTTTTGGCACCCTCTGCTGATTAAGAGACAGCTTGAAAATATAATTAAAAAAAAAATAGGAACCTAAATTGTTGTCCAAAAGCTCCCTCTTAGTCTTTCCTTAATAACTCTGTTTTGCATTCCTTATTTCAGTTTTGACTTTCTTTTTTATTTAAACTGTACAATTCTAGGAGGTTGCTCTCCTGGAATGCACTCCTCTTTCTCCTTAACAACACCTTAAGTGATTTAGTCACCCATGGCTTACTGTTAGGATACACCTTCACAATCTTATCAGGAATTAGACTGTCTACACAACAGGAAACATAAGAGCTGACAACGTCAGTAAGATCATCAATATTAGTACAGGACTCCTGAAACATTTCTCAGTCTCTGCAGTCATAACAGCCCTGTAGGCTCATGATGGACTCATCGGTCCAATCCGTATTCTGTTTGATGAAAGTTTTTCCCCTTCTCAGGACAGTACGATATGACGGGATAAGCTGGACACCTGACAGGGGAAGGGGGAGAGCTTTGTACGCTCCTTTGGCAGACCCATAACACCAGTCCAGAATCTTGTTGCGTCTGGTCGGACATGTGACATATCGATGCAAATCTCTCAAAGTCTTATCCATGGGACAGTGATTAAAACCCCCAAGGACTAAAATTGGAGCACTGGAAGATATAGATTGCTGTCTTGCAGAATAGACTCCGAGGCTATATGCCCATTTGCTCTTGGGTATATATATATATATATACACAATTATGACAAATATTTGGGGAAACTCGCAAGGCAAATATGAAGGATGCAGAGACAAGGACAACAGTCCAACATCCTTAGAGCACAGCCTTCCTCTGACTAGAAAATTTTTTACAGTATCTTTGATTTACATATAAGCAAACCCCTAAACCTCACCAGTTGCCCTGGCATCTCTGTCAAGGTGCGCAGGCACACCAAACCCGTCAATGGCCACTTCAGTATCCAAATCTCTGTCCGAAAGCCATGTCTCAGTATTCGCTAATAAACACGCATCTCTAAATTTCTGCTGAAATCGTACATGGGCTTTCAAATCATCAGTTTTATTACCGAGAGACTGTGCATTTCATAGAATGATGGAAGGCAGGGGAATACGTGAGAGAGATTGTTTTCTCAGTCTTTGGCGTACTCCATCCCGCTTACCTCGCTTCTTGGTCCTGCAGGGCAACTCACCGCTGGACTTCCCCTTTGCGCTTGCTTGATCAACAAAACAATTTAAATTGGGGAAGATTAAATCCGGGGGACATTTGTTGGCCTGAAGATTATTCCACTGCAGGAGAAAATCTCTGCTGTATTGGATGAGCATTGGATTAGGCAGCTCATTCAAAGCTTCCCCGAAGTAGAACGCCCTCCACAATAGAAATAAAGATATCTACTCCATGCTTTTATTTAACGTTCCAACACAGCAACAGGACATCCAACATCGCAACGAGCCAACACATCACTTCTCACACATTATCCTTCCAACCATTACCTTCAATACAAACAAAACAAAACAAACAAAAATACAAAATACAAAGCCAGAGGTGACTGGCTGCCCAAACTCACTATGAATAGCCTCACCATGATCAGAAGAAGCCCAAGCTTGGGCAGGAATAGCCTCACCATGATCAGAAGAAGCCCAAGCTTGGGCAGGAATAGCCTCACCATGATCAGAAGAAGCCCAAGCTTGGGCAGGAATAGCCTCACCATGATCAGAAGAAGCCTCAGTTTGGGCAGCTGAGCAGAAGAAGCCTGGAAGAAGCTCAGAAGCAGAAGCTACATTGTCAATACATAATTTAACATAATCTCTCTGTGTGTAAACTGCTCGGTTACGTGAGGAGCTGTATTCTAATGCCGAGTCCTCTCTTTATTGTAAAGCTCATAGAGTTTGATTTGAGACACCTAAACACAATTTAAAATACATAGGATATATCTTCAAAATGTGAAGAAAAAACAAACAAACCCCAAACCCTACAGTATTCACTACATAGGGCACTACTCTGGGAGAATTTTTTTGTTTTGTTTTGTTGTTACCACATATGAGAGCATAGTGGAGAATTTCCAGTGCACATAAGAAATCACACACTGGTACTGCATGCAGCCTAGGGGTGAAGAATACCGGAAATGCCATTCGTAGGGAATTATGGGGAGGAGGGTACGAATTTGGTAAATAGAATAAGACTGTAGTGTATATCGTATGTCTTGAGGCACAAGCCTCGTGCGCTAATCTGATTGGTTTAGGAGTTTATGACGCACCAGCAGATGGCAATCCAGTCATTTGAGCGGTTTCCCCGCGCAGCTGAGCTGGTTCTAATTACTGTATACCTCTGAGAAGAAAAAGAAAACATGGACTTTGTAGAATTTTAGGCTACTTTTCTTGATTGTTATTGATTTCTGGAGGTTATTCTAATGGTTTAGCGTTCACGGTGTGGATAGAGACGTTTAATCAAATCTGACCAACTCAAAGAGGTCTCGAGCGCGCTGGTGAATTCCATTGGTACGTTAATTAGTGCACTGGACAGCGCGCGTGCACGTCTCTCCAGATGGGAGCGCGCGTTTAACGGGTTTTCTTATGGTGGGGGGGGGAGCGTTTCTGGGACTCACTGAACGACTTATGTCCTCCTGTGTGTAGGTGTGAGTGTGTGTGTGGTAATCATCGTGACTGTCTCGGTTCTCTCTCTCTCTCTCTCTCTCTCTCTCTGGAACTCTTCTCGTCTAGCTCGTAAAGGTAAGTCATAATAATGATTATTAAATCAAAATTATTAGACACAGATGAACGAATGTTTTGAAACTTTGCATTTGGAAACGGTGTAGGAGTTATACATTGACATAAATATGCGCTAAATATCGTCGTGTTGTTTTGTTTAGGGGGGGAAAAACACTTTGCTAACGCTATGTGCCGGTCTCGTGCGTGCCGGTCTCGCGCGCCGCTAAGAACACCTGTCAAAATTTTTTTAAAAAAAAAAATAATGATAATAAAAGTTAAAAGCGCTCGTGCGTTTTCTGTTTGGCTTGCCATGGTGGTGCCATGTAGATGCGCGCGCCACGTAGGCACGACGCACCTGCGCGTGACTGACAGATTATTGACGGTTTAAAAAAAAAACAAAACAAAACAAACAAAAAAAAACCCCAAAACAAAACAGACGTTGTTCCACACATTTTATGGCCAATTTGACCCTAAATGAAACATGAGACTGTGTGTTTGTATGTTTAACAAATATAAATACTTTTTATTTTTCCTATTTGTCCTGTTTTTTTTCTTTCATTTTTGTTATATAAAGCAAAAAGCAAAAAAAAAAAAAAAAAAAAAAAGGGGGTAAAATCAGCTCTAGGGGCTGCACAATATCTCGTTTGTTAATTGTTACTGAAATCTTATTAGGCTTGGTATTAGTGACAGGAGGCTAAGCAAATGCAAATGAGGTTTTGTGAACACATGCTAATCATGCTGGTCCAGATGTGTGGGTTTTAATGTTGAAGCTATAATGTTTTAATATATATACAGTCACTGTTTTATGATATTTTGTCGGCGTCTCTCGGACCGGTCTGATCTTGATGGTGTGTGGTCTGTTTAAACGAATGTGTGTATGAGACGCATTGGGTGATAAAAGAGAACGAGACACCTGGTGACAGATGATGAGTTATCTGCTTGGGTCCTCAGGCAGACGGTGAGAAAGACTGAGTGAGTAACAGACAGACTGGGAGTGAGAGAGAAAGACTGGGAGTGAGTAACAGACAGACAGGGAGTGAGAGAGAAAGACTGGGAGTGAGTAACAGACAGACTGGGAGTGAGAGAGAAAGACTGGGAGTGAGTAACAGACAGACTGGGAGTGAGAGAGAAAGACTGGGAGTGAGTAACAGACAGACTGGGAGTGAGAGAGAAAGACTGGGAGTGAGTAACAGACAGACTGGGAGTGAGAGAGAAAGACTGGGAGTGAGTAACAGACAGACTGGGAGTGAGAGAGAAAGACTGGGAGTGAGTAACAG
>JANDJT010000228.1:28173301-28199680 GCA_024331685.1 Stegophilus panzeri
GTTCCCGTCGTGAAGACTTTCCCCTGGCAGGAAGCTTAAAGCTCCGACTCTGACCGTTACAAAGCGCTGACACTGGAGACTCCTTCCATAAAGGCTTTCTCCTCACCGAAAACATCGCCATGTCAAAATGATTATCTGGTAAGCAAAAACACATTTAAAAAAATAAATAAAGAAAGAAAGAAAGAAAGAAAGAATTAATTTATTATTAGTCTTAGACCACGTGGAGCATCTGCTGTACACACCTCTGTGAATTCGCTGATACTTGAGAAACAATATCCTATGAGAAGAGTTGAGAATTAAAATAAAACATTCAAGTTTATTGAGCCAATTTCTAGACTTTTTTTTTTTTTTTTTTTTTTAAAGATAGAGCTTGGCAGTACGACCGTGTAATATCTATATCCTGATGCTTTATTGGCTGTGAATATTGTGATGCCATTTCATTTGATTAAATTTCTAACATTAGATGAAATGTTAAATCGAGTTTATAAAGAAGTACAGACTGATTAATAGTAGCTGTCGGTGTTAATGTTGTACGTAATGTTTAAAACTGTAAAATGTTTAAAAAAAAAATTAATTTTTTATTTTATTTTTTATTTTTTACAAATTAAAGAAATGAATTTCTTTTTGTAGACCTATAGAAATCATAGAAACGCGCGTTATTTATTTATTTATCTATTTATCTATTTATTTATTTATTTTTAATGCAGCGTCACTATTTTCCGGGCAGCTTGCTAGCACACCGATATCCAGCGATACTTATTCTGCACTTTCGAAGGTCAGTATGCTCTTCATACTGCTTTCATTTTAGTTTTGTGTTGTTTTTCTTTTCGGGGGGAAATGAACACCTCTCGCTCGGAGCTTTACGGTGCGTTTACAGTGGCAGTGGAAACAAGATGGAATAACGCCGTGTCCGACTAACTCCGCCCTCTCATCTCGGGATACTCAGAAAGGTCTCCTGGACTCCGAGTACAGCGAGTGACGAACACCAGTTACTGCGTCCTCAAAACCCTACGCATATTTGTAATATTAGTGCGACGTTTATGCGTTTTAATTAGAGAACATTCTCCAGTCACATACTGTTTGAACTAGGCAAGTGTGTGTGTGTGTGTGTGTGTGTGTGTGTGTGTGGTTGAAGCCAAATATCTCTGGGTGATGAGCTGATAAACTGTTTACGGCATTTCTGTTTAAGAAGAGTTTGAAACTTCTCGTGATTCATGAGGTGACACTTATCCCTGTTTGCACTGGTTACATGCAGCACACACACACACACACACACACACACACACACACACACACACACGCACCGTATTTAAGTACTGTATGTGCTCGTAGATGAACTCCTATGGCCCTGCAAAATGTCTGTTCAGTTTGTTTAACTCAACCATAGCCATTAAATCATTTGCATACTGTACTGGAGCGAGTTAACACTCGTGGGCACATGGTTTTTTTTTCCCCACACACACACACACACACACACACACACACACACACACACAAAAATGCTATTATGCTTTTGGCCCCTGCCCATATTTTTTTTCCCCTCTTATTTCATATCACACAAGGTCACTAATGAGGGTTTTTATTATTATTATTATTATTATTATTATTATATTTTTTTGCTATAAACATAATTATGGTTTGTCCTAAAACGAATCCCTTGTCTTCGAGCTTCCAGTTTTTGACCTCAGAGATCCGATTCAAGTCCGGGACCGTCCCTAAGCGGGGGAAAATAAAAGCGGAATAGGACGGGGTTGGATTTATTTTGGGTGTAAAAAGCAGGACGCCTCAGGACGCAAGCCGAGAGACGACGGTCCGAAGTCTTCGCAGGGAAGTTAATTAGCAGCGTGAACACACTGCTGCTGTTCTGTGGATGGGAGTATTAATAATATCACTAGCTCCACGTGGACCAGAGGCTAGCCGTTGTCCCGCACGAGAGGAAGAACTTCCTTTTAAACAGAAATCCGAGCCGTTTCAGTGACACGCGCCGAAGCCGGCGTCGGCGAAAGGACGGAGAAAGAGCGTCGGAGTCGATTTCCCTGAATTTGAAGATTTCTTTTGCAGCGTACGATGAAAATTTGACGCGTCCCGCCGCAGAGCATCGCATCCGGGCTTTAACGATGCTCGAGTTAATGATGTATGATGAGTTAATGAGGTGAGCATTAATCATTCCCACACAGTGAGTGTCAGATACCGCTCTCCAGCTGTGTAGCCACACTGCTTTAAAGCTGATGCACTTAAAATCCATCATCTCCATCATCATCATCTTCTTCTTCTTCTTCTTTATGATCTTCACCACCACTATAAACTTATTCATGCTGATCTTTCTTTATTTTCTTTCTCCCCCTCCCACTCTCTCTCCCACTCTCTCCCACTCTCTCCCACTCTCTCTCCCACTCTCTCCCACTCTCTCTCTCCCACTCTCTCTCCCACTCTCTCTCCCACTCTCTCTCCCACACTCTCTCTCCCACACTCTCTCCCACACTCTCTCCCACACTCTCTCCCACACTCTCTCCCACTCTCTCTCTCCCACTCTCTCTCCCACTCTCTCTCTCCCACACTCTCTCCCACACTCTCTCCCACACTCTCTCCCACTCTCGCAGACTCTCTCAGACTCTCTCTCGCACTCTCTTTCACTCATGCTCACTCACTCTCTCTCGGACTCTCTCTGTCACTCTCACACTCTCTCACGCTCTCTCTCTCTCTCTTTCTCTCTCTCTCTCTCTCTCTCTCTCTCTTTCTTTATCTCACTCTCTCTTACACATTCTCTCTCTCTATCTCTCTCTCACTCACCCTCACTCACTCTCACTCTCTCTCTCTCTCAGAATAATCTTGCTATCAATATTTACTCTTTCAGTCCTGGCAGGTTTCAAGTACTAGCCTGTTCTAAAACTCCTTACTACTGTACATTTATATGGCCAAAAGTATGTGCACCCCTGACCATCACACCCATATGTGCCTGTTGAACCTCTCATTCCAGATTTATTCCCCCTTTGCTGTTACAATAAGCTCCACTCTTCTATGAAGGCTTTCCTCTAGATTTTGGAGGATTTGTGTTAATTCAGTTACAAGAGCGTTAGTGAGGTTGAGATCAAGCGTTTTTCTGTTTCGGAGCAGTCCAGAGATCCGAGCCGGGGTTCTCCTGGTCTGGGGCTCGCTCCGATCGAACCGCAGCATGGCCTTCATCAGACGTGAAAGCTATCCACGCTCGACATCACAAAGCACAATCATGTTTCTACTCGATGTGATGCCGAGGAAAGGGTTATTATGGGTACTGAAATATAAAACCACATTTTCATATGACGGGAGCGTTGTAATTACTCGCCTGTGCGACTCGACTGCTTGCACTGACAGCATCGCGTAAACTGCACGTCACGTGTTTGCGTGCACGACTAAAAATGTGATCCTGGAAAGAATAACTCCTGACATGCCATGCGAAAACCACCACCACCAACAACAACAACAACAATTATGATGTACTTAGTTTGTACCATTTTGCAAACGATTTACGGTTCAAAAGGAACTGAAAGCAAACCTGCGATTATGAGCCCCGCCTCCAAACGAGGCGAGAAGCAGCCCCAGGTGCGAACTCGTGTATTTGGACCAAGTGTTCTGATGTTTTATTCCGGTTAAATAAAGAAAAAAGACCATTTTTGTGTTTAAGATAGCAATGCTTAAACTTAAACGTAATCTGAAGTAGATTCTTTAGTGATCCCGTGTGCTCTAGTCGTACCATGCTGTATAATACCTGACCGTACACACTGACTCCATCTGTTACTATAGAAATATCTAGACCATAGTAATCCGTTTGTTACTATAGAAACGATAATGTAGAGTATTAAAATGAAAAGCCCGAGCTGCTGCTAGGGAAATGCTCTTTAGCCAATCTTCAAATCCTTGTGATCGTCCGGATCGGTCCCTTATGGTCTTCTCCACTCGAGCTTAGCGGTGGCTAAACACACTTAGACACTTCAAAGGCCTGCATATGAGTGTGTGTATCCCTGCTCGGCGAAGCTAGCTCATCAGCGCTGATGCCTTTCGACATGTCATTACACCTCATGAGGATTAGCGTTATTTCATGTCTGACGAATACAAAGTCGGTTCATCAAGGTTTCTGCTTACAGATAAGTGAAGCCAAATGGTTCGTACGGATAAAAATCTAGCAAAGAAAAGTAGCTTTCGTTCGTT
Source organism: Stegophilus panzeri (assembly GCA_024331685.1). Classification (NCBI taxonomy): domain Eukaryota; kingdom Metazoa; phylum Chordata; class Actinopteri; order Siluriformes; family Trichomycteridae; genus Stegophilus; species Stegophilus panzeri. The sequence continues at coordinate 28,177,487 of JANDJT010000228.1, forward strand.
TCTGCGAAGCAAACTTCTCATTCAGATTAACACTTTTTTTTTTTCTGTGAGTTCAGCGAGATAAGCTAAATAGAAAAAAAAGGAATTTATTTACCGGCTCGGCTCGGATGGCGTTTCGTTTCTTTTTTTCCTCCCTTTTTTTTTTTTTTTTTTTTTTTTTTTTGGGACACATCAAAAAGTCGCTTGCTAATTATCCGTAAGAAAATCTGCTCAACATGCTGTGTTTTTATATCCAGTTCAGATTTTTTTTTTTTTTGTATTGATGTATATTAATACATGAATCGGAAATGGTACTACTGACTTGGTCCTCCTGAGGGGGCGTGGCCCTGGGGTAGAGCTCTGTTATCCCATTGGCTTAACCTTACTGCTATTACTAGAAGAATGTAAACACGTTAAATAGCTACTGCTGGAGAGCTAAGTTGGTTTTTTTCTGTGTTTAAAAAAAAAAAAAAAACGCTAACTAGCTAATAATGCTAAATACGGATGGGCCGATTGTGTTACACATTTGAACTTCTGGGTTTTTTTTTCAGTTGTTTACTTTTGTTTATATTTGCACCGACTCAAAGCCTTGAGTTGCGTCTAGTGGATTTGAGTTGTATTTAAGTAGTGACAGTTAACATGAATAAAGCCTACCAATGGCTGTGTCCTAAATAACCAGATTTATTCATTAGAAAGGGTTTCTGGATGTGTTTAGACTATATTCTCTGTGATTTATACTGCCAAAAAAAAAAAAAAAAAAAAAGTCATCTTAGCGAGTGGAAATATCTTGAATATAGTCAAATGGATCTAGTATTTCTCATTATAAGATTACAATAAACCATATATAAGATCAGTATGCTATTTCTGGACATTACTCATTTCAAGCTTGTAGTTTTCTTCTTCTATTGGCAGATCGTTTTGCTTCTTTGTAGAAATAAATGCGTAAAACTAACAGAAATGCTTGAAATGAGAACAAATGGCTTGAACTCGGTTTAACAATGATCTTATATTTGGTTTATCGTCATCTTTATAATAAGAAATACTAGATAAATTTGACTATATTTCCACTTGGAAAGGTTTCTGGATGCTGTTTAGAAAATTCAGTACGCGTTCGACAGGTTTTAAGACGGTTAAGATGTAACGTTGCAAAACGAACATTTCTGCAACGTTCTAAAAACATCAGGTTTAACAGTGGTTTACATGTTCTCGCCGTGCTTCAGGGGTTTCCTTTGGGTACTCCAGTTTCCTCGGCCAGTCCGAAGACATGTGTGTAGGCTGATTGGCATCTCCAAATTGTCCGTAGTGTGCGAATGTGTGATGGTGCCCTGGTATGGGTTGGAACCCCTGTCCATGGTGTTGCCTGGGATAAGCTCCAGGCTTCCCCACAACCCTGGAAAATGGATGGATGGAAAGTTCTCTCACAAAAAAAGTTAGACCTTATGGAAATGTTTGTGTTAACATTTATATAACTAAAAAAATGCATAGCTACAGTGTAGGAACTAGGGCTTGCGTAGACTAATTGACCGGATTAGTTGCCGCTGTGGGGGTGTGGACTTCTCGGGGTGGCGGAATAAAATAATAACAGTGAATGAGATGGTAAAGAAATGCAGGAGCAGAAGAATGTAACTTGTTAGTTTGAAGAAGCCATTAAAACTTTATCACTTGAAGCGGAGAAGTGTACGTGACGGGTGTTTTTTTTTACCTTTGAAGGATGTGCTCTTGCAGGTATTGTTGTCCTTTAAAGCAGAAATAAAACTGGAATAAAATCCTTGAACTGTGGCTGAGTGAATTCTGTCGTATCCTGCGCTTTCAGAGCCGCGGGTTGCACATCGCTGTCCGATCGCGCTCGGCGAGTTTAGAGTCGGATCAGTGGTGCATGCCGGCTTAAAGAGGCTGATCCAGACTCTACTGAAGCTGGAGTTGAATATGGAGGAACCCTGCTCCCCCCCCCCCCCACACACACATGTAGATCTCACATCCTCCGTCCATCATTAAGTCATACAGAGTTTCTGCGCTCGGAGATTCATCGAGCCGCCAGCTCACCCCCACATGATCGCTTTTAAAGATTCGGTACAGTCTTATTTATTATTTGTCACATTTATTTACATTTAGTTTTCCATTAAAATTGTAGTCTTAAAAAACACTGCAGCCAGAAATGTCATTTGTAGTGGTTTTTTTTTTTTTTTTTTTTTTTTTTGGCTTTAATTGTGGAAAAGATGTGTAGTTGACTACTTTAAAAAAAAAAAAAATTGTTTACCTATAAAAATTAGCGTCACACGATGTTTACAATCCTCATGTTTAAAAAAAAAAAAAAAAAAAAAAAATTACCGGGAAAATATGACGGATTGTTCTTTGAACTTTCTAGAACTGCAATGTTCAAAAAAACGTTAGACTTGTTAGCCTTCATGTTTTTAGGATTGTGGTTATTTCGTGGAACCTGGTCTTGTCCTTTCGTGTGTGTGTGTGTGTGTGTGTGTGTGTGTGTGTGTGTGTCCACTTTCTTATAAGTGCAATGTCATAAAGGTCAGTGTCAAATGGTCGAGTGTGAATTAAACTAACACTCTCTAATCACTTAGGTACTTGTGTGTGTGTGTGTGTGTGTGTGTGTGTGTGTGTGTGTGTGTGTGCGCGTATCTTGGTTTATTTTTAAACATTACTACTCCTCGCCTGTCAGATGTGTATTTTATGTGGTTGAGCTCCAGCACTCGAGGTTTCTCAGTGGGATGGAATCTCAGGCTTTACTCGTTATTTCTCCAGCGACATCAATCAGGAGTCACTCGGCGTTCTTTCCCTCCCGTTACCGTAACGACGGGGACGACCCTTCCAGCTGCGTCGTCAACTCAGAAAGTGTAGACGCAAAACCTTTTTTTATTTTTTTAAAATTCGTTCTAAAAATGTTTTTTTTTTTTTTTTTTTTTCTTTATCGTCGTAATAAAGATCTCGGTGTTTAAAGACAAGTCCATGGCTCCGTGCTCACGAAGTTCCATTCATGGAAATGAGCAAAAGACGAATCTTATGCTATAGTAATGCATATAAGCTCGTATGTAATTTTACTCTTACTTCTTTTTCCTGATGAGTCCCGTTTGTCTGCAAAACATTGTTTTCAAAATTATTGGCACCCCAGAAGTTTGGTGTGGCACGGAACCTCTTTCTGTCAAACAGAGGTAGAGGATCTTGGTCTCTCCACTACGCAGGAATATTTTGAAACTCATTTATGTACTTTATACACGTTTCTATTTCGACTCGGGTGTATATTTATTAGAGATGGCGCCGATCGGATACCAGCGGAAAAAAAATTAATAAAATGCGGATTTTATTGTTTTATTGTCGGATGTCGGAGGAAAGAAGAAGAAGAGAGAAAAAAAAACAAAACAAAAAAAACCAACAAATTTGATCCGATCCGAAAATTATTGTAAATAGTAAATATTGGAATTGGATTTGGGAATTTTTTTTTATAATTTTTGTTTTAATGGAAATTTATTATATATTTATTTGTTATTATATGTATCCCTTTTATTTAATTTTCAATGCGTGATTTAAAAAAAAAAAAAAAAAAAAAAAAGGTTTGTAGTTTATAAAGGAAAACAGATCAGGCGTGTATGGATATCGGCTGCTATCGCTAATATTTATGATCACGTGTCTCCTTCCTGAGAGAAATTTTGAACTCTGATTGAATCAGTGGCGTAAACGTGAAAATAATGGCGGATTCAGCACTCTGTAATGTTTCGGTCTAGCACTCGCTGAACGACACGATACGATACGATACGATACGACACATCATGATCCGTGATACGTCTTATCTTTACGTCCATAATAAGTAGCTAAAATGTATGTTACGGTTGTGGATTTCAGCCGTGTTTTCATGGTTGCTTTAAGGACTTTTAACATTGCATTAGTGACGTAGCGATGTAGGGACGAGCTACTGTTTAACAATCCTACAATAGTTGTGTTTTTTTTGTTTGTTTTTTTTTTTTTTAAAATGAAGTCTAGCAGGAGGCTGTGAGTAAAAGCCCAGGATGTTCCCTAACCATTTAATCTTCCTTCTGTCTGAATACACAGAGTGATTAGTTTGATCAGACGTAGCTAAGCGTTACTCTGTTACAGACGTCGCTTACCGCTTATAAACTTCAGCCGCGAAGGAAAACGTCTTCACGCTTTATCAAACATCAGAAGCAGGAGGAAAGAAGATTCTCCGGATGAATTATGGCCGGCTTAAAGATCAGATCAGACGACACAAATCAAACGTGTCTGCACTCACGGTGACGAATGTGAGCAACGTTATCAGTGCGAAAGTTTTAAAAGGTACTGCTGTGACAAATGGCCAGGAAATATCCTGAGCGATATCCTCCCTCCTCAGTTCAGGTAGGTGAATTCTAAAGAGCTGAACTCTGTTTGAAGGGCATTTCTGTAAAATATAGGGTTTAACCCTTTTTTTTTTTTTTTTTTTTTTACGTCCTGTCACGTCCTCATTATCGGCTGAAAGGAAACTCGCAGCCGATCAGCACTCGGACCCGCCCTAGTCTGGACACTTTTAAATCGAGATGCATGTTATTCATCATGGCTGATCCCAGCCACACCCCCCTCTCTTTTTTTTTTTTATTGTCTTTTAAGCTTTAAAAAAAAAAAAAAAATGTGTTTAATCCTCCTCTTTTCTGAATCTTAAATTTAAAAATCTATTTTATTCTATTATTTTTCCCTTTTTCTAATTTTCAGACATTTCAGGAGAACACTTTTTCTTGTCCAAAAAAAAAAAAAAAAAAAAATACCGATACAAAAATATCAGATGATATCGACACCAATCCAATATTTATTTATTTATTTTTTCCTTTAAAAACTCTGCAAAATTTTTTATTTTTTTATTTATTTATTTTTTTACAAAAATCACTTCAAAAATTACAATGGTAAAATTCACAGCTTTTTGTTTTTTTTTTTTTGTTTTTTTTTTTTAAATTCAGGTAAATTTGCCTAGTAAATATGATAAATATAATAAAAGTATAAAAAATTATTAAATTAATCCTAACAAAAAAAAATACAGTCATGTCTCATTAAATGAAACATTTCAAGTTCCAAAAAAAATAAAATAAATAAATCTTTTTCACATCCAATTCTTTTCTATTTGTTGCAGGATCAGATTGAATTTGTTCTTTTATTTATTTACTTACTTACGGTCTATCTCTGACCGACCCCCCCATATCCATATTTTAATAGATAATTAATTAATTAATCCAAATGTTCAAACCTTTACTAATTAAGTGTTTATTACTAGTTCAGTGTTTATTTAAACAATTAAAAAAAAATAATATATATATATTTTGACATTTATATTTTTCTGTATTTAATATAATTAAATGCAGTGTGAAACCGGATAAGTTCGTTTAACTCAAAAAATTTGAGGAAACTAATTACCTCAGAATTTTTAAGTTGATAAATTAATTTCTTTAAACCAAATACACTTAAATATAATAAAAAATAAATTTTAAATGACAAAATTTGAGTTAAATTTTTGTTATATTTAAGTGCGTTTGGTTTAAAGAAATTGATTTATCAACTTAAACATTTTGAGGTAATTAGTTTCCTCAAATTTTTTTTGAGTTCAATGATCTTATCCGGTTTTACAGTGTGTAATGAACCTTCCGGAAACCCACGCAAACACGGAAAACTCCACAAGAACAGGAGCCGGAGCTCAGGATGGATCCCAGGTCCTGTGAGGCGACTTTGCGCTCGACTTTGGTCAGTGTTTCTACATCACCTGTACGTTCCCGATTGTGAAAAGATCTGTCTTCAGTGCACGCTAAGCCAAAACAAGAAACAAAAAAAAGTTCTACAGTCAGATCACAGCTTGGCTGATTTTATTTTGCGAACGTTAATTAGGAACCTTTTTTCCCCCCTGGCTGTCAAAACTAGTTTCCTTCATTTCATCCCGGACACGGAACCTGATGTCCCAGACTACCCATTTTTCCACTTCTGTGTTATGCTATTCCTTCATTCCTGTTGCAGATAAAGTTTTCTAGTGACTCTTCTTTATTCCCAAATTTACATTTCTCATGACAAAACGAATAAATCAACGTCGAGCCTCAGCAGGTCTCTAAGCTTCTGATCTTTCCCTTATAAGCATCTGAACTGATCGTATCATCACTTCGTCTTGTACCGACTTCCACAGTCAGGTCTGACCAGCACCATATATGTTCATATCCACGCCGTTTATTCTGTTATTAAAGCGCGTAGCTCGTCTAGGTAAAGCTCGCCAAGGCCATGTCATATGCTCACAATCTGGCTCGAGTAGCTTTCTTACCCGGTGGGAAATGCTGAGGCGTATCCCATAATGCTTTTAGGGAGAATCTGAGGAATCCAGCAAGCGCTGCAAATGTGTTTTGATAACCATGACTGTCTCTTTCTCAGGTCTGAAAATGTGTGTGTGTGTGTGTGTGTGTGTGTGTGTGTGTGCAGAATAGCGTGTGTGATGTGTGTTATTGGAACTAAACGATAGCAGGCGCGTTGCGTCTTCTATAAAGCCGTGTTTGTTCCGCAGTAGCACAAACGTGTGAGTTTATTAACTGTTTTTATTTCACCTTGTATTAAAAAAAAGTAATACAATTTTAACACCCCGCCCCCTCCCCCCACAATTAGTAGGTCACATGACCATAACATACTGTATAAGTAGGCTGTACTTCTGCTGGGATCTTAGTAGCTTACCTGAAACCACGGAAAGCATAGTTTCTCCGACACCTCCTTATAAACATTGTTTATATTCATTGTTTTGTTTTTAAAGTCAATTCAGCCAGTACCTGCTTTCGTTTTGGTTTCGGCGAGAGAAGACCGAGGAAAGACCGAGCACTTCCTGGAGTTTCTTTATTGTAAAGAAAACGTGCGAAACCGCCGATAATAGCTGCATGACCCAAACTAATCCAGTCTGAACAGGGCTTATTAAAGGGGTCATATCATGATTTTTGAACATTTTTAAACGTTAATTATGTCGTTTATTGGGAGTATTAAATAGGTTAACATGCTTTAATGTTAAAAAAAAAAAAAATGCATTATTTATCAAATACTGTACATTATTGAAGTACCTTTATTCCCAGGGTGCCTGAAACGCTCTGATTGCTCTGATTGGCCAGCTGACCCAGCCCAGAGTGCTCTGATTGGCCAGCTGACCCAGCCCAGAGTGCTCTGATTGGCCAGCTGACTCAGCCCAGAGTGCTCTGATTGGCCAGCTGACCCAGCCCAGAGTGCTCTGATTGGCCAGCTGATTAGCTTTAGTGTTAGCAACATGTCGTCTGTTTTACCGTATCAGTTCGAGCCCTAGTCAGATTCAGAAAATGCGAATGATTGAGCGGAAGCAAGTTTGCAAACACGACTTGAGCAGAAAGTTTCACAGTGGTAAGTTTTTATTTTGTAACTCGATGTAAATGATGATACGATGTAAATTCCGACCCCGACGGCGGTACTCATGCGATATATCTTTGGAAAGCTAGGATTCTTGTGATTCGATTGATTAGAAACCGTTTCAAGATACAATCAGAAGAGCAGCTACACTCAACATCTCTGTCAGACCACCAACATACAAACAAACATTTAAAAAAAAAAAAAAAAAAGTGAGGCAACTTAACAAACTTTTGCTAGCACGTTAGCAGAGGTCTATAACTGAGCCACGACACAAAACTCCGCATATTAACAGTCAAGAGCAGATACTTCATAAAATAATCAAACACACTTACAGGTTCTGATTCAGAAGCACAAGATTGTCCGAGCAAAGTGGGAATGGCCCGACTTTTCCGGAGTAGCCTTTGTGTATAGCCTGCGTTGTACTCACACTGGTTCAGGAAGCTGTCCTCTGTAAAAGACGCTGTGCACAAGCGAACGTTCGGGTTGTACTGCTCAGGAACAGCGGCATAAATAAACAGTAACCACTGATTTTGTCCGTTTTCAGAAGGCTACACAAAAAGGTTTTGCTTTCGCACACACAGTGTCTCCGCGACATTGCACATGAATTCACTGAAGCCTCGCGTTCTTTCTTCGTGGCAGCCTTTGGGCGGGATTATCACGCTGTGACGTAGACAGTCGAGGAAGTAAATTCGGGACTTCGAGTTCGAGCGATGCGTTTCGGGCCGGTCTGGAGCAGCGTTCTCTGTTAGATAGAATAAATCCCTTTGGGGGAAAGTTGGAGTATTGGGACTTTGCAGAGCTTATACATGCACAAACAGATATATTACACTCATTAAACATTAAACATCATGTTATGAGCCCTTTAAGTCTCTCAGTAAAATATGTATTAGTTCTTTTTATCTTTCTCAACAAGTCATCTGTTGCTTTGATGGCTCATTCGGTAGTCTAACGTGCACGGTCAGTGCTGTATGAGTGTGTGTGTGTGTGTGTGTGTGTGTGTGCAATTTTTCTTTTTTTTTGCATCTTTCTTTCTGTTTTTCGCTCATCTTTCACGATTCTCCACAGCTTTCATCAAACCTGCCTCAAAACGACACGTCCTCACCGATTCATCATACACACTCGCCAGGCTTTAGCCGTATCAATCCCTGTTCTTCTGCAGAATAGAAAGAAAAAGAGACCGAGCAGTCTCTCTGTGTGTGTGTGTACGTGTGTGAAATGTGATTAGAAATCTAATATCAGTGTGTGACTCAACCTATGAGAGCCAAGCTGCAGATTTACATTCACGTTTTCTTTTGAAACAGTAGACCATGTCTTGCGTGTTTGTGTGTATGAGAGAGAGAGAAACAGCATGAGTCTGGACCTCATACTATACAAATATGTGCTGAAAATGGTGCATGTTTACTTGGATCCCAATTAGTGGTGAAAACCTGTACTTCAAGGCTTCTTTGGATGATTCATTGTTCTCACTTTTCAAAAGGATGTGTTCTATGTGGAAATCCTCTGTTGTATGGTTCCACGTAGAACCTTTAAGGGTTCCCCCAGAAATACTACCCTTTTTTTTTTTTTTTTTTTTTTTAAAAGGTGTAAAAATGCAGAAGCTGTATAAGTAGAAACAGACCACTGCTTGAACTCTGAATACAGGAGCATGAAACGCTCAATGTGTAATGTAAGTCCCGCCCCTTGGTTAAAAACAAGAACAAAGTAAAAAGCCAATCACCTTGTTGGAAAGAGCCATTAGCAGAAAAGACGCACACGGATATGAGACTTTATTGATCACGTATACATTACAGTACAGTGAAATTCTTTTCTTCGCATACCCCAGCATGTTAGGAAGTTGGGGTCAGAGCGCAGGGTCATGATACAGAGTTGGTTTAACATTTAATGGAGACCTATTTTAAGCCTTTTTACAAGAATGGAATATACGTCTCCGGTGTCCCCAGAACGTGTCTGTGACATTTCAGCTCAAAATACCCCACGGATCATTTATTATACCCTGCTGAAAATGCCCCGTTTTGGGTGGAAGCAAAAACACGCTGTTCTGGTGTGTGTCTCTTTAAATGCGAACGAGCTGCTGCACCCCGCCCCCTTTTCCCGCAAGAGAACAGCTCGTGCTTCGGATACTACGTTAGCCGTTGGAATCTGCTACCAAGCTCGTTCACGAAGCGGTCTGGCGTAAAACGATTCCCACAAAACGTTACGCGGTTTACAAAAAAGACAACCAGTTTACTGTATTGTGAAAACAAGAACGAAGGAGTGGCTCCACGCGGCAGTTTTCAGGAAATAAAAATAAGACAAACTGTCATTAATGGAGTATTAGACTGTGGAAATGATGTAAACAGAGCTACGTTCCTTTATTTATCTTTCTGTTTCTCTCCTCAGCTTTTTGTCTTTTCTGGACTTCAAACAGAGAGAAAAATGCTTTCTCTCGAATGTTCTCTCTATCTTAGAAATGTATGATCGCATCCCTGAAAGACAAATAGAATAAAATCAGAAGAACGATGACACGATAATATCTGCCTGGTGGGTAGAAACCACACAAGGACGGGTGATACTGTGTGTGTGTGTGTGTGTGTGTGTGTGTGTGTGTGTGTGTGTGTTTTATGTGTGAGGTATGCGCTCTGATGACCCTCTCCGATAGCTGTTTCCTTTGGTGAATTCCAACATTAATGAGTTTCCTTTGGGAAAAAAAAAAAAAAAGAAAGCCCTCACGCAAAGGCTTAGCTGTCCCCTTCTGCTCGACCGTAACACTGCACACGCACTATTTATAGCCAAATGAGGAAAGTCGAGGAAGGCACTGGGATTATTTAAGAGGGTGATGAGGAGGTGTATTATCTCAGGTCTACTAAAAACAAAGGGCTTGAGGGAAAATCTTTCTCCAGCAGAAATGGAAAGGTGTAAATCGCTCAGCGCTTCTATATAAGGACAGATCAGTCTCCTTCTAATCCCTGGAGTGACAGCGACTAACATGGGCACGCTCGGGCTTTGTGTGTGTGTGTGTGTGTGTTTTACCTGGGTCATTGCCTAATTCTGTCTAAAGCCTTTTATGAGTTTTGCTCTGACATCTGGATCCGAAGCTTTTCACTTTGTACTGGAATGTAGTCGCTTGACCTTTAGGGTGTAATTTGGATATAAAGTCTGTGATGGACTCGTGTACGATCCAAGCTCTATTCCTGCCTCGTTCCCAGTGTTCCCATTGTTCCCAGTGTTCCCATTACAGACCAGAGCAGACCGGAGCACCATAACGTGCTTACTGTCTTATCTCTCACGTTATCATTCTCACTCCCTGTTTCTTTGTTTCTTTTATTTCCTAATTCATTTCTTTTCTTGTTTTCCTTTCTTTCCCAACTTCCTTCCTTTGTCTTTCTTTCTTTTTTCTTTCTTTCTTTCCTTCATCTCCTTCACGTCACCTCCATTACTTTCTCTCTTCAGCTCCTTAACTCTTCTCTTCTTTCCTCTTGTTCCCTTCTTTTCTTTCTTTCTTTCTTTCTTTCTCCCTTCTTTCCTTCATCTCCTTCACTTCACCTCCTTAACTCTCTTCTCTTCTCTTTTCTTCCTTCTTCTTGTTCCCTTCATCTTTCTTTCTTTCTTTCTTTTTCTCCCTTCTTTACTTCACCTCCTTAACTCTCTTCTCTTCTCTTTTCTTCCTTCTTCTTGTTCCCTTCATCTTTCTTTCTTTCTTTCTTTCTTTCTTTCTTTCTTTTTCTCCCTTCTTTACTTCACCTCCTTAACTCTCTTCTCTTGTCTTGTTCCCTTCTTTCTTTCTTTCTTTCTTTCTTTCTTTCTTTCCTTCATTTCCTTCACTTCACCTCCTTTACTTTCTCTCTTCACCTCCTTAACTCTCTTCTCTTCTCTTGTTCCCTAATTCTTTCTTTCTTTCTTTTTCTTTCTTTCTTTCTCCCGTCTTTCCTTCACCTCCTTAACTCTCTTCTCTTCTCTTGTTCCCTAATTCTTTCTTTCCTTCATCTCCTTCACTTCACCTCCTTAACTCTCTTCTCTTCTTTCCTCTTGTTCGCTTCCACTTTCTTTCTTTCTTCTTCCTTCCATCTTGCACTTTCTTCAATTGCTCCTTTAATTCCTTCTCGTTTCCTCTTCACCTCCTTGGAAGCACTGGGTATTTCCATTCGTTCTGCTTATCATACTGGTATTATTATTATTATTATTATTATTATTATTATTATTATTACCTAACCCTACACTACCTGCAAAAATGAGTCTTTTTCCCTAAATCATACCTGCACAGATGAGGGAGGTAGAATCATGGGCAGAGCCTAAGCTCATCTCTGCAGGTATCAATTAGGAAAAAAAAAACCCTTGTTTTTGTGTCTCAAATCACACACTAATGCACTGCATTCTCACACTATACACTGCCAAGTCAATACACATGGACACATCACTAGATTAACCAATAATAAAGAAAAAAAAAAGCCTTTAGATGTGGATAAAGCTCACTAACGCAGTCGATCAAGAGAAGAGATCCGACACTAAAACCCCCGACCCCTAGCGCGTGGGATTCTCAAACGCGTCATCTCTCCATTTCCCAAAACCCCAAATTCTCGACAGCTCCTACGATTGACGCTCTCATCCCCGCACTCTCTCACAGAAACGGACGCTTCCTGCTGCTCCGTTTTGTCTTCCAGAAACTTTTTATTTCTAGCCATCTCTTAAGGTTATTTAAGAAAGCGTGGCTCCCCTGTGCATGTGATAAACCGTTGGCAGCAGTCAAACAGAACTGGCACCACTGTTGCGCTTTCCGCTTCATGGCGATTGCGCCGTCGCTCCAGACGAGCCTGAATAGCCACTGGGGACCTACGGTATTCCCAGTGAAATCCGCTCACTGGAGAGGTCTGTGTCAGAACTGTGACTGAAAAGCCCAGCAGCCTGAATGGAGGGGGGAGGGGGGTGTTTAAAAAAAAAAAAAAAAAAAAAAAAGCTGGCAGCAGTGTCAGTTCTGTGTTCTGGGAAAGAAAGAGGAGAGAACTATAAAGAAGGAGGCTTCACGTCGAAAGTTTGCTTCCAAAGCCTTTATTTTCCTCAAACTGAACTAGACTCTGTGTGTGTGTGTGTGTGTGTGTGTGTGTGTGTGTGTGTACAGGCTCCAGGACAGCATGCTTCCGACTTCCTCGCAGAGTTTTTGTTCCAGTTCTTGCTTGAAGTCGCCGCTCTGAAGGTGATGACTTCTCTGCTCCAGACACGGCGCTGTACGGTCAGTGACGCTGTTTCTCCCCACACACACTCCACATCTCGAATTTTACTCTACACACTTTCTTTGTTTGTTTTTTTTTTTTGTTTGTTTGTTTGTTTTTTAATGCTTTTTCACAATGCTACTTTTGATCTTCGACACCGTGGACGTTTGCCGTACTCGCTGTGCGATTTCACACTATTTACTCCAATGCTTTATTACACCCACGATGTAAACATACTGACTTTCAACGTACTCACGCTACTATACTATTACACCACACCCACTCCGGTCATATATCACACTCATATTATGGATATGATGTTTACACATTGACGTTTCTCAGAAGCATCAATTGAGCTGAATGGACATGACGTCTTTGTGTGTGTGTGTGTGTGTGGGTTTGTATGAATGTCTGGCCCTCCCTGACCTCCCTGAAAATGTCCAACTATCCTTCACGTTAATAGCGTGATGATGGCTGTCTGATGGGTTCGAAAGGGCTTTCCGTCCTGTACGATCGTGCAATTTTGCTGCACAGCATGGACACCTAATTAAAGCACCACCACACACCGAGACTGAAATGAACAGCTGCATTCGTTAACAGTAATGTGGAAGTAGGGCTGTACAATACGAGCATCTGTTTGTCTATTTCTATGTGTGTGTGTGTGTTCTGAAGAAGAGATCTGTATGCAAACATGACAGGGAGGCTGAAGTGACTTTGGCTTTGAGGTTAAGGAGCTCATTAAGGCGCTTTTATATTGAGAAGCTCTTTAACCTCCTGTGTTTTTTTATGTCTGGGTGTCATTTAAGATGGCTATCAAGCTAGCAATGAATGCATTTGTCACAGAAGCCTGCTATTTCCAGCTTCCTGATTATTTTTTTTTTCCCGCTACTCCATCGTCGCCTTTAATGATTGTTTTCACGATATCATTCGATACGAGGCTGTCGATTCGATACGTCTGGGTATTGAACAGTATGTTCTGCATAATAATGAAGGCTATTCGTCAAAAAAAATATATACCTCTTGTATTATGTGAGGTGTAATAAACATTTCTATTTAATCAAGCAGTTTATATTGAATTATATGTTTGTGCTATACAGTATTTTTGCTGTTCCCATGAGACGTTAGCAGGTGTGTCGTGCCGGTTTCACCTGATGGCGTCGCTGTTGCTAGCTCAGTTATAACTGTTGCATTAGGTAAGATTAGATCTTATTTTTCAAGAGTAGATCTATAACGGTTAGGTGAATTGGACATTTGAATGATTCCCGCCCATGTTCATGACGCTCCACCCCCAGGATCTTTGGTATCCCATGTAATGTCTATAAAATGGCTGACAGGAGGTGCATCCAAACACAAACAAGCATTTCGGACCAGAGATCAGTTCTCCAAACGGGTTTTCTTAGTGACTTCATACGCTTTTGCTAAGATCACGGTTTATCATGTTGTGTTTTTTTTTTTTTTTTTTTTGTTTATGTCCTAAATGGTCTGCACTTATATAGCGCTTTTTTCCAAAGCGCTTTACACTGTGTCTCATTCACCCATTCACACACACAATGGTAGCAGAGCTGCCACGCAAGGCGCTAACTTTGTGGTTTAGTGTCTTGCCCAAGGACACTTCGGTACGTGGAGTCACGTGGACCGGGAATCGAACCGCCGACCCTACGATTAGTGGACAACCCGCTCTACCACCTGAGCCACAGCCGCACCGTGTTACAATTTTCCAGGTTATTTTACATGTAAGGAATAAAACAAATCACCTACTGTACCTTTTAAGAGGAGGATCTCAAATATAAACGAGAACAGTCAGGTTTCATTCTTAGCTCCGGGAAAAACAAAAGCGTAAGAGCTTCTTTTCTGACTCACCATTAATGAGAAATCCAATGTAGAACAAGTGGAGACATTGGTGGAAATGTTGCTCTCATATTTCCAGAATGCAATGCAGCGCAGTGTTGTTGACGTGGGGGTGTTAGCAGGAAAGTTGGAAGCTTTGGAAGCTGATCAGAGTTTAACCAGAGTGTTATACTGGTGAGGAGGTGGACAGGCTAAAGGACTAAAGCGCCGCTGCATCTGTGTCTATAGACAAAGAGACAACGTGAGCAAAATCCCACCGCACCACTATCAGCAAGTAGTCAAATGTCATTGTGGGTGATGTAGGTTTAACGTTTAAATGTTTTAACCAAAAAGGTCATCTATTAATTACACTGCTCAACAGAATTAAGGGAACACTTAATCATCACAGTATAACAGTATACCAAGTCAATTAAACTTCAGGGATATGAGTCTGGCCAGTTAGGAAGCACAAGTGATTGTGAATCAGATTCACCTGCTTTGGTGCACAGGTGCACTGGAGAGGCAACAGTAAGACAACCCCTAAAAAGGGAATGGTGGTGGCCACAGACAATTGCTCTCCCCTTATCCTTCCTGACTGGTTTGTCTCTAGTTTTGCATTTTGTTAGGGTCCTTGTCACTACTTGTAGTATGAGGCAGTACCTGCAACCCACTGAGGTAGTCCAGCTCCTCCAGGATGGCACATCCATACGTGCCAAGGAGCAAGGAGGTTGGTGTGTCTCCCAGCACAGTTTCAAGTGCATGGAGGAGATACCGGGAGACGGGCCGTTACACAAGGAGAGCTGGACAGGGCTGTAGAAGGGCAATAACTCAGCAGAAGGACCGGTATTTCTCCTTTGTGCAAGGAGGAACAGGAGGAGCACTGCCAGAGCCCTACGAAATGACCTCCAGCAGACTACTGGTGTGCCTGTTTCTGACCAAACTGTCAGAAACAGACTCCATAAGGGTGGTATGAGGGCCAAAAAGTGGGACCTGTGCTCACAGCCCAGCACCATGCAGCTCGATTGGCATTTGCGAGAGAACACCAGAATTGGCAGGTCCACCATTGGCGCTCCTTTCTGTTCACGAATTGGCAGGTGCTCCATTGGTGCTCCTTTCTCTTCACGAATTGGCAGGTTCACCATTGGTGCTCCTTTCTCTTCACGAATTGGCAGGTTCACCATTGGTGCTCCTTTCTCTTTATGGATGAGAGCAAGTTCACACTGAGCACATGTGACAAATGTGAAAGAGTCTGGAGATGCCGTGGGGACGTTATGCTGCCTGCAGCATCATCCAGCATGACCGGTTTGGCAGTGGGTCAGTGATGGTCTGGGGAGGAATATCCTCGGAGGGTCGCATAGTCCTCTACGTGCTAGCCAACGGTACCCTTATTGCTGTTAGGTATCGGGATAAAATCCTCAGAGTCATTATCAGACCATACGCTGGTGCAGTGGGCCCTGGGTTCTTCCTGTGCATGACTATACCCGGCCTCATGTGGCCAGAGTGTGTAGGCAGTTTCTGGCTGACGAAGGCATTGATGCCATTGACTGGCTTTCACATTCCCCAGACCTGAATACAATTGAGTACCTCTGGGACGTTATGTATCAGAGCATCCGAATTCGCCAAGTAGCACCACAGACTGTCCAGGAGCTCACTCATGCCCTGATCCAGGTCTGGGAGGAGATCCCCCCCCAGGACACCATCTGCCATCTCATCAGGAGCATGCCCAGACGTCGTCAGGAGTGCATACAGACACGTCGGGGCCGTACACACTACTGACATACATTATGACTTTCCGTGATGAAATTCATGCAAGTTGGATCAGCCTGTAATTTCAATCTTTCACTTTGATTTTTCGGTGTGATTCTGAATCCAGCCCTCAGTGCTGACGATTTTGGCTTCCACTGACCATTGTCGTTGAGATCATTTTGTCCTCAACGAATTACACAATGTATACAAGTAAAGATTTTCAACTTGGATATTTCATTGTGTGTGAATCACGGGTTATTTAAGTGTTCCCTTAAAACGACGTGTGATTTTAAATATTCCCTTCGTTTTACTTTGGAGCGGTGTATTAATATCGATATGCATGTTGGATGTGGTTCAGGGTGGATATTTTCTTTAATACAGTGCCAACGATTTCATTTTCCCCCATGTTCTCGCCCCACTCTGCTTTCTGATTACGAAGCGCTCGCTTGTTTTCCTCTTTTGATTGACCGAATTCGTTTCGTGAAGCCATCGTCCTCGTTTACAGCATGTCGATTTACAGGATTTAAAACATTTCTGATTTTAAATGAGCTCCGTCCTATCCTGAACGCTCCCCTGTCTCAACACGTTCCTCCGACGGATAAAATACGAATATATATTTATTGAAAAGTCTGAGCATTCGCCGGATTTTATTATTTTTTTTATCCGTCTTACTCTTTCTGAAAATGATTGTCTATCTCGCGGTCTCTTCGCCCCTTTTTCTCACTTTCCTCAATATATCTCCTCTCATTTAAACCGTTTCGCTTTCTGACGCCTTCTTTTCTATACCCTCTCTTTTATTTCCCCCCGCAGACAGCCCGACCTGTCCGTCTGTCACTCACAGCCTCGGGTTTGTCCTTCCACTTCTTTAAAGTGTCATATCTCAAACTTCCTTTCTCTGATGCGTCTTCCCGTCTGTGACTGAATAGCAGCTGTCCATCGTCCCCACCCCCTCCCCCCATACACACCTCCCATACACCCCCCCCCCCCGCAAAATAAGTGTGAACGATACAGCCGTATGCTTTCTGAGTCCGTTGTGAAAGCTGGGGATCTGGATTTAACACTTTGAAAAAGAAGAGATCCAAGCGAGAGAGAGAAAGAGAGCGATAGAGAGAGTGCTGTCCGTGCTTGCAGAGAAGCGACAGACGTGAGTGAGGGCTTCCAAAGAGGGAGAAGCGTGACGGCGAGAGCGAAAGCGAGCGGGGCTTTAATTGGGAGCTTGTTCAAGCTGCAGGGAGTTGTACGTGTCAATAAAAAGTGAAAGAATTTAGAGTAAGAGTGTGTGCGTGACTCGGTACGACATCGCGAATGCTGCACGAACCGTGACTTATTTACGTGTTCCTCGTCTCGTGTTTTCTCCACCGAGTCGTGACAGATGGTGTGGAACATCTCTGAATATTGTAATCTGATATTGATGTTACACTATTAAGTCCTCACGGCTGGAATCCATCTTATAATGGAGATCCTCGTGTAATACGGAAGAGTTATTTATTTATTTATTTTTCTGAGCCGTAGACATGCCCGTAATAATTCAAAAATATAATCCCCAGCAGTAATTACGGAGAACCAGAAATCAATTCCATCTGCGTCTGGCCAGGCTCGCTGTTCTCCATCGCACGGCTCTGAGAATGAAACACTTCTGACGGCACGAGAACAGCGTGTCCCACATGCTAGAACGAATTAGCGTTCGTGTTCTTACTGGAACGTCTTATAAACCCAAAAACCCAATTTTATCCCACAAGTCTGACCTCGCAATGATGTTCTACTCTGGAGCTGAGGAACCATGTCTGTTACACATATATGGTGTGTCATCAGCAATATAGAGTGCAATGACACAACACTCACACTTTGCTAGCACTCGTTTACAAGGCTGCACTCTCCTCATTATTTAAGATGAATCTTGAGACTTTTGGGGCGGGAATAAGACGTATATTCTTACAACTATGATCGTCAACCGATCCTCATGCTTCCAGGAACAGACTGGTCTCAGTCAAAGTAAAATTCCCAAAATGGTGGAGATGAACGAGCTCACGGTAATCATGATTTTCATGACTACATACGTAGTTAATGTATGTAGAACGACGTTACACGTTTTAGGAACTAACAGGGACAAAATAGGCTGCCATTTTTGTTTGTATGCTCATATACATGTCCTTATTATCATACCGACGGCTTGAGGACAATTCAAACACACTTTGCAGGGAAAATAATGAGCTGTAATCACTAGCTGTTCAGGTATAAGGTGGACCGAGTAAGGAATAAACACTTCAGCATGTGCTGTTTAAGGAAAATAATCAACTTTGGTGTGTTGATGGTTACGCTACTTCACACCTGGATGCATCACACCACCCCATCTTTAATTATTTTCCTATAACATTCTCTTATACGTCTTGCTGTTTGGCCAACAGTTCCTTTTACATATGTTTATATAATAAAAATACGTTTTATCACTTTGTAGTTACATTTAATGTTATGGAACTTTCATGAAACATGCTGGATAATGTTATTACAGCATTATGGGGCAGTGGTGGTTTAGCGGTTAAGGCTCTGGGTTACTGATCAGAAGGTCACGGGTTCAAGCTGCCACTGTTGGGCCCTTGAGGAAGGCCCTTAACCCTCTCTGCTCCAGGGGCGCTGTATCATGGCCGACCCTGCGCTCTGACCCCAACCTCCTGACATGCTGGGGTATGCGAAGAAAAGAATTTCACTGTGCATTTGTATATGTGATCAATAACGACTCGTTCTCATTATCTATAAACAGGAACTAGAAAAAGCAAGCGCATGTTAACTGTAACGGCTACGTAGAGTCACCTAAGACACCAACTATCTCTTCTACTTCCTTCCAAGCTAGACGTAGATGAAACCATGGTTATAAGGTTTTTTTTTTTGTTGTTGTTGTTGTTGTTGTTTTGTTTTTTTTAAATAATCAAACTGTAAATGAGAACTAATTGCAGGTAGGAACCAAAGCTGTGAATGCGGAACTGAAGAAATGTTGGACCAGACACTTTAGGATTGTTCCACGGAATCATTTGAGCCAATCGATTTGGATTTATTGCTCTACCATGTCGTACGTACACTAATGTCTGCAGAACGTAATGTGAACGTAGGGTTAGATAAACACCAAAATATAATGTAATCTGACCACAGCCCTGGATTTGGATTATTTTTGGAGGCCCTCAATAAAAACGCGATTAAATTCCATCCAAGTCTCATGATTTATGAGTCACTTATTACTTGACTCTAATAAACTATTTCCAGAAAAAAAAAAAAAGGATTGAAGAACCTGTAGTTTGGGTTTTTGCCCAGATATTTGATCATTTTACCCCCATCATCCCGAGGCTTTTAAACCAAAATGTTCTGTGCTGGTCGCCTGAAGGTTATGTTAGTTAACCACGATCAATTTATTCATAAATGTAAATGTGTGGTCGTTTTAAGCCGCGCATGCTGCTGGCTCGGTGCTGATTTGTTATGAAATGATGAAAATACGTACACTATGTCAATCCAAGCAGAGAGAAAGACGCTTTTGTCCTGGTGTTTGCTGTTTTTAATTTTACTCAGCGCCACTGAAAATCTCAGTAATAGAAAATTCAGGGTCTCACTACACAGCCGACTCGGTAGGGAAGCAAAATGAAAAACTTTTAATTTCATGGCTCTGGCTCGCATTTCAGCGCTCCGACCCTGTGTCTGCTGCCATTTCCATCACATTCTCACTTCGCTTTGGACAATTCCTGGCTACGATAACTAGCTTTCTGAAAATCTGATACAGCTTAGTACCTTTTTTTTTTTTTTTGGACATATATAGTGGACTGTATAGCAGATTCCGGTTCCAAATGACAAGAAGTCGTGCTTTATTTCTGTTCTTGGAGGATTGTATTTTAAAAATATTTTTCACAAAATAATTAGCTGCGGAATTGATATTCCGAAAGAAAGGCTCGGGAAGGGTCAGCGGTACCACGAGAGAAAGTCGGACGTCGTCTCAGCCCGAGTTCCTCCACCCACGCGCTACAGAAAAAGGTCTGTCCAAAGGTTACTCATCTGCCATCGAATCTGTCGATCAAACCGCCTTTTTTTTTGTGTTTGTTTTGGCACAGTAGGCAGTTCTTGGCTAGATTTGTTGAGGAAACGTACTTCCAAATCTAGAGGTCTGGCTTGTGAGATGAGGTTGGATGTAGCCCAATCCTTACATTAACCTCGACAGCAGAGAGAGAAGAAGACAAGAGACTCTTTCCATTCACACGTCTATAATGTAGCTACTGCTTTAGCAAATCGTGTTAAATGTATTGTCATAATTCAATAAGGAACTGTGTAACACAGTGCAGTTGTAGACTCTTCAGCTCCCCAGTGACATGTAGAAGGTTCTGGAGCTTCGACGTTAAAAAAAAAAAAAAAACAACAACAACAAAAACTTGGTGTTATGCTGATAAGAAAATAATCAATGAATCAATGGATGGGTTGATGAAACAAAGTTACTGTAACTGTATAACAAATGTTTTATTCCTCTTATACCACAGCAATTTGATCATCCTAACACTTTATTTTATTTATTAAAAAACAAGACATCATATCCAATTGTAGTTATATTTAACGTTGTGGAACGGGAGGGGGAGGGATGGGGGGGATGACGAGATCATATCGATATCAAGATAAATTATGTCACGATACACTTTTCTGAGATACTGTCATCTTGTTATAAATGTTTGCTTTAAAAAAAAAAATACAATAATAAAAAAAAATATATATATATATATATATAATATAAATAAAAATCAACTCTGGAAGCAAATTTGATAGCTTTCTAAATTTTACATTGTAAAATATTAATATAAATAAAGGTTTAACAATATTTTTTTTTTCACTTTTATGTTTTCACTGTTATTTTATTTTTGTACATATTAAATAAAAGTATCATCTAAATTTTTTTTTAAAGTTTTCATTTCAAACATGACACTGCTGTCCTGCTGGGAGCCTTGTTAGGAAAGATATATATATATATATATATCTATATCATGATGCATATCGTGTCTCATAGAAATATAATTTTGTCATATCCCGTAAACCTTCATCCCATTACCATCTTCTTGAGTTTACACAAACCGTAAACTCGTAAAAAATGTAAAGTTACAGCTTTATACCTGACTGTTACTCTGGGTACTCCTTTCATTACTGTTAAATAAACATCTCCTTACAGAAAACCTCACCATAGCAACAATCGCACATTTGTTTGTTTGTTTGTTTATTTACTTATTTATTGCTTTAAAATGGCAATGCAAGTCTCAGTAAATTAGCCATTACTATGGAAATGATTCAAGTATTTAGAACAAGGGTTCCCAAACTAGGGACCGCAAACACCTCGATCTCCTAATTTTTTTTTTTTTTTTTAATTATTATTATTTAATTACTTTACAGTTTAATATTAGAAATAACAAAGATGGATTTTGTGTGCTAAAACTTTAACATGTTACTGGAAGTCACATTCAGACAAGCCACGTTTGAATTAATATGCGCTATAGTTATAGCACTGTCCTCTGCTAAACAGCTAGCATTGCGTCTCAAATCGCGTACTCCTGTACTATTCTTGACCATTGTTGGGTACTAACACGAACCTGTTTCCTTATTAAAGTTAGGGTTCGAGTTTAAAAACCCCTCTCACGCCGCCCTCAAACTTACCGAAAGATCTGTTTTTGCGAACGTAAGCTCGGAGTTTTCGATTAGAGTTTTCCGACGCAGCCCATGACGACAATCACGACGACGGCGGAAGGTTTTACGGGAGAGAGGCGGAGATCGTTAACATCGCTATAAATTGGCTGAACATTTCGCGGTTTGATTCAGAAACCCGACGGACAGAGACGTTTCGGCTCTGACGTGCTCGTTAGTATAAACCGAGGTATAAACGAGGCTGTTTCGCATTGGGAGGTTTTACATCACTCCAACATGAATTATTTTTCTTATAACAACACAACACTTCCCACTGGACTGGTAAATCAGTCCAGAAATATTCCTTGGTTTTTAGTCACTTACGTTACACATATGTATGTTACATATGTATTATACACCTGGATTTTGGGGTTGCAGAAAGTTT
>JANDJT010000228.1:28215497-28231914 GCA_024331685.1 Stegophilus panzeri
ATAGAGAGGGAGAGAGAGAGACAGACAGAGATAGAGAGAGAGATACAGACAGAGATAGAGAGGGAGATACAGACAGAGATAGAGAGGGAGAGAGAGAGACAGACAAAGAGACAGACAGAGATAGAGAGGGAGAGAGACAGACAGAGATAGAGAGAGAGACAGACAGAGATAGAGATGGAGAGAGAGAGACAGACAAAGAGACAGACAGAGAAAGAGAGAGAGATGGCTGGTGAGGGAATGACTGTTTTTTGCAGCTTTAATGTAAGTAAGAACAGGAAATGAACGTCTCTCGGATGTTCCACAGCATTAAATCTAACACTAAATTATTCAAATGTGCAACTTGTCATTTCATTAATAAATGAAACATTGTAATCGATTTGTAATCATTGTAAACCTTAAGAAATGGGTTCAGGTTAAATCCTCTGTAATTGGAGTATAGGTATACGTGAACTGAGAAATGATTGTGCCTGTTTATTTTATTATTCTTAAAAAAAAAAAAAAAAAAGCCTAGATGTGGAATCTAGAAGTGGAAAAGGTTGATGTGGATCACTCTGATGAGTCACGTGTAGTTCAAACTAACACTGACCAATATTCTCAACTTACAGAAATTCACCGAACAAGACTCCTTACAATCTCTTTACGATCCGAGAGCGGACAATAATGTCCATAAAAGACCTTAAAGTCCTTAAATAAAACAATTTAGGCATTTCAGATATTAAGCATTTTTTTTTTTTTATTCCTCTTATTGTTTCACTCAACAGTGAGTAAGCTCTAGTAAAGTATAAAAAAAAGATAACGATAACAAGACTCAAAGCGTTAGCGCTAGTGTTTTAAGCTATTCGGCGTTTTGTTTCATATTGTTATACTGTTCATATTATTTCTTATATACTAAGTAGTAACCATGTCAAAGTCAAAACCACGTGTGTGTCCCATACCGCGAGTTCCTCACGCCGTTCCGTCGTCGAACATGGCCGAAAAAACCTCGGAGCGTTATTGAGATCCGCACCAAAACAGGCTTAAGTTCAATTTCAGACGTCCGTCTCGATATATCTCTGAAGATCTTCCTCCCCTCATCTGCATGCGGATTATATCGAGGCCGCTTGTGAACAATAGTCACGTCCTTTCGTCTTCGTGTGCACCAGCCGGAGATGCAGAAACCGAAAAAGTGTCATTTTACAAACCGGCATAGAAATTGTTTCCCGGGAATCATATGTACATTTCCTCACCGTAATGCAGTCATTTCATTTTTTTTTTAGTTGTTTTTTTTTTTCTTTTTTCTTTTTTCTTTTCCCTTCCCACTTAGAAAGACCGATTCCAATTAGTACGAAGGACATCTCTCGACGGGGACTAATCAAATTTTACACAAAGGGCGTATTCATCACTAACGACTCATCAGGTTTATGATTATTTTCCTATTTCGGCTTGATCGATGTCACCTTTCTGTTTAGCACGTGTGTGTGTGTGTGTGTTTTTGCCCATTTCCAATGGTGACATGCGTGGTGTCATTATTCAGCCGTGTCATTTTGTCATTCTGCCGCATAAAATTTTCATCTGAGAACGAGAAAGCACGGAGGCTCAGAGCCGGTGTGCTCGTGGCTTTAGTTCCTTTATTAATGTATTATAATCCTCTCTTGACACTTGTTAAGACAGGCGATGTCAGGCTAATACCCAGGCCATTTGTTTTCATTTCAAGGTGTTCCACTGCGCTTCAGCTGGAATTTTCCCGAGCAGTCCTGTCACAATCCAGCCTTACTGTAGCAGACCGTTCAGACCGAACGCCATTCATCATTAATACCGATCATAATGAACAGCCTCAGCTATCCGTAATGTATATCACTTATCATGTTTGAATATTATAGCATACGTACGTAGGGGAATGGCGAAAACGAGCGCAACGGACGGCAGATTATATTATATATTATTCTGATTGATGCTGTTTGTTTATTAATTTATTTATTTACGTTTAATCTGAGTCTAAGAGGTCTTTTTAAATGCCATTGTTCAGTCATTGTCAACCCGATTGTATGTCATATACCGGAGAATTCATATAATAATAATAATAATAATAATAATAATAAAAAGAGTGAGAATGGTTTTGTTGGATAAATGCAAATATATGAAGCGCCAAAAAAACAAAAAAAGTGATATAATCATTAACCTGTTGATGTTATAGATTAACATTCATAGACCATGTTCATTTTCCCACGATATAAATCTGAATCAAACTCAATGAGAATATAATACAATTTTATAAAACTCACGGTATGTTGTTACGGAAACGAGGAGATGACACGGAACGACAGCGGTCTGGTTAATGTCGGCAGTCAAGGCAAAGCAGATTGCAAAACCGTGCCCTTTGAAAATGTCATGAGGTACAATGGAATCTTCTTACAATGCTAGTAACCTGTTAAAACATCTTAAACATGAAACAACAGCATGAGGAGGAGACAACACTCTCGCAAGGGGTAGTGAAGCATTGTCTACAGACAATGCTACAGTAGGTGAGTGAAGAGAAAACAATCTGTTGGTCTTGACGGTCAGCCATTAACTGGCGATGGACGGCGAGGGATTCTGACGCAGTGAAGACGAGATCATACTGTACTTTCAGCTGTACAGAAGCACTTTTCTGAAAAGTCAAACCAAACCGACTGCAGCCTTGCATAGAAACCTGGGGGTGGGTGTATACAATGGGAAGAAGAAGAAGAAGCCTTTATTTGTCACGTATACATTAGAGCACAGTGAAATTCTTTTCGTCGCATACCCCAGCATGTTAGGAAGTTGGGGTGAGAGTGCAGGGTCAGCCATGATACAGCGCCCCCTGGAGCAGAGAGGGTTAAGGGCCTTGCTAAAGGGCCCAACAGTGGCAGCTTGGCAGTGCTGGGGCTCGAACCCCCGACCTTCTGATCAGTAACTCTTCTCAGAGCCTTAACTGTTAATCCACCATTGCCCTACTCTTTCTGCCCAGTTTCGAAACAGGGACCTTTCGCGTGTGAGGCGAACATGATAACCCTTACACACTACAGTACAGAAATGCGTGTTTGTATTTGGAATATTCCATTTGAATTTTATCAGGCTCCGTACGCGACACCAAGGAAGTGAAATATCAAACGGCGTGATTGCCGTTGCTGTTCCGATATGACCGGGACATGAGTCGTAAGACATGGGGAAACGCAATTACAAATGGACTTTTTTCATTTGAAATTGGGCAGACATTGTACGGTCGTGTGAACAAAAATGCAAACGGTAACACGCGATGTGCATTTTCGTTCGAATTATGTCACGATTTATCTGTCCACAAGTAGAAAAACGCAATTTCAAATGCGTTTGGCAATTAGTTTTGAAAATAAATCCGGAAAATACTTCCATAGGAAACTTGAAATTTCATCTCGTCAACTGCCAGTTCCTTCCCCGTTTACAGACTGACGTCAAATCAACATCAACATGGCCGCTCACACGGTGAACAGTGTAACGTTCCCCTTCTCTACTTTTAAACGAGTTTATAGCGGTATTGCCTTTAGAGCAGGAAATATACAGACACAATACTTGGTTAAATCTAACACTGACTATACTGATCACGGTTTTGAGAAGGTAATCATCAGCATTAGCGTCATCACTAATATTAACCCGTTAGCTTGTTGCTAAGCTACTTGCTGTTGTCTGCTGTTGTTGCTCTGCTACAATTTCAGTCTGAAATGTTGCTTGAATGTTTGAAGTTCACCACAGTAGAACAGAACCAATAGCCTGTAACTGCAAAAGTGCACTTAAAGAAGCTTTTTATAAGCTTTACGTGCTTTGACGAAGCAAACATCGAACGTGCGAAGGTGGGAAATGATGTCGTTACTACTCGAGGTTTAAAAGCAAAAGTCTTAAAAGTTCTGAGATGACTTTTGACTCTGAGACGACTCAGACACTTTCCGCCTACACTCATTGCTTTTTTTTCTTTTTTCTTTTTCTTTCATTGCATCACCATAATCAACCTTTCAACCTCACTTTGAACTTAATTGTCTAAAATCATTTCTTACAAGTTGTCTCATGTAATTCGCAACTGTGTGTGTGACTGTATTGTGATGCTTCAATCCCCGTAATGAACTGCAGTTAACCTGTAGAGAGGTCCCGAGGCTTTTTACACAAATGTAATTCTCTCATCTGTAAATAAGAGCTGTGTCAAGACGTCCGGACCATTTTATTTCAAAAACGTGCAGATAACTTTGTCACGAATATGAGACATTAGACTAGACGAGTGTCTATAACAGGTGCAGCTTTTATATTTCAGAATTTCATTTGGATTCATACAATATCACATAAAATGGAAGGCGGTAGTGCCAGTACTTTGAACTGTACATGATGATAATGTAATGCGTGTTGAGTATTGCAGTATATTGCCTATTGAAACAAAGTGTTTGCATGAAATATTTTTACAATTCATATTGCTCTCCACTTTAAGCCACAATTCATATTGCCCTCCACTCAAATCACAGCTTTTGCGGTTACTCTCTTCTGTATGGACTTATCAGGTAGTGAATGTGCAAAATATGATTTATGTGCAGCCCAAATACTTTATATTGGGAGATGTTCTGGTTAAATATCAGATACAGGGCTGCCATTTTGTCTGGAAAATAACGGAATAGGACGGTATGTTTTATTATATTTTAATCCTAATCACAATTGTTGGCCTTTTTCATGTCGTAGACAATTTACTACAGTACTGGTGAGCTTAGTTTGGTAAAGTTTGGTAACTTTTATGAACTATGTAATGAATAAAACAGCAAGTGCTGTTTTTCAATAACAGTGTATCCCAAAGGGTTTTATTTCTCGTGTATCACAGTAATTTGACCATGATTTAATTTTTTTATTTATTTATAAAAGATTGACACATCAGGGGTGGGCGATATGACTATGACTTAAAAAAAAACATAATATAATGATTATTCAAGGCATTTTTCAGATACCCGGTATAGCGTGTATATATATCGCGATATATAGTATAGACTAGGTTTGTTAACAAATTGACAACAATGCAATCAATTATTTACTTCATTTCTACAACAATACATTTATTTTTGTGTATATTTGCTTTTGGATTTGGGGAAAGCATTGCTGCTCAGGCGAATGTGCTATGCAAAATATATTGTATGTTTGTTCCGGAAAAGCCTGAATAGTGCATAATGCAAAGATGGCTGCTAGTTCATGGAAAATAGGAGTGTTTTTTGTGACCTGTGCTCTGCTCAAGAGTGGAACCATGTTTAATATTTAGAGGAAGTGGTTGGTCAGTGATTAAGATGTTGGACTTCTGATCGGAAGGTCATGCGTTTAAATCCCAGCACCACCTTGAGTAACTTGTGCACATGAGATAATTGTAAGTCACTCTGGATAAGGGCGTCTGCCAAAAATGCCGTCAATTTAATCCCGGAGCACTGGAGGCAAAAATAAATAAATAAATAAATAAATAAACGAGCTGAAGCTTCCAGAGCACTTACTTGAGACTGAATGTCCAGCCAGGTTGGAGGTACAGTACGTCATGCCTGCATAGAGAGAGTCAGTGAGCAACAGACAGCCATTACTCATGTCCCGAATTTCCCTCTTGACATAGCAGGGCACTGACGTACTGGAGCCTGTTATCAAGATCTCCGCCCTCTTGGTTTACTGATGCACTTTACAGTGACATGTACTTTGTTTTACAAAGTCAGTACACCCCCTGCTTTGGTTCACCATATTGAAAGTTTAGAAGGAGGAACATGGATTGACGGGATTGTAATATGGGGACGCAGAGACCCTTCTGGACATGGCTTCAAGCTGAGATACAATAGGACAATGCGAGCTTCATTCTGAAGCTAACAAACCTGCGACATGATAAAGATGAGTGTTGTCATGGTAATAATGACAAAATTGATTGTTAAAGGATGTGCTCTGAAATTAGAATCACAAGAAAGCATGCATACAGTAGCATAGCAAAATTTACAGTGAGGAAGAACAACTGGACTGGAACATTAAATGGGGAATATGGCAAAAATTTATATCATTATCATGAGTGCAGGAGGTGGAAATGGGGTTCCTCTGCAGGGTTTCTGGAGAGCCTAGGACAGTGGTCACCAACCCCCTTCCTTGAGATCTACCTTCCTGTAGGTTTCATCTCCAACACACCTGCTTTCGTTCATCAAGAAATTCTTAAGGCAATGACTAGATGGTCAGGTGGGAGCGATTATGGTTGGAGCTCCTGGAGATCTCCAGGAACAGGGTTGGTGACAACAGTTGCTCCTCTCAATTGAGTTGAGGTGGTCTGGGAACCTTGCAAGGATGCTGTAGCAATGGAGATGATTGCGATGCAGCCTGTTGCTTGATATTTTCTACGTAACTGTTGTTCATGCTGCAACTCCTTTCGAGTGACT
The DNA here is from genome assembly GCA_024331685.1 of Stegophilus panzeri. Classification (NCBI taxonomy): domain Eukaryota; kingdom Metazoa; phylum Chordata; class Actinopteri; order Siluriformes; family Trichomycteridae; genus Stegophilus; species Stegophilus panzeri. Next base: position 28,221,884 of record JANDJT010000228.1, read on the forward strand.
GCTGGCCTTCTTTATCATTCTTTATCATTTGTCTGAAAATATGTTGTAAAATCTTGCGTGGTTAACCTGTCCAAGGAGTATTAGTTGTGATTCTATGCACTTTCCACCTGCATAGTGTATTATCTGAAATTAGAATCACAGTGTATTAAATAATTAAAAAATTACTTCAAATGGGAAAGGAAGTGAAATTAAGCATTCAAGAAATACACTCTAACATCCAGGCAGTGTTATAAAAATACAGACATGGCCTGTTATTTTTCAGAAACGTGTACTGATTGTGTTATTTCCTCATTTTGATTGAAAGCGTATATATGTGTGATAAATGTGGAGGTTTACTGATGATTTAAGATGATAAAGTGGAATACAACGACTTGATTCCTCAATAATTGTCATAAATACTCTTGATTTCACTATGAAGTAAAGGAATTGTGACGATCATTTTTAGCCATTACCGTGTGAGGGGGGAAAAAAAAATAAGCCATGCTTAATTTCAGTCCTTGGAGATGTGAGTGATAAATGGCCGTCTCGTTTCTGCATAACTCACTTATTATTCAATAACAGCGTCATCGCCTTTCGGCCGTCTGTCTACTAACGCCTTTCATTTTTTTTCCAGTGCAACTTCCTGAAGATCTTTGATGATTGATGATTCTGGCTTTAATTAGTATAGCCTGTTTTAGTGATAACATCAATTCTTTACAGGCTATGCTAATCTATGCCAGAATCAGCAATGCATTTGGGCGTGGACTAACACTAACTCTCTAAATGTCTTCTGTTGCTTTACAGCTTTGGGATGTCAGTGTGTTTATATGGTGGTGTTTGTAATTGTTCTGATGATGATGATGATGATGATGAAGTGAGCAGCTGTTTCAATAAGGCACTCCAGGCCAAATATATATAATTTGCTTACAACTACATGAACACAAAATGGCTTCTGTGCACAGCTGTGTTCATTCACTGTGTCTGTTGCGTACAACCAAAAAAATAAAAATAATAATGCAACATGTGCATGAGGTTCAATACCATGTGGTTCTAACACTCTGATAGTGTTGTTAGTGTCACGGTTTCACAGACTTTCAAAATACTACCTGAAACGTATTTCTGTCTCTTACCATCTACCCTATCAAGTTCCGTACTCGATATAAAAACGGCACCTGTGAACCGTGCCTTCAGCCTCTATTATCTGTAGCGAAGACGCAATTCACAGACATGAACCGTGCCTTCAGCCTCTATTATCTGTAGCGAAGACACAATTCACAGACATGAACCGTGCCTTCAGCCTCTATTATCTGTAGCGAAGACACAATTCACAGACATGCCCCAGTATGACAAAGCTACGCAACATCTCGTTGCCTTCTCAGGGAACAGGGTTACATGTGTAACCTAGACGTTCCCTTTTCAAAGGGAACTCAACGTTGTGTGAGCTTCATGATGTAGGAATGAGAATACCCACTCCGTCATACTGAGGGTATGGCCTGTTCAGAAAGATCCAAGGCCGAGGGTCACTGCAAGACACTCGAGCCTGGGGCGGAATGTATATCCAGGCTGTAATATCGAATAAATGTGTACGACGTAGACCACCCTGCTGCAGCACACACATTCTGTTAGGGTATGCCTTTGGACAAAGCCTTCGAGAAGGTGACCCCCCTAGTGGAATGAGCCCTTATGCCCAGAGGCATAGTGAGACCGTGTGCCTTATAAGTGATAGAGATTGCTTCCACTGTCCAATTAGATATGCGCTGCTTCGACATAGTATCACCTTTCCTGTCATCACCAAAGCAGACCAGCAGCTGCTCCGACTTACACCACTGGCCAGAGCGGTGGACGTAAGTACAGAGAGCCCTTACTTTACACAGTAGGTGCAATTTCTCTTGTTCTGGTATGCGGAATGGAGGAGGGCAGAAAGTCTGCGACACTACTGACTGAGCAGAAGATGTAGGCACTTTAGGAATATAATCCAGCCTAGGATATAGAAAGGCCTTGGTTAATCCAGGAGCAAAGTCAAGGCAGGAACTGGCAACAGAGAGAGCTTGTAGATCTTCTACTCGTTTGAGAGATGTCAGTGCCAGAGGAATAGCTACCTTTAGAGTCAGAAGCTTTTCAGAGGCTGACTCTAAGGGCTCAAATAGGGCACCTGACAGACTTTCCAGGACCACAGAAAGATCCCAGGAAGGTATGCGTGGTCAGCAGATGGGCCTCAACCACCTGACACTACACATAAACATCGAAGTTATAGGATGTTGCCCCACAGAGGCTCCATCAGTAGGGGTATGGCTGGCTGAAATGGCGGCCACGTAGACCCTGATTGTAGAAGGAGCCAACCCCTCTGAGAAATGTCCTTGTAAGAACTCCAGGACTATAACTATTGCGCAGTTCACTGGGTCTAGCTGACGTTCCTCACACCACGAGATCAAAAGTTGCCAATTGAGCGCATACAGTTTCCTTGTGGATGGTGCTCTAGCATTCAACATGGTCTCTACAACCTTAGTTGTGAGACCAGAATATATGAGCTGGTGCTCGTCAGGGGCCAGACCCACGGTTTCCATAGTTCTAGCTGAGGGTGATAAATCAGCCCTCTGGCTTGAGACAGTAGATCCCTGCGGACAGGAATCTCCCAAGGAGTGCTGTCTAGCAGGGATATTATCTCTGAGAACCATATTCAAGCTGGCCAATAAGGTGCTATTAGCAGCAGACGTAGACGGTCTTGGCAAACTCTCACTAGAACTCCCCACAATCAGTGAAAAGCGTGTGCACCATGGCATCCAGCCCCAATGGTGCAGGAGGAGTGAGGGCTAACCACTGGTGTCGTCTCCTCAGCAGCGAACACATCCGCTTCCGCTTGGCCGAACCTCCGCCATATGGACTCCACCACTTGAGGATGGAGCCTCCAATCCCTGGGCCTCAGCCCCTGCCTCAACAGGATGTCTGCTGCCACATTCCAGTTGTCCAGAATGTACATTGCACTCACTGACAAGAACTTTCCCTCTGCCCATGGAAGAATTAGTTGTGCCTGTCTGAATAAGGGGAGTGAATGTAACCTTCTCTGGTGGTTGATATATGAGACCACCGCTGTGTTGTCTGTCACAACTAACACATGGTGACCTCTTACTTGAGGAAGGCAGAATTTCAGTGCTAGAAATATGGCCCATATTTCTAGGCGCTTTATATACCATACCAGATGAGGGCCACTCCAAAGACTGCAAGCTGGAAAGCTGTCTAAGACCACGCCCCAGCCCATGAGGGAGGCGTCTCTGATTACCCTCTTGCGATAAGGAGACACCCCTAAAGTGTGATCCAAGGCTAGAAACCAGGGACACCTCCAAATTCTCAGAACACGTGAGCATCGCCGCATGACACTGATTACTCTGAGGTTTCGTCCTCGGACGAAACCCGTGACTTTTCAGCCAGCACTGAAACTCATGTGCAATAGGCTCAATGGTATCACATTGGCTGCTGCTGCCATAAGCCCCAGTAGTCTCTCGTAGAAACTGGAGGGGATGCCCAGACCCAGGTTTATCCTGCTCAATGTTGATAGGTTTGACCCTACACTTGTTGGGGATAGAAATACCCTCATCGTAGTAGAATCCCATATAACCCCTAGAAAAGTTGCACTGGAAAATGCATACTTTTTCTTGAGGTTCAACCTGAGCCCCAAGCTCCTCATGTGGGCGAGAACAACATCTCGATGTTGAAGCACCAGTTCCCTGGATCATGCTAGAATTAACCAGTTGTCCATGTAGTTTAGTACACGTATGCTCTGGAGTCGCAAGGGAGGCAGAGTGGCATCCATGCACTTTGTGAAGGTGCAAGGGGATAAAGTTAGCCCAAAGGGATGAACACGAGTTTGGTACGCATTGCCTCCAAACACAAACCTCAGGAACTTCCTGTGACTGGGTGATATTTCTATGTGGAAATATGCGTATTTTAGATCTATTGTCACAAAACAGTTCTTGAACTGAATCTGTAGAACGATAAGTTAGAGCATCAGCATCTTGAACCTGTATGTCCAAAGAGTACGGTTCAGATGACGCAGAACTAAAATTGGCTGCATACTCCCATCTTTTTTGCGGACCAGGAAATAACAGCTGTAAAAACCTCCCTCCCTCAGGGAATGGGGTACATGTTCTATGGCCCCTTTGTCCAAGAGCGATCTTACTTCCTGTGCTAACGTCGGACTCTGCTCTGTGCTGACTACCAGGGTTGAGCACATCTCTGAAACGGGGGGGTCAAGCTCTCAACTGGACCTGGTAACCCTTTTCTACGGTAGACAGAACCCATGGAGACACATTTGGTAGTAGTTTCCAGACTGATAGATGGTCTTTTAGTGATGTTAAGTCTTCCACATTCTGATAGCATCAGATGTCCGTTGCCCTGTGTTGCCCAGATGTCCGTTGCCCTGTGCCCTGCTCGCTGACCAGAGAAGACTGAAAACTTGGGACAACCTTAGCTAGGAGAGGCCCTGCAGTAGTACTGGGGGCTAACTGCCCTAACAACCTTACGTCCCCTGATACATCCCTCTGTGGCCCATCAGGATCCGCTCCTTCTTTGTCTGCTTGGCCTTAATGATCATTCTCAGATCAGTCCTATTAGCACTACCCCTGGCTCTCCGCAGGGGGAAGAGTGCTGCACACTCGCCTTCTGTGCCTACCTCACACTAGCGCTAGCCCAAGTTTCCCTTCATGGATGCCAGCACGAACTCAACATGACAGGGAAGGAGTTGGCTGAATGCTACTATTTACTGTTTTGCTTCGTGAAACCTGTCAGCGATGGCATTACCCGTACCGCTGAACAGGCTGGAAGGTTCAACAGGGGCATCCAGCAAGGAGACCTTATCTTTGTCCTCCATCCCTGAGAGGTTGAGCCATAGGTGCCTCTCCGCCACAAACAAGCATGTTTTCTTTAGTGCAGAAATGACATTTTTACGTTTATAAAAATATAAAAATATTAATTTTGATCAAATATGTTGGTTGATGCTATATTTAGAAACTAAAGTAACTGTGTTTTTTTTATGAGAGCATTAACTGTAATGAGGTTATAACATGTAATCGTATATAAATGTAAGAAGTGTCATACATTTACAGAATAAAGTAACATGTTACTGTGTGTTTGTGTGAATGTGTGTTTTACTGCAGAACATTCAACCTCTTACCAGTTAACACTTAGTTTTTACTTATGTTTTTTTTTTTTTCTTTTTCTTTTTACCAGTACATTTTTAGGGCTAGAAATAATGGAACGTATAATCCTATTTGCTTTAGTGCTTTAAAAGGACAAATTATAACCCATAAAGTCTGTGGCTGGTAGATACGAGATAGAGCCGAAAGATCAACAGGAGTTAATATTCCTGAAGAGGCAGATTACTGCAAAGGTCAAAATAGCTAAAAGAATATTGAAACCAGATGAGTAGCGGATTAGTGACTGTGCAGAGGTGAGTATGGTTTCTCAATAAAGAAACACAATGTTTTTGGACTTAAGTATTTATCTCAAGTTCAAGTTTGTTTTATTTATAACACACATTTATAACACACATTTCAAAACAGCCTGAGACTGACCAAAGTGCTGTACAGTAGACACTATAAAACATTGCTAGAATACAAGGAAATGAATAAATAATCAGTTAAAAGCCAAAGAAAAAATAAGTTTTGAGAAATTATTTAAAAATCGGTAAGGAGGACACTACTCTAATTTCTAATGGTAAACAATTCCATAATCTGGGCCCGGCCACAGAGAAAGCTCGTTCCCCTCTGTGTTTTAATCTGGTGTGAGGGACAGTGAGAAGGTTTTGACCAGAAGATCTTAAACTTCTAGATGGAGTGTAGGGCCTGAGTATATCAGTAAGATACTTGGGAGCTTGATTGTTCAGAGATTTGTAAATGAATAAAATAATTTTATTTGACTGGCAACCAATGGAGAGCTCTCAGGATGGGAATGATGTGGTCATTTTTTCGGCTTTTCGCTACAAATCTAGCCTGATTGTGAGCAGACAATCTGCGACTTTGACATCCCATGATATAGGGAATTGCAGTAGTCCAGGCGAGAGGCGATGAATGTGTGGACAGCCATCTCTAATGATTTTTTTGGTTAGAGAGTGCTTAATTTTTGATAGAAGGTGAAGTTGAAAAGAAACCAAAAAGCAACTAGATCCGACAACAGCTGATATGTGTTTGTCAAATTTTAAATCCCCGTCTAAAAGAATACCCAGATTCCACACTTGCGGAGAATTGAAGGGAGCCAGATTTACCAGATTAATATCATGAGCTGCAGGATTATCAGTAGGCCCAAAAGTTATCACCTCCACTTTATCCTCATTTAAGGGCAAGAAGTTTGATGCTAGCCATGTTTTTACCTCATCCAAACACGTGAGTAAAGAATTAATAGCTGAGGGATCATTCTTTTTTTAATGGTATATAAATCTGGGTATCGTCTGCATAAAAGTGGAAAAATACCCCGTGCCTTCTGAGAATGGAACCCAACGGTAGCATGTATAAGGAGAAGAGAGAAGGTGCCAGAATCGAGCCCTGAGAAAGGCCACAAGTGAGGTAGGCAGCCGATGATGTATAATTTTCCAGCCTGACTGTGAAACAATCTATCTGACAAAAGTGATTTAAACCAGTCAAGAACTGTACCTTTTAGCCCAAGACTCTAATCTTGAGATCAGTGTAGGGTGGTCAACAGTGTGAAATGCTGCAGAGAAAAACAAGTACCACTGAGTCACCAGAATCAGTAGCCAAGAAGACAAATCAAATTGCCGTTCAAAAAGGACTGGAGCTGTCCTACAACAATTTTCTCCAATACCTCAGAGATAAAGGGTAAAACTCAGATATGATGGAATTTCTTTTAAAACAGTGGTGTGAAGTGAAGGCTTCATGAGTAAGGGGGTGACAGTGGCCACTTTTAAGCCGGCAGGGACAGACCCAGTAAGTATGGATTTGTTAAGGAAGGACACAAGTCCCGGGCCCACAGAGTCAATAATTAATTTTAAAAGCCTTGGGTGTAAAATACCAAGAGAGCATGTAGAGGGTTTGAGATGCGAGATGATATCTTTTAGGAGTTGCAGTGAAATAGGAGCAAGAGCCTCCCAAGATACTTGATTGTGGGTCGGAACCAGTGGGTCGATATAAGAGTAGTTTACCTGAGGCCTTAAGTTTATGATTTTGTCATTTAAAAAAAGTCAAGAAGCTTTCACAAAGTGCAACAGAAGCATTTGGCATAGTATTTAGCAGAGGATTTCCAACAGCGTTTATCACTGAGAACAATACCTTGGGTCTATGGTGGTTGTTTACAATTAAATCAGAAGAGTAAGTGGATTTGGAAAACTTTGGAAGACTGTCCTCTGATAAGACGAGAGGTAATCTTTAAGCGGTTCATAAGAAATCTGTAGTTTGTAATTTTTTCATTTTCTCTCAGCCTTTCTGCACGATTGTCTTAAAAGTCGAATATTTGAGTTTATCCACGCCTCCTGTTTGCTAAAACATAGCAGGAAGCTATAGTGATTTTTAACAGCAAACCAGAATTTGTTTTCTAAATTGTTGCGTTGTGCTTTTGGGCATCAGAATCATAAAAGTGCTCATTAACCCATTCGTGTTTAGTGCATACTATTGAATCAGACAATATTCCAAGCCAACAGAAGATGATTACAGGTGTTTACAGGCAATCAGGCGGGATAAGAGGTGCCCCGTCTTTGCAGTGCACATTTCATCTCGGGTAATTAGCTAATTATTAAATCAAAGAAGTTGGCTTGCGAAGTAAGCATTTAACAGACTTTGCTTACTAGTTAGCTAACCCTAATGAATATATATTGCTTTAACTAACCTACATAACTTACCTGAAATCTCCATTAAGAAATTAGCTAGCTAATGCTAGATAGCTAGGTCATGTTCTTATTTGAGGAGCTGCCTTTAATGAACATGTTAATCTAGCTAATTATTCCTCCAACAACTGAGTCCATGCCATTTGTTAAAGTATACACTGCAAGCTAATGTAAAATAAATAAATAAATAAATAAATAAATAAATAAATGAAGTTTCAGACAAAGAAGTTGGTTACTGTATATTTCTTTAATTCTTAGAGTATAAACATTTAGAGTTTCTTTGATATATGTATATTCAGGCTAGCAGGCACCCTTTGAAAGTATTAGTTTACATATGCTAGATAACATTTTAGCTAATGTCAGTCAAATTCCTGAATAAAATTCTTGACAGATTCTTCAGTCAGATTATAATGTAACTTAAAGCTAGCTAACCAAAAATAACGTCAGGTTGCTAGGCTACTCAGGTATTTCTACAACTTTGCTTGTTTACACGGGTCTGTATGTATTATTTGTGGAAAACCTTTTATTTATTTATTTATTTATTTATTTAGGGTTGTTTTCAGACATTCAGCCACATCCGAATGGTTTTCCCAGACAGCCACACTTATGGTCAGAAAATCAAACCTTTTCTTTACGTTTTGTGTTTAAGCACTAAACACAGCTTGTGCAGGTACTGTATGGTGTTTGCATGTGCTTTTCTGAGAAATGACTCAAGCCTTCTATGGCCTGTGACGTCACCCTTCACTCTGTCAATTGAGAGATCACTCTAACAACAGTCTGGTTCATTTTGTGCTTGTGTTTTGTGAAGCCTGAGGAAAAAAAAAAAAAGGAACACAGCACTAGTGGGTTTTTTTTTTTGTTGTTGTTGTTGTTGTTTTTTGTTTTCTTTTACAGCACAGACACAGTGCTGATGAACCAGACTGTTCGGGGTGCAGTCTGGACTTTAATTAACTGCTAATTAACATTACAGGTCAAAAAAATGTACAGCAAAATCTCAGTACAAACCGAGTATGAATTCGTTTTATTCATTTTATGGTTAGGCAGACTGTTTGTTTGTTTGTTTATTTATTTATTTATTTATTTATTTTTACGTGTGGTTTCTATGCTTTCCTGTAGAACACATTTTCAATTCTATAACATTTTCTGTGAAATCCATATGTATAATGACCCATGAGTGCATTCATAACATGTTATAATGCATTCATGAGGCACAATACACATTGTTATAATGCCTTCATATAAATATTTATAGTTCATAGGCATGTTTATAATGCAGTTATGAACTGTTATAAATGCATTATAAAAGCAGTTTATAATACTCATAATCTGCAATAACAAAGTGCGTGTAATATGCTGAGTGTGGCTCATTTAACAGACATATTATCATAATAGCGTACAAGATGTATTTGTCTCTAAGTAAAGTGGCATGTTTTAAATTCAAATGTTTATTACATTACCAGTGTTTATTTTTCCATTTTTTTTTTGTTCCAAGCCCAAAACTACAAAAGCAGTTATATATTCATTTCGAGCACAACATTTACAAAGTTGTTTTAAAGGTCTTAAATGTGTAAAGATTTGTGGTATGTTGTAAAGTTTACAGAGTTACAACTTTGTAAATGTAGTGCTCTAAATCAATATGTAACTACAGTTGTAGAGTTGTAAAGTTGTGAAGTTTTGTAGCATGTAAAGTTTTGTAGCAAGTTGTAAATTTACTAAAACTTTGCAACAACTTTGCAAATGTAGTGCTGTAATTAATTTATAACTGCAGTCGTAGTTGTAAAGTTGTAATATTTTGTAGCTTTTTGTAAACGTTTTGTAGCATGTTGCAAGATTTTGAAGCATATTGTTAAGTTGGGAGGTTTTGTAGTATGTTGTAAAGTTTACAGAGTTACAACTGTAAATTTAATGCTCTAAATCAATATGTATCTGCAGTGGTAGAGTTGTAAAGTTGTGAAGTTTTGTAGCATGTGAAGTTGTAGCATGTTGTAAAGTTGTAACAATTTGTAGCATTTTCTAAAGTTGTAACGTTTTGTAGAAAGTTGTAAGTTTACTAAAACTTTGCAACAACTTTGCAAATGTAGTGCAAAGTTGATTTTTTTTTTTTTTTTTAAAAATGCATTTATAACTGCAGTAGTAGTTGTAAAGTTGTCATATTTTGTAGCTTTTTGTAAACGTTTTGTAGCATGTTGCAAGATTTTGAAGCATATTGTTAAGTTGGGAGGTTTTG
>JANDJT010000228.1:28254328-28264570 GCA_024331685.1 Stegophilus panzeri
GGAACCAGACTCAGAAGGGAACCCGTCCTCATCTGGGTAACAACGGATAGTGTGAAAGTAAAAGAAAGTTCATTATGCTTTTATATGAAGTCTGTTTGTTGAACTAGTCCACTGTTCACTAAAAGAGACCTGAGCGGTGGTAATTCCAGTCCCAAGGCCATCGCTGCAACCGTAGTCCCAGCAACTACAGCGAGAACGTCCGTGTGGAATTGAGGTCCAAATCTATTTCCATGGTACTTCAAGCGGTACCGTCCTAATCAATATACAGGCTGTAGCCTCCAGTTGATGAGAGAAATGTATGATATGTAGGATATGAATGTAACGTTCTAGCATTAAAAACAGAAAAAAAAACCCTGTTGCTCTTCAGACTCTGAGGTTTGTTTTCGGTGTGTCATTTCCAAGCGGAACAAACACTCTACACAACGCTCTAGAGATGACAACTAGGATATGTACGGTCAAATCATTGTGTTGTTTCTTTTACGATCGGTTTGATGGGCATCTGAGACACAAATCCCAGATTGTGAAATCATTGGACTGCAATCCTATATTAAACTTGTGGGATTATTTGAAACAGCAGGTGATACGGCAGAATAGACACCATGAACTGTAGCTGAACTGAATCCAGTCAGTGTAAGAGTGGGCTAACCCTGACACACTGCTGGCACCTCCACCTGACAGGCTAGGTGTTTTATTAAGGTGAAGCGAGGGGAAAAAAATAGTGTAGGAAACCTGCGAAAACCCTTCATGTGGTTAGATTTTGGCATATACTTGTAATTCTGAAGACTAAACTGAAATGTTTACTCGCAAAAAGTCGGCAAAAAAGAAACTTCTAAATCTGAAAGACGCTGCACATACCTCTACATTTATAACCTCATCTCCAAGCAACATTACTGAAAAAACGCATTTCTGAGCCAATTACATCCAATCACACGATTTGTTGAGTCACGTGACTTCTTTTGATGCGCATGAAGGAGTTTATTCAATAAATGTGTTTTCGTGTGCGTGTTTTGGAGATTTTACTCGCATCTGGTGTTTTTTTTAAAAAATATTTTATTGCAATATCCTAAAATTTGCATAAAACCACGTGGATGGAAACATACTGTAGTTATATTGTAAATAATTACACGTTTACAACAGGAAATGAGTTCTCCCTTTGATTCTCAGAGTCTTTCGTGTCAGTCTCGGTCTCATCACCTGAGGTAAAAGTCTACGGTGCGCAAACATTTTTAAAACCCGTCGTCTGTAGCACGCTCTTCTACGTTTTGACGATGCTGTGATGGCACAGGAATACTTTAGACGTTTCAACAACTTGTATTTGAGTACAAACTGGATCGATCAGTCCCTCCAGGATTTTTAGCGATTTTGCGATCGGAGAAATTTTACGCAGAATCAAGCAAACTCCGCAATATTCGGAGGAGCTTGCAATTTTTCAAAGCGACCTCGGCTTTTCCGCAGATCCGGGCAGAAACGTGTCTTGCGACGTCATAACGAGTACCGCTAAAAGGTCTCGTTTACCACCAAACATCACTGCGAAAGACCGCGTGAGACTATTTCATGCAATTGCAATTTCGCCATTTCAAGTAGCTTCAAGTTGAATTCCAATTTTTTTAAAAATATAAAATTCAAGCAAAATAACGCATTTTTGGCCACAACAATCACAAAAAAAAACAAACAAAAAAAAAACCTTTGCGGAATCCTGTACGGACTGATTGATTAGGGAGGGATATGTCCATTTCACTAGTCCAACAACTTGATCAAAGTGTGATGTTTACTACGTGAAGGAATGCTAGCAATGCGTTAGACGTTTTTAGGCAGACTGGCTGTATTTACCACCGTAGCTCATGATCTGTACAGGATAGCCAACTCAAGATTAGAAAAGTAGCCTAAATAAAATGTCATTTTGGTCAAATATGTTAATTCTTCATAAAGTAAATAAGTCAAAGAATTTTACCCCAGACACCCAGCAGTGTAAACGGACATAAACTCTCTTTTTGTTTCATATTTCAAAGTCATAACTTTCTATCTGTTAAAGACAGAAGCAGCACTGTTAAAGCAGCACTTACTAATCTTCTAAGGAGTACGCTAATAACCATCCTGTAATCCTCGCGACTTCAATCAGCCAAACGAAATGATTGACAGGAGCAGTGCATTCTAATTAAAGTCAGCACTGAAGGATCAGGGCACGTCGGCTGTTTTTGCTTCTCTATAATCTATTGATTCTATTCGTCACTGAACTCTGACATGCTAATGCGCTAGTGATGGCTTTAGCGACGAGGACAATGTCAAATATTATCCGTCCTGGCAGCTTCTCACCGTGATGCATATTTATCCCCAGTCCAAGGGGAATGCCCACTCAGCTTGATTGACAGGAAAAGAAAGTCATGCTAAGTGGTTTAATGAGCACACAGGCCACAAGACAGAAAGCATTGTGGGATATGCGACCTCCCGGAACTCAACACAGCCCCATGTCCATGCGGGTATATGATTTGGAGTTGGGTAAAGTACTAAAATGGCAAACTACAAAGCTTGTATTCCAGCTGTGCTGTCTGTCAAACCACCTACTTAAATCTGAGATATGCGTATGCAAGATATATTTACAATGCCTTGAGTACGCATTAACTCCAACTGAAATTTAAAAAAATATATATATATTTTGTAATGTTACACCCTGGAACTGAATTGGTATTGTTGGAAGAAAAAAGGCCGTATGAAATCCCAATTGACTCGACAAACATGTGGAAAGGTCTGACGAGAACAAAAAACAAAACAATCCTCGTCACCCTGTGAACACCATGCCCACAGCGAAGCATAGTCGTGCTAGCAGCATCAACACCTGCCTTTTTTTTTGTCATCAGGGACTGGAAAACTAGTCAGGGTTGAGGTCCAGATGGATTATGGACCGAAACACAGGGCATTAATTTCTAGAAGAAAACCCTTTTCCAGTCTGCAAGAGCCTTGAGACTAGGGTGGAGGTTGACCATCCATCAACACTGAGCGTAGTGCCAAAGCTACACTGGGGACGTCGATACGAAAGGAAGTTTGTGGCAAGACGTTTGTAAATTGCTCTTCATCGTCCAAACTGACAGAGCTTGAGAAATTGTGCCAGGAAATCTGGCTTAAAATATGAGGATCCAGATGTGCGAAGCTCAGAAGACTTGACTGCAGGTGTAATTGCAGTCAACGTTGATTCTAGTCCCAAATAATTATGCTTAATTAACCTTTATGTCACGTATATATTCAAGGTTATGCAAGGTACTGCATCTCTCTCTTTTTTTTTTTTTTTTACTCTTTTATAATGCACAGTCGCACGGTGGCTTAGTGGTTAGCACGTTCGCCTCACACCTCCTGAATGGGTGTGTGAATATGTGTGTGATTGTGTGCCCTGTGATGGATTGGCACCCTGTCCAGGGTGTACCCTGCCTTGTGCCCGATGCTCCCTGGTATAGGCTCCAGGTTTCCCCGTGACCCTGAAAAGGATAAAGCAGTATAGAAGATGGATGGATGGATGGATAATACACGGTAATCAGGCTTTTTATCCTGTATTCAATTGGGAATATAAGTGTGAAATGTAGAAATTTGGCTATTCAGCTTCTATACAATTAGATATTTGAGATATTATCCCAAATTTGGGATATTATATTTAACGTTTTGGAAAATATAGAGGAAGACTGATTTAGGAAAAATGGATTGTTTAGCCTATATGTAATGTTTAGCTTTTTTGGGTAACACTGGGCTTGAGAGATGCTAAGTTTTAGGGGGAAAAAAAGCAGTAACACTATTGTGTTTGACCTTTTAAGCAACAAGTGAGAGGCTTTGAAGCCTTTGTCTAATAGTAGTAGCTCAAAGTGCTGGATTGGTGGACTTGGTATTGTCATATCACAGCAAACCAGTGACTACATTTCCCATCCTGCACTGCGGCCTACAAACATGGCCGCCGTGGACAGCAATTCCCAAAACACTCATTCCTTCTCATCACGCACACTTGGAGCCGATCTCACACACAATCACACCACTGTTTAAAAGGACTTTCACTCTTTGCGAAGTATTGAGTGTTATCACCGTACCGAGCGTTTGTGCCCTGCTCCTCGTTTTGATTCGTGCTCTTTGATCTCTATTCTTGCCTTGCCTCATTTATGCCTGTTTTTGACCATGCTATTGTCTCATGATTTGGATTTGTCTGCCTGCCTCTCTTTATTAAAAGCTCTTACCTGCACTTGCATCCGTCCTAACATCCATTACGTTAAATTACGTGACAGGTATAATTGAGGGCTTCAAAAAAAAAAAATAATAATTTAATGCGTATTGGTCACAGTATTCTGCTAATCAATCTAGCTTGGAACATGCTACCAATTTTAGGCTTCCTAATCATAATTAACCAGGAAGTGAAATCGAATCGGATTCAATAACAGATGATCATCAGTTTGAACTCCTCTGTGGCTGTTGAAGGTTTTCACGTCTTTCTCTTTCTCTCTCCACATGCCTTCCCGTTATCTCACCTCGATTCCCATGCCTCTCTTCTTCTTTCAGGTTCTTATTATAGTGTCGACAAAAGGGATTCTGACTTTGTTTTTTGGTGAGAAATCTCATTTTTTTTTACAGAGCGAGCACTGAGAGCGAGGAGGAAAGTGCGTATCAACTAGCGTAAAGCCGAACTCATTTATCTTTTTTTTTTTTTTTTTTTTCTGAAACGGATATAAACCAGTGAAGGATGAGAATAATAATGTATCATATAGGGGGCGGCTGTGGATCAGGTGGTAGAGCGGGTTGTCCACTAATCGTAGGGTCGGCGGTTCGATTCCCGGCCCACGTGACTCCACATGCCGAAGTGTCCTTGGGCAAGACGCTGAACCCCAAGTTGCTCCCGATGGCAAGTTAGCGCCTTGCGTGGCAGCTCTGCTACCATTGGTGTGTGAGTGTGTGTGTGTGTGTGGCTGAATGAGACACAGTGTAAAGTGCTTTGGATAAAAGTGCTATATAAGTGCGCCATTTACCATTTACCATTATATAATATAAAAACCCTCTTGTGTTGTGATTCCACTGTCATACCAACAGGTCAGATCTCAGTCATTTGGGAAGTGCCTGTAATATCCCAGTACTTTTGGTCATTTGTATAAAAAGCTGTTATTTATGAGTAATACAGAGTCCAGTCTAAGCTTCTAGCTGATCAGTTGAGGGTTAAGGAGCCGACAGCGGCTCTTTGGCATCCAGGGATTTGACTCAAGCGTCCAGATGTTCAGGAACGTACACTAAACTTTCATGTGTAGGCGTAACCTTTTACAGAGATGAACTGTCTGCGCTCATGCTGAACAGTTTTAATGAGGGGTGTTTCACAAAAAAAGAAATAAATGGGGAAAGAGAGCGAAACCACGAGTGGGCAGAGGGTCAGTAATTATTCACGAGGTTCATTTTATGACGTGTGACGAAAGTGAAAACTTTCGGTTGAAAGTTAGAGGTGAGAATAACTACTCGCTGAGGCTTAAACAGGCTTAAACTCGGGCTCGTGAATTTAAATTCGTAAACATTCGTCATTTTATAAGTTAACCAGTAGTAAAACAGATACAGTTGAATGAGTTCTAATGCTTTACGTGACAGTTCATTTCAACTGATATTATTTAAAACATTAGTTATTATTACCAAATCAGGAGCTTTTGCATTAATACACAATCAGTAACATCAGTAAAATCAGTTATTATGTGGAGTCTACTCTACGATAGGGATGCAACCGAATATGTAAGGGATGCGCTGTTACGCCGCGGGTGTGCTTTATTTTTCTAATACTTCATCGGTCCGGATTGAGGTCGGAAGTTCATTCCACCACTGACGGATAGTTAGTGTGAAGGTTCTGGAAAGGGATATTGAGCCACGCTGAGTAGGCACTACTAAGCGTCGGTCGTTAATCGATGGCAGGTTGCGTGAGGGAACGTAAGCCTTGAGGAGGAGAGAGTTGAGGTAGGGGGGTGCTGATCCAGACAAGATCTTGTACGTGAGCATCAATGCCTTGAATTTGATACGGGTGGCTACAGGAAGCCAGTGGAGGGAGATGAAGAGGGGTGTGAGATGGGTTCTCTTGGGCTGGTTGAAGACGAGGCGTGCTGCAGCATTCTGAATCATTTGAGGGGTTTGATGGAGCTGGCTGGGAGGCCCGAGAGTAGTGAGTTGCAGTAGTCCAGTTTTGAGATAACAAGAGCCTGGACTAGTATGTGTATAGCCTGTTCGGTGAGAGAGGGTCTGATTTTCTTGATGTTGTACAGAATGAACCTACAGGACCGTGCAGGTGTTGAAAAGTGGTCTGTGAAGGTCAAGCCGTCATCGAGAGTCACTCCAAGCCTCCTGGCCGTCCTGGTCGGCTCGACCACACTCGAGCCGAGCTGTACGGTGAGGTCGTGGTTGATTGAGGGGCAGGCTGGGATGACGAGAAGCTCAGATTTTGCCATTATACCATTATGGCATTATATTCAGGCCTACTTATTCACAGGGTTTCTCGTTTTTTTTGTTTTTTTTTATTACTGCAGAAAATACAACAAATAAACAAAATAAATATTGATACTTGTTCACAGGCTTTTGTGTCTCATTACTGCAATCACATGTGCTCTCTCTCACTCTCGCTTACTTTTTTCTTGCTCTCTCTCTCGCTCTCTCTCTCTCTCTCTCTCTGTGTGCCTTTTTCCAATAACTGCACATCAATGGCTCAAGCCTCCGTTTCGCCTCGCGGCCGCATTACCACCTCGGGTGCGCATTATTTTTCTAATAATTCAACGGCCAGTCGTGAATTATTCCTTATTTTAAAATTGTCTGTCATTTTGTTTGTTGTGAAATGTGTGTGCTGTGGTGGACAGTAGGCTCACTTTTCCGTTATTTCAGTTAACTCGGCGAACTGATGCGAGCTCGTCAAGACCTGACTGGAACTCCTTTAGCTCAGAACGTCTGTCAACCAATCAGAATCAAGTATTAAACAGCCCCGTGGTTATAAGAATAGATAATGCTACCTAATTAAAAACGGATACAGATCCAAATGATATACGTGATGTGGCCAAAAGTATGTGGACACTCGACCATCACACCCATGCGCGCTTGTTGAACGTCCCGTTCCAGATGTATTCCCCATTTGCTCTTATAATGCGCTCCAGTCTTCTGCGAAGTTGTTCTACTAGATTTTGGGGCGTGACTGTGGGGATGTGTGTTCATTCAGCTACAAGAGCGTTAGTGAGGTTGAGATCAGGTGCTGATGTTGATGTCGAGGAGGCTCCAGTTCCAGTTCATCCCAAAGGTGTTCAGTGGGGTTGAGGTCAGGGATCTGTGCAGGACACTCGAGTTCTTCCAACCTTCACACACCACGTCTTCATGGAGATGGCTGTGTGTACTTTGTATCATTCAGGTTTACAGGTTTAGGCCTCTTATATAATAATAATAATAATAATAATAATAATAATTTCGTTCCAATCCTAGCATACAAGTCCCTGTGAAGCTGTAACTACTGAAACACTACTCTCAGAGCTGCTGTTATAGAAAACTACTGAACACTTTCTTACCCAGATTCAGGACTGTAGCAGCACTGGGGTACGAGGATGTGTATCGTATAGAGGGAGTGATTTAGTGTCTTTTCCCCTGCTTTCTCCCTCAGTGCTATAGTTGGAGAGGACACTATCTGATCTGATCTGATCTACAAACCTATTGAGCACTGAACCCGCTCATGCCCCGAGCATCACCAAGGTCAGGGTCGGCCCAAGCGTACGTTTATTTCAGCACACGGCCGCTCGGTTCATCGGCGTACCGATGTCACAGCCCTGCGATGTAGCCACCATCAATAATCCTCAGGCGAGGTCGAGACGAGACGGGGGAACAGGACGTTCGAACAGGACCTTTAAACAGTGTAGCGTAAACACCAGGTTTGTGCGTTATACGCTCGGAAAATGGGCTCGGTCTATTCTGGGCGCAAAAAATCTGGGCGATGATCGGAACGATGATCGGAGGAGGGTTAAGGAGGGCGAGGGAAGGAGACGCCGTCGCGGTGACGCTTGTAATTTGGATTAGACTTGAAAAGTCACCGAGGGTGAAGGTTCGATCCCGTGCGAGGCGGATTATCAAGCGGATATTATTAATCATCACATTCTGACCAATCAGAGCTGAGAATTCATCCGCACAGTGCTATACAATATTTTAACAACAACAGTGACAATTTTTCAAAAGAATTTGCATCATTTCCTTCTTATCGTATTTGACACCGTTAACCTAGTCTCATCTTAATTCAGTTTAAAGCACGCTCATCTAGCTGGGGATGTTTCTTGTTTGTAAATTCAGTGAACCTAAATAAGATGAGCCTTCACCTGACCAGTGAACCGAACAGTAGGCGACATGTAAGCGATGCTGACCTCGGGCATGGTGTCGGAGGAATGGCATGGCAGAGAACGACTGCTCAAACGTATGCATAGAGACATTACGATCTCGCTCTCTCTCTCTCTCTCACACACACACACACACACACACACACAGAGTCGTTGTAATAGTGCTTCAGTACTCATGCGGTTGGGATCGCCTGTGATTTGTAGCTGAGAGTGATGTAAGATGCAGACTTTTCAAGGCTAATGGAGAAAGGATTTAAATGGTGCACACTGCTGCTTAATCCACTCCAGCTCCTCTGTGCAGGAAGACCAGGAGGACCATTAAACTCCATCAAGACCAGACTCTCTCTCTCTCTCCCTCTCTCTCTCTCTCACACACACACACACACGTGTGTACCTGAACTACTCACAGGCACTCGCCACTCACCCATTGAAACTTTTAACCAGAGAAAGTACACATCAGTTCTTACATTCAGCTTTAATGGGATTCTGTAATGGAGAGAGTGGTGTGTGTGTGTGTGTGTGTGTGTGTGTTAGGGTCATACAGTAAGCATTATGAGTATAATTTTATGTTTTTTTTTACACAAACAGGGGGCCATGTTCTGATTTAAGAACACACAGTAAGGATAGTCTTGTACTACTAAATAATTATTATGCCCAGTGATCTTTCCATAAATAAATAAATAAATGCATACATAAATAAAAATAAAAAAATAATAATACTGTTACTACTACTTATATAATAATTACTACTTTAGCTCATTGTATTTTTTTTTTCCCCAAATCAGATTCTTTTTTTGGTTTTGTTTGTTTGTTTGTTTGTTTGTTTGTTTTTCTCAATAGTTTTTTCTTTTATTATCTTTTATCTTTGCATTTTTCTAGATATTAAAAATTGAATTGTAAGTGATAAATTATGCAGAGGAGCATCTTCTGCTTGTTGCATGCATAATTGTTTTATGGAGAGAGAGTTTTTCCTCGCTGCCGTCGCCTCCGGCTTTGTTCGTTAAGGATCTAAATATAAATCTACATCCTGATTTCTGTAAAGTCGCTTCGTGACAACGTTAAACGCGTTATGCAAATGAAATGGAATTGAATTAATTGTGTAGCATACTCACCATACAGAGAGAGAGGGAGAGAGAGAGAATGAGAGAGAGAGAGAGACAATGAGAGAGAGAGAGAGAATGAGAATGAGAATGAGAGAGAGGGAGAGTGAGAGAGAATGAGAGAGTGAGAGAGAGAGAGAATGAGATAGAGAGAGAATGAGAGAGAGATAGAGAGAATGAGAATGTGAGAGAGAGAGAGAATGAGATAGAGAGAGAATGAGAAAGCGAAAGAGAGAATGAGAGAGAGAATGAGAATGAGAGAGCGAGAGAGAATGAGAATGAGTGAGAGAGATTAAATGAGGGAGAGAATGAGAGAGAATGAAAGGGAGAGAGAATGAGAGAGAATGAAAGAGAGAGAGAGAATGAAAGAGAGAGAGAATGAGATAGAGAGAGAGAATGAAAGAGAGAGAGAATGAGATAGAGAGAGAATGAGAAAGCGAAAGAGAGAATGAGAGAGAGAGAGAGAATGAGAGAGATTAAATGAGGGAGAGAATGAGAGAGAATGAAAGGGAGAGAGAATGAAAGAGAGAATGAAAGAGAGAGAATGAGAGAGAATGAAAGAGAGAGAGAATGTGAGAGAGAGAGAGTGAATGAGAATGAGAGAGAATGAGAATGAGAGAGAATGAGAATGAGAGAGAGAGAGAATGAGAGAGATTAAATGAGGGAGAGAATGAGAGAGAATGAAAGGGAGAGAGAATGAGAGAGAATGAAAGAGAGAGAATGTGAGGGAGAGAATGAGAGAGAATGAAAGGGAGAGAGAATGAGAGAGAATGAAAGAGAGAGAGAGAATGAAAGAGAGA
>JANDJT010000228.1:28264840-28284303 GCA_024331685.1 Stegophilus panzeri
AAAGAGAGAGAATGAAAGAGAGAGAGAATGTGAGAGAATGAATGAAAGAGAGAGAGAATGAGAGAGAATGAAAGAGAGAGAGAATGAAAGAGAGAGAGAATGAGAGAGAGAGAGAGAGAGAATGAGAGAGAATGAAAGAGAGAGAGAATGAGAGAGAGTAATCTGCCTCATTTCGCCGGTCCTGTTGGCGTGTGCTCCTGGCGAATGTGGAACTTCCTCGTCGTCCTGCTCTATTTGCATCGAGTCAAACTCATTAGCTTTCCACCTTTTGGATCTGCAAAAGGTCACCCACTCTGAAATAACAACCTGTGGCCCGGAGAACATGTCCTGTAACTGTAGCGCTGTCTTGTTAAAGTGACATGACATTTCGGAATCTGTTGTCAACCCCGAGCCACAATTCCTCCTGTTTTGGTCACTTTCGCTTAACATAAAGTCTTGTAAATTGGATTCCAATAAATAATCACAACAGTTAATTAATTAAATGCTTTTTTTTTTTTTTTTTTTTAAATGAGTTTCCTGTGTAAGGGCCGCTTTGGGGCTCTCGGAAACTGTACTCCTTCTAGTATCAGGAATACATTCTGTCCAATCTATAAAGATTCCATCTATCGCTCTGACGATTTAAGTGTTGTAGAGTTGCACAAAAGTATGTGGACACCTAACCATCACATTCATACATGGTTCTTCCCAAAACAAATTTAGAAACACACAGTTGTACACAATCACAGTCTTTGTACGCTGTAGGTTTACAATTTCCCTTCACTGGAACTAAGATGCCCCAAACCTGTTCCAGCTCCGTGAAAACATGGCGTGTGAAGGTTGGAAGAAGATGGAAGAACTCGAGTGTCCTACACAGAACCATGACCTCAACCCCACTGAATCATCACCTTTGGGATGAACTGGAACTGGAGTCTCCTCACCCAACACCCAACATCAACGCCTGACCACAACCTCACTAATGCTCCTGTAGATGATGAACACACATCCCCACAGCCACGCGCCAAAATCTAGTGGTTTTCTACTGGTAGGGTTCATGAACTCGTTCCACTCTAGGCCACGCCCACTCCGAGTTCCTGTCGGAATACAGATCGAGTATGTATAGTATATTCGGAGCACTAAACATACACAGATACAGACCTGTGTTACACTGGTACGTCTTACACACTTAGGGTTTGTTTAAAAACATATCATCCTGTCTGAGCATCTATAGGAGCATCTATAATCAGTGTCTACGTTTAATTCACGACTTTTATTCACCGCGTGAGGAATTCCTGGACGAGCTACCTCGAGTGAGGATGTGAATGCATACATTTTTAATTCAGTTCTAATAATAGAGAGTGGAATTAGGGCAATTACACCCTTTGTCCTGCTACTTCCTACTTCCTACTGCTCTGTAGATCTCTCTTTATAATGTCACGCTCCATCAGACAACCGTCATATCAGGCATCATATCCACACGAGGGTGCAATAATACATTACGCTGCATTTACGGCATTTGGCAGACACCCTTATCCGGAGCCTGAATACAATTATCTCATTTATACAACTGAGCAGTTGAGGGTTAAGGGCCTCGCTCCAGGGCCCAACAGTGGCAGCTTGGCAGTGCTTGGATTTGAACTTCGGATCCGAAGTCCAACGTCTTAACCGCCGGGCTACCGCTATAAATAAACCGTATTCCGCAGTGCAGCTGAATCCTTGAATATTGATTGGCTCGAAGGCGTGCGTTATTTTGGCACACGGCTCGGACACAGGGACGGCGAACACGCCACATACATTAAGACTAATAATAAACAGCAAAGAGGCATAAACAAGGCGAGGCAAGATTCGAGAACGCGAAACCAGAAACAAGATCAAAGAACATGAATCAAAACGAGGAACAGGGTACAAACGCCTGGTACGGCGATAACACGCAATACTTCGCAAAGTCGTCGTGTTCAAATAGACTCTTTATACGACGGTGTGATTGTGTGTGAGATTGGATGCAGGTGTGCGTGATTTTAGATATTTTGTGTGTGTGTGTGTGTGTGTGTGTGTGTGTGTATTTAGAGATATTTAAAAAAAAAAAAAAAAAACCCACTTATTTCAGAACACTAATTTAACAGTTATAAATATAAATAAACTGCAAGCAACAGGAAATCTCGTAAAAATCTCACTCATATTGAAACTTTTTTCTTTAAATAAAGCCACAAACTAAGTACTTCATGTAACATGAGCACGTATTATAATTAATTGCGGTGTCGGTGAATTGCTGGAAAATCTCAGTGACATAAAAGTCATCAACAAAATGTGCAGCGGTTGGCGTATTTCCCAGAAAGATGAATAGTTACGGGGAGGTTTGCGGGTGTAGCATCTCTTATTCCTTGACTTGCTTGTTAGAATTCCTATGAATTTTTGTTGTTTTCATCTTTAAGGCTCTTACTCTATCATTCTCTCTCTCTCCGTCACTTTCACCCTCACGGTGTTTGATATAACAGATTACTCTGAGTGTTTTTCCTTCTGCTAGCTGCATGCCATCTATAGCAGCGCTGATCAGAAGTGACAGTATAGAGATGGCTTTGATCAGAGGCGTTATTCCTCTCTCTCTCTCTCTCTCTCTCTCTCTCTCTCTCTCTCTTTTTTTCCTCTGAGTGTGTGTGTGTGTGTGTTTTTAGCCCAATTTTGACTAATCACAAGCCAAATCATTACACACAGCCTTCCCAGTTTAGTCAGCCCCACCCCTCCACCCCTTTCTCTCTCTCTCTCTCTCTCTCTCTCTCTCTCTCTCTCTCCAAGCCAAACCGAAGCCAATCAATAACACAATAATAATGAAAAGCACTGCTAGGCAATTGCCGTTCGCAAAGGATGCTGGGAGGCCATGATGAATTTGAGCTCATCTGTTTACGGCCGCAGGTCTAATCGAGGTGTTGCATCGCATTGGAACATTTGAACTCTTCCTGACTGCCTTCACACCTTCACATATTACTTCCACGCTTTATTTTGCGCTACTTTTTACAGCGCAGCGCCGTTCAGTTCTCGAATCCGATTGTTTTATGAATTTTTCTGTCATTCTATAACAGCAGCCATGACAGGAGTGCAGCTGCAAATCACAGGTTTACAGCGAGAACGGGAAATAGAATTTGTTTTAAGGACGCAAACGTTCCGAAACGTAACTATAAACTGATTTAAATGTCGTCGTTGAACAAATAAAAAAAAAACAACACATTGTTCGTGTCGTCAAATGTGTATACACATACCGGACACTCATGGAGCACTATACTAATACTGAGTGGGGCTTCAGTTTGCTCTCATAACAGCCTTAATTCTTCATGGCATGCATTCCAGGAGATGTTGGAAACATTCCTGGTCCATGTTGACGTGATCGCGTCACGCAATTCCTACAGATTTTCCAGGTGCGCTTTCATGCTGCGATTCTCCCGTTCTTGAGAGATTACTGATTCAGATCCGCGGAAGAACACTGAACTCGTTGTCATGTTCGTGAATCCGGTTTGAGACGACTCTTGGTTTGTGACATGGCGCATTATCCTGCTGGAATTATCATAGCCATTAGAAGATGAGTAAATTGTGGGGATGAAGGGATGCACATGGTCAGCAACAATACTCAAATACGCTGTGGCGTTCAAGCGACGATTGATTGGTATTAACGACCCCAAGAAAACATTCCCCACACCATTCCACCATCTTCACCAGCATGGACAGGACACGAGGCAGGTTGGGTTCATGGATTCATTCTGCTGGCACCAAATCCTGACTCTACCATCTGTGTGCCTCAGCAGCAATCGAGATTCATCAGACCAGGCGACGTTTTCCCAGTCTTCACCCGTCCAGTTTTGGCGAGCCTGTACCCACTGCACCCTCAGCTTTCTGTTCTTGGCTGACGGGTGTGGAACCCGACGTGGTCAACGCGTTGTTCATTCTGAGATGCTTTTCTGCTCACCACAACTGTACGTGTGTAGAGTGGTTATCTGAGTTACTGTAGCCTCGAACCAGTCTGGCCATTCCCTATTGACCCCTCTCATCAACAAGGCGTTTCCGTCTGCAGAACTGCCTACGCTGGATGTTTTGATATGAACATTACCCGAAGCTCCTGTCCCGTATCTGCATTATTTCATGCATTGCGCTTCTCCCACACGATTGGCTGATTTAGATAATTGCATGAATGTGTAGGTATACAGGTGTTCCTAATGGAGTGCTCAGCGAGTGTATGGAACGTAAAACACTTTAGAACATGGTGTTATAGGAACGTAATCGACTTGGATGGTAACCGTAACTCCTCTTCATCACACGATCCCCGGCGTTGATTATTTTCCTATAACAGCACACCTCCAAGTGTTTTATTCCTTACCCAATCTATTAGACCGGACGTATTTCCCTTTTCTTTTTCCCCCCATGAGCTCTACTTTTCTTTCTTTATTTTTTTTTTGAGAACCTGTCCAACTGTCAATCATCCTTGTTTCATATGTTGATTGGCTCCTCTGGCATAAAGAGGACTGACAGAAGACTGCTCTTTCAACATATCTTTGATTCCGCTGTTAAAATGCGAAGCTCCTACACAAAATGTGACGTCTGGCAGGTCTAAACATATCATTTGTTCATATCTTCCGTCCAGCCCATACCCCCTGCAATGACTAAATCTGATTTAAACGTTCTACTTTGTCTCGTCTTGTCTTAACTTTCTTAATAAATTACATCCACATATAAAATGGCGTCTTTCCTTCCCATGACTCAAGTGATCTACCCACTGATGTTGCACGCATGGATAAAAGCAGCTGGTATTAATAACACTTTATGCCTGAGCTTATAATTCTTCAGCGTTTAGTAAGGAAAATACCCACGTTACCAATCCAACAGTAAATAAAATCCCAGAGCAGGACCTGTAAAGGAAGAAGGAATTACCCCAAAATCCCATGTAGAACTAATCCCTTCCGAATAGAGCTTCAGTCAGAGCAGGCTAGTGAAGCACAACGCTCAGCAGAATACCACAAACTGTGACTAAAGTACTTACCGTATGTAAAAACAAGAATCGTAAACCTAAAGCTTTTATTGAAAATAACAACGACTGACGTAGCAACCAATCTGAAGGCTTCTTTAGCGTTATAAAGCAGACACGCTTGCTATGCAAAGACTGTCAAGCATACGCTAGCTAATGAATGACGCTAGCATATTTCACATGCAGGTTTATTACTAAGGAAAGACTCCACTGTTAGTAGACTCAGCGTTGATGACAAACTGATTTATTTTATTCTTTTTCGTCTGTGTGTGTATCATGTTGAGAAATAGTACAAAGAGCAGTAAAGGCTACATCGGGGCAAGGTGTGATTTTGTTAAAAACAAGTTGTGATTACATTGTAATTGGGGTTTTAATGATGTTATGAATAACCGAACGCATGTCAGAATCAGGACCCGAACTAACTGTTGTACAATGTGACACGTAGAGAATTCGAACGAATGTCCGATACGCTGATATTCAACTCGTAGAAGGTGCGGCAAATACATTTCAAATTGGCCGGCTGTGGATCAGGTGGTAGAGCGGGTTGTCCATTAATCGTAGGGTCGGCGGTTCGATTCCCGGCCCACGTGATTCCACATGCCGAAGTGTCCTTGGGCAAGACGCTGAACATCAAGTTGTTCCCGATGGCAAGTTAGCGCCTCGCATGCCTTGCACGTTTGACCTGAGTGTCCTCATCATTAGACGAGCCGATCCTTAGTTATTATTGTTCTGTCGTTTAGTCCGTAGACTTTTAAGTAAAATCTTTGCTGATAAACAGAGGCAAGATCTCACCTCACGATTCTGGTTAGATCACAGAGAAGCGGAACGACAAGGACAAACGAGGACGAGGCAAAAATTCAGACTTTTGGATGGACTCGTGTTTGTTTGGTGAGAATTTCAGAAATCATCACCTGCTCTGTTTCGTCTCACGGTCCTAGAGAGAGTTTGTACCGATACATGTGTATACAGTAATATTAACCAGCCGGATCAATTAGAAACAAGTGTTTATATTAAAGCTACGGGCATACGCTTTAATATTTTTAAACCGAACAAATCTCCAGAACATATCGAACATATTTCCAGCTCATAGCTACAGAAAAACAGACTTGCTAACTGGTAAAAAAAATTGTGTTTTGCACTTAATAATATGATATCAGTATTAAACACTGTGATAACTGAAGTTGGTGTCGGTATCGAAATCAACATTCCGGCATCGTAACAACCTTATTTTGGGTATTAATGGTTGTATTGAGTAAAGGGGGCGGAGCTACTGGTTTTATCGTTTCTTATGGCATCGTTCATATTGAATACCTCTCACTTGTTAGAAAGCCATGGGAAATCGCTGGAACTATCGGTGATCAGCAAGAATCCACAGTGATAGTTTGTCTAGGTTGCGCCCGTTATGGGAGCGGCTCAGAAGGGTCCGCTGTCATTATACAGCACGAGAGCGGCCTCTAGAGGCGAAATAAAGACGTCACGGACTAATTTCGTTGTGTTATTTGAAGTGTTTTTTTTTTTTTATTCATTTTGGATTTTTATTTGTCTCTTTTTATTAATTATTTGGAGTGTTAGTTTTTGGTATATGTATATCTTTTATTTACGTTAATATTTATTAATATTTATATATATATATATATATATTTCATTAACAGTCAGTTCTGTTTATTTATTATAAAGTTCAGCAATATTTTACTTTGTGTGTTACAGTATGTTTTCATTCAGGGTTAGGGTTAGGGTTAGGTTCGGCAGGTACCGCTCAACTTATTTATCGGTATCGGTAAAATCCAGTATCGGTCGATCGTTAATGTAGAGCGCCTTATAAATGCAAACTCTTATTCTGTCCCCTGTTATATTGCATTATTTTGTATTTTAGATTCCGGACTATTTTGTTTTAAGGTTATCGTTCAACTGGGAGAGATTATGAAGAAAGCATTCCCGCAGAGGCCCTCCTGTAAAAATCTGGACTGTGTGTGTGTGTGTGTATGTGTGTGTGTGTGTGTGTGTGTGTGCCTGTTTAATTGGCCACTTTTTTCCCCCCCCGATAAACATTTGAAAGTGCCATAAAATTTCACCCTCCAGTCAGTGCAGTGTTTATGGCTGTGGCAACACGTCACACACTGACATTCAGTATGATTTGTTTTTCTAAGCTAAGAAAATGTGTGTGTGTGTGTGTGTGTGTGTGTGTGTAGCTTTGGAAACAGCATACGCCCCTCCCTATACCGTCTTGGATGGTAGGCGTTTTGTTTTCGTTTGTTTTTATGTCGATGGCACTGCGGGACATTCTCTCAAGCTCGGATTTAAAAAAGAAATCGTGCTTAACACTCAACTTGCACTTGCAGAGTTGAGATAAAAAAATTTCCCAGGACATACACACACACACACACACACACACACACACACACACACACAGGATCATATCATGTATACACATATACAAAAAGAGATTTATTGGTTCAAGTAATGTCTCTCAATCATCTCAGTTTATCTTCTGGAATATTCGTGACGTGGGTTTGAAGTGTCCGTGACCCGTACGTGTTTCTCCAAGGCAGAGGACGCTCGGGGGGAAAAAAAAAAAGAAAGAAAAGAAAAGAAAAGAAAACCCAGCATCGGGGATCCGGCCTTACACACTCTATTAATATCTCATTAGGGGCGAACACCACGCTGCTTTGAAGTGCCATATGGAGGAAAAAGCGAGATAGAGAAAGCAGATGTTAAATCCATCACCTGCTTTACTCGCTGTCTACACACACACACACACACACACACACACACACACACACACACACTGCAGTGGATGTGCCAACATGTGATTGCTTAGAGTTTAATTGTTCTCTTTTACTGCTCAGTACTAAGCATGAGAATAAAAACCTCACGCTCCCGGGAGCTGCATCGAACCTGTACACGGAGACAGCGCTGCTCTCCGCATCCGGATATTTCCATGTGCGGCTGTTCTATTTCAAATAACACAAAACCTCAATAGCGATATCATCGTCTGAGCACGTGTACGCTCCCGTAATATAAATAACGTGTATATGTAACATCCTGAGGTGTTTCATTCCTCTTATACTACAGCGATTTGTCAAACATTACACCGTTTTATTATCTGTTTCTAGTTCCCTTTAATGTTGTGGAAGGTCTGTAAAACATCAAAAGTCCTGTTATCCTTTACGGTATACTAGGTTTATAGCACAGCGCTGCTGAATTCTCCGCTCTGATTGGTCAGAGGGTGTCGATTCATCTCCTATAACAGCGGCTGTGACAGTAGTGCAGCTCCAAATCACAGGTTTATATTAACGCGCTCGTTTGAATACGTTTTTATTTCCATAGTAACAGCTGTGTCGGGAGATTCCCCCCGACACTTTTAAGTTCTCTGCACCAGACGGATATGTCCTTTTTTGTGACATGTTTTGTGGCTGTTTTGCTGGGGCGGAAACCTCGTCTCCATATTTTTTACATGTATGTATATATATATATATATATATATTTTTTTTTTTTTTCATAAATCAGTGTAATTGGCCACCGTTTATGTCTGTCTCTGGGGTTTATAAATGTTTAACCAATGAGAATTATTAAAAGAGCTTGTGACTCGTAACTGTATTAGATCCTCAAACTGTCAGTAAACCTCATAGCTCCACCCCTCCTCCATCTTGAATGAAGACCACAGACAGCTCGCAAACACTGGTCTTAAGGGTAAACAAAGAACGGGTTGTTTGAATGAGTACAGCATTTTCATTACTCAAGAGAAACACTTGAGTTTGACATATTGCATTTGATATAATGTATTTAAAATAAATAAATCAATCAAGCTGTCATGTCATGTGCTCTCGGGGGCCCCCTGGTGGCCACCGTAGCACTAAGCAGTAGCTTAGTTCGCTTATGCCTTGGACCGGCTCCGTTTCGCAGTGATGTTTGTTGGTAAACGAGACCTTTTCGATGTACACGAATCGAAGAGCGCTTTGACTGAACGCGCGTCGTGATGACGTCACGTTATAAGAGTCTGCATTTGAATATGTTTATCGTGTCAAGCGTCGGAAATACAAGTCGCTGCGAGTGAGCTGATACTACAAAGTGCTGACACCGGAGACTCCTTCCGTAAAATGTTTCTTTTTTTCTATAAACAATTACATATAACATTTTTGTTTTTTTTTCTTTCTCCCAATCTGTGTAAGGCGTTACTATAGAAACGATACCGTATTAGAATGAGCACATTAATAAAGGCTGCACTTCTGTCAGAGCTGCTGATTTAGGAAATAAATCAACACCTTCTGACCAATCAGAATGGAGAATTGAACAGTTGTGGTATATCGCTTAATAACACACAGAGGAGCGTGGTAATTAAGTCGGTATCAGATGGTATACAATGTACAATACAGTACACATATACAGTATATAGTTTGAAAATAAAATGGTGGGGGCAGAATTTGTTTGTAATAGTTTTGGAATTCACGCTGAAGCGTCAGTGAGGAAACGCCGACACGGCGCTACAGCTGCCAGAGGATTAGCTCCGAGTCTAATGACAGAGACTGAGGCGAGACGTTATACATTTTCTATTGAACGCGCCGTTGTTATTCAAATGCCTCCGTCCTGCCAGTCGTAAAGTGAATGCGGGAAGTCTGTTTTTAATGTCTATTCAGCTGCGACCATCCATCATCCATCAAAGCTGCTTACATTATCATGCTCCTAGCAGAGCTGAGTCTTCTCGAGAGGAGGAAAAAAAAAAAAAAACAAGCAGGACTTTCTGTACAGGGATTTCACAAACTCACTGTAATGTAACGAATAGTGAATAGTCACAGCAAAAAATTGGGCCTCGGATGTCGAAGAAAACGTATCGGGTATCGATTACGTAACAAATGGCAACGACTGGATCTGGATTTGAAAAAGAAATGTATTTTTGGAACCGGACAAGTTCACTATGGAAGCCCGTTTCTGCTACGGAGAAAAAAAAAAAATGTAAAAAGTTAATTGCGACTTTATATCTCATAATTCTGATTTTTTTTTTTCTCACAATTGCGAGTTCGTGTCCCACAATTTCGACTCTTTTTCCTCGTCATTTAGACGTCCACTTGACCTGGACGTAGTACTTGAAATGTGACTAACGTCAGGTAACGAGCGCACGCTAGCGTCTGGTTTTCCTTGTGTTGACTAGCTGATGAGCGTTGCTCGTACTGTATCTAACCTATTTATTGAGAACGATTGATACTTTGTCGGTGCGTTCTGTGTAACTCACTAAATAATGATAATGAGTCGTTACTGGTCACATATACATCACAGCACAGTGAAATTCTTTTCTTTGCATACCGCAGCATGTTAGGAAGTTGGGGTCAGAGCGCAGGGTCAGGCATGATACAGCGCCCCTGGAGCAGAGAGGGTTAAGGGCCTTGCTCAAGGGCCCAACAGTGGCAGCTTGGCAGTGCTGGGGCTTGAACCCACGACCTTCTGATCAGTAACCCAGAGCCTTAACTGCCAAGCCACCGTTGCCCATGCCATTTGGCGTTTCATGTTTTGCCATGGTTTTAGTGATCTTCAACCATTGATTTTCACATCTTTATAAATCATTCACTATTGACATTTAAGCCACAGGTCAGTATGTCGGTTGCACAACTTTAAACTGTAAAGACACGTACAACACGGGTATTTCAGCATACACCGCTAGTCTGTGAAAATCTAAACCCTTTTTTTTTTCTTCTTTTTTTTTTTTTTTTCTTTAAACACTCGTAGACAAGGACACAGATTTGTTTGGATGCATATAAATATGAGCACCCACTCATATACACAAACTCAGAAGTGCTGAAGTCATGAGTGGGTTTAATGTACTGGCTGCCCGCTCCTGCGCTCGATCATCAATCGCGTCCCGCCGAGATCAATACAGACAGAAAATTAAAACAATCACACGGTGATTAAACACGCGGGCCACGGCGCAGGCCGACGCAGGAAGAAGAAAAATCGCCTGCCGTTCTGGGCCACTTGGCGCTGCAGCACCAACACCTGACAAGTCCTGAAACACCCACACACACTTACACACACACATAGAGCCCCACCGAGGGTGACAAGACATCCCCAGGAGGAGGGAATAAATCTTGTGAGTAAAGCAATGCTTGTTTAATACGACGGTGCTTTCCAGATGACCGGCCCTGAGGCAGGACTGCACTGGGAGAGTTGATCCGGTTGATGACAGGAAGCCCGGAGAATCACAAAAACAAATGCTTTTTTAACGTGTAGGCTCGAATCTTTCCAATTTTCAGATTTTCAAACTGCTCGGTTCTCACTTTTTTGTTTTATCGCATGATTGTATGTTTGTGGATTTGTTCTGCTTTGGTTTTTCATACAGACCCGAATACTCCAAGTAATTTTAGATATAAATGTTCAGGTGTAACGTTAAGAGTTAGTCAGTCCCTCCGGGATTTCGGGATTTTGCGAGCGCAGAAATGAACGTAAAAATCAAGGAAACTCCGCAATAGAAGAAGAAGAAGAAGCCTAAACTTGTCACATATACATTACAGCAGAGTGAAATTCTTTTCTTCGCATACCTCAGCTTGTTAGGAAGTTGGGGTCAGAGCACAGGGTCAGCCATGATACAGCGCCCCCTGGAGCAGAGAGGGTTAAGGGCGTTGCTCAGGGGCCCAACAGTGGCAGCTTTTAATAATAAATATTCAGGACGTAGAGCTGACTGATCAAATCTCCGCCTCTTACACTAGTATTACGGTGTTTTCTCGTTCAGGCAGCATGTGTGGGTGTGTTTGGGGCTCATGGCTTTAGAGATGAGCTGGTTTCGTTTGAATTGCGAAGCTTTAATTCTGCTGAATTGTTTTGTCAAACTTAGCCCTTGTGTGACCTATAAAAATCCTACAATTAGATGTAGAGTACATCAGTGACTGAGTTTAATGTGTATTATGCAGAAATGTTGTCAGGCTACACACACACACACACACACACACCTAGTTATCCAAATAAAATCTTATCTCACGCAAACAAGGAAGTCTTATGAGAAACCAAACTCATCCTCTTCTTTGAATGCAGTCATTTGACTCCAGATACTTAAACGAAGACAAGAAGACAAAGCTTTCTTCTGTAATGTACAAAATCAAGACATTAAATAATAATAACAATAATAATAATAATAATAATAATAATAATAATAATAATAATCTCAAAACATCACAGAAAATCCCACCAATTAGAGATGATAAAGAGAAAGAAATCTGGGCGTATTTCCAAAATCAAGGTCACACACCCGGAGCTGTGTCCCCATTCCACACATCTCTGCATTCTCATTTCTCTCACACCACCTCTATTGATTTGTTATCAGTTTTCCAGAGGTTGTAGATCATCGCTTTCCTGGGCAGTAGCGCGTGTGTGTGAGTGTGTGTGAGTGAGTGTGTGTGTGTGTGTGTGTGTATGTGTGTGTGAGCAGGCTGCAGCAGTACAAATTGTGTTTTGATAAAAAATCACTTGTAAGTCAATAATTTTTTATTAAATGCTGCACTGACCTGATTGATGAAGATGGGTGTTGAGACTGTGTACAAGAGCTCATTTTTGGTGTGTGTGTGTGTGTGTGTGTTTCTGGTGGAGAGGGAGGTTTGTGTGGTTTGTGGGTTTTCATGTGTGTGTGTGTGTGTG
The DNA here is from genome assembly GCA_024331685.1 of Stegophilus panzeri. Taxonomy (NCBI): domain Eukaryota; kingdom Metazoa; phylum Chordata; class Actinopteri; order Siluriformes; family Trichomycteridae; genus Stegophilus; species Stegophilus panzeri. The sequence goes on from JANDJT010000228.1 coordinate 28,277,442, forward strand.
TGTGTGTGCCTGTTATACTGGTGGAAAAGGAAGTTGTTTACATTTAGAGCAAGTAATAGTTATAGCTTGTGTGTGAGTGTGTGTGTGTGTGTGTGAGAGAGCGAGAGAGAGAGAGAGAGAGTGTTTCTAAAGGAGAGGGGGGTTTGAGTGAGTCGTTTGTGGGTTTTCATGTGTGTGTGTGTGTGTGTGTGTGTGTGTGCGCACCTGTGTGTTACTGGTGGAAAAGAGAGTTTGTTTAAATTTATAGCACAAGTTAAGAGTTAGTGTTTGTGTGAGTGTGTGTGTGTGCGTGTGTGTTTAGGATAAGCGTGTGGTAAAGGGGTAACAAACACATCCACCGCTGTTCAACCCCCCAAAGTTTATTTATCATGGCCAAACTGAAGATGCTGATCAATAGTTTTAATCTGGACTTAAACGTATTGACTCGGCCTGCTGTCTGGCCACTCCCGCACATTAACCCAGTCCATCAGCTCCCGGGACAAACACAAACCCACACACACACACACACACACACACGAAAGGTCTATCACTCCTCACCTGGGTGGGCTTAGGGTTAATATCCTGCCACTCTCTCTAATGTCAGATTTTCTGCTCCTAAAACGATTCAGTGCTTTAATGCTGACAATTCCTTGTTTACCTTTCTCTCAAAACTTTGACCAAAATCCAGTAGAAAGCCAATTCCTTACAGGATTTCCAGTATAACACTCAAATGCCCATTAGCCTCATATATCAATTACCTACTGTAACACTCCTCTGCCAGTTAACCTCAAACTTAAATATATATATATTAATCCCTCACCCTCTCAACTTAGAGTTCCTACTCGGGAACTCAGGATGGTCTCCTCAAGTCCGAGTTCCTCCCAGTTCATCAAATCCACATGGCTGCTCACAAAATCAGCAGTAAACAACGTAGCACTTCTTACCTTTAAATGAGTTATACAGGATATACAAGGATTCACGTTAGATCGATCAACATACACACATACTGGCTTGTTAAATCTATAGCATTGACTATACTGGTTGTTGTTTTGAGGAGGACCATATAGATCGCTCACTACAGTTAGCCGGCTAGCTTGTTGCTGACTAGAGACTGACATGGAGGCGTCCATATTTTTGTAGCTCGAATGCACAGAGGTGGATAATGACATCGTTCCACGCTCCGACTTCCCACGAAGTCTAACGCAGTGTTATTGCTAACGTAAACTATAAGAGCCAATCATGTTCCAGTATGCAAATACAGGCCATACATCACTGGTTAACCAGAGGAAACGGGCGGGGTGTGTTTCCATTGTACATATTCATAGAATCTGGATTTCTTCACGAGTGATGCTTGCGTGTGTGTTTATGTTGTCTGATACTGTTTTTGTGGTTAATGTGGAACACATTTTTACAGGATTGAAAACAAACGGTGTTTGAAAGTGTTTTTTTTTTATCTCTAGTTGTGTTTAGACTGGAACATAGACTCTTCGAGAGGGAAAAAAAAAAAAAAAAGGTTTTATGTGACATTTAAACTAGAGTTTGGAAAATTCACGTAAAAACAGCCCAGCAAACAAGGGACGTCCCCCGGACGTTGCAAACGTCCACTTAGGTCTGCATTTGGTCCGGTTTATAACGTTCGAGGACGTCAGAGGATATCAAATCATAACAATACTGAATGTGTTCATTTCAGCGAAAGTCCCCTAAACGTCCAAAATGGCCGCTGGACGTCCTGTGAACGTCCCCTTGAACATCCGTAGGACGTCAAGGCGACCCTACACATGGACGTTCGGGGGACGTTCATCGAGGCCATTTAGGGGACGTCTAGGGGAGCTTTTTTTGTCAGCTGGGAGATGACTGAGAAACCTCACGGGTATTTACATTTCCGTGAACTCTGACCTGTGAATCCGTGTCAGGCGAAGACGTGTGACCGACAGAAGATCGACGTGTCACGGCGTGACCTCTACAGAAAAGCTGAGATCTAGGACGCACCGATTCCAGCTTTAAAAGAATATCAAATCAACGTCAAAAAGAGAAGTCGCCTGGATTGCGGTGTCGCTGCATACAGGAGCACATGGTATGTTTTAACATTGGCGTGTGATGTCGTATCTGGTTGCTGCCCATATTCGCAGCGGAAGAAATTTCGCATGCTGAAAGTCTAGTGTGGCCGCCGCTTTAGACGTGAGAAGAAATCCGATCCATGAGCTGAAAAGTTCAGAGGATCTAACACTGGCGCTGTGGCAGCTGTAGGATCTGAACTCACAACCTTCGGTGATTAGTACGTAAACATATCCGCAGCGTGTGTGCATTCTAGGGATGGGGCGATGTCTTATCGTTTGGTAAAAATTCTCCCCACGATAAGAATTAGTCTTCCCGCGATAATAATAACGATAAAGCCTAGTTTATGATGTTTCTCTGTGCGACGGTCTGCGACCCGTTCGCAGCTCACGTGCAGAGCGAAAACGAGCACGGCGGAAGGCGGGCGTGAAGCTGAGGAGGAGGATATCGCTAAACGAGGAGCTACCTCTACAATCTGGAACTGGTTTGGTTACAGGTTTTATTTTTGGATCAATGTTTGTGTTTCTGAGGCTCTCAAGATCACAGCTATCACTTGTAGCCAAAAACAGTGGTGCACGGTACAATATTTATATCGTCACTGATATCGTTATCGCAATAAATACCAGAAAATATTGTGATATAGTTTTAAGTCCATATCGCCCATCCCTAGTACATTCTGTCAATCACACACGACGGGCAGGAACCCACAGACCTTTCAGCTTTACATACACCTGTGTGTGTGTGTGTGTGTGTGTGTGTGTGTGGGGCTGAGACCCCCAGATTCTGTAGTTGTGTATGAGAGAGTGCAGACTCTCTCTCTGGAAATGTTTAACCTGTCAAACCTGTCAAACCTTATCCACTACAGACCTGTGTATAAATGAATATGTTTTTCAGAACTGTTAATAAAGAGATCCAGCTCATCTGAGGAGGAAACCTCCCGCTCTCTGAAACCGAGCTGAAGCACGACACAGAGATAATGGATACACACAAAGAGAGGTGTGCTCTTATTACGTAACATATATTTCGAAGCCTGATTGTGGATTAACGAACAGAACAATAACATACAGTTTAACCACACACACACACACACACACACACATCCCTTGACTGTTGGAGCAGTGCTCCACCTAGTGGTCTTAACCCTAACTGAACTCTATGTCCAAGCAGCCCTCACCGTGAAGTTGTCTTCGGTCTTGAAGTCACTGTCTACGTAGACGCACGCTCGGTCAAACTCGGACATCTCCGAGCTGGACTCGATGGTCCTGGAATGGAAGGGGAACATGACAGTGTAGTGGAAATAAACATCATTTATCAGTCTTGTAAAATAAAAATAATTTAAAAAAAGATAGAAAGACAAACTGTGAGAGCCAGCAGGAAATATTTCTGGTTCGGAGAACTCTAAGAGTTCATGACCTTAAATGGGAACATGTCTTATAAACATCATTCATTGCTTTTTTTTATGTAATTGTTTCTATAGTAACAGCTCATTTACAGGCATTTGTATCGAGAACTCTCTACATAATCTTATAAATATAAACATGGTGTTATTTTTAAAAAAAGAAAAATGTATACTCATTGATATGGAACAAGACATTTGTGTGGTGGTGGTGGGGGGGGTGGGGGGTGGGGGGGGTTGTTGTTTGCTTGTTTTATTAACTTCAACAGAAAGAAAAACAAGAGGATGATGAGGGAATGACGGTTTATACGGTCCCCTCCGAATCTATTGGAACGGCAAGGCCAATTCATTTGTTTGCGCTGTACACCAGAAATGTGGGTTTGAGATCAAGAGATGGGTATGAGACGAGAGATTTTCTCAGCTTCAAAATGGCTCGCTTTTCTCCCATAGACAGCTCTCTGATCTTCATCTTGGCTTATCCTTTTTAACAACACATGCAGTCTTCACAGGAAAAACTGTAGGCTAAAACCAAGAGAAGATGTTCGGAGCTGTTTATTCTTTAAACAATCAATCTAACAGGACACACCTGGGTAACAAGAAACTCCTGTCAGTCACCTGTTCTAATATTTTTTCTCGCGAAAAAAAAAAACGGATGGTCTGATACAAAATGTACTACGTTCAATGTCGTTTAGCACGTCTACATATAAATACCAGGAAATAAAAGCTGAAATTCTAATCTTCTCGTGTTCATCTTTTCAGCTCAAACCCAAATGTCTTCAGTCTACAGCAAAAATAATACGGATCGGCCTCGCCGTTCTGATAGTTTCAGACGGGACCGTAGCTGGATAACGCAAATGTTAACAGGAACTAACTTGTCTTAACGATGGTCCACAACATTAAAATGTAACAATAAATGGTTAAAAAGTATGACACGCCGTTCATTAATAAATAGAATATTGTAATCGTTGACAAATTGCTGTGGCATAAGAGGAATAAAACACTTCAGGACGTGCTGTTATAGAAAAATAATCCGCATCAGGGTGATAACAGGCCACCGTAGTTGAGTCCTATAACAGGACACCCAGTCATAAAGCCTTCAATTTGTTTCTTAGGAATGCATATGCATTTTAACTACCCTGCAAATGAACATTTTCATTATTAATACTGGATACTTTATTACTGGATACATTTTTTTATTTTTTATTTTAACCCTTTCTAGCAGTACATTGGCGTTCTAGTCCGCCGGCTGAATGGAAATCGACTTATTAGACGTTTTCAATCAGTATAAACATATGAATAACGCCAGGACGCTGTTGGGTTTCTGTGTGTAGAGTATCGTGACTGTGTGTTTATCTGCTGGTGAGCAGGGGGATGGGAAAAGGGAGGGGTGTGAGCCCCCTGCTGACAGAGTACAGAGAGAAAATGGAGAGTACAGAGAGAAAACGGAGAGTACAGAGAGAGTACAGAGAGAAAACGGAGAGTACAGAGAGAAAATGGAGTACAGAGAGAGTACAGAGAGAAAAGGGAGAGTACAGAGAGAGTACAGAGAGAAAAGGGAGAGTACAGAGAGAGTACAGAGAGAAAACGGACAGCACAACTAAGGTTGTTGATAAAAAAAACACAGTATACTGCCACAATGAAATTATAACTTTTAAACCTAGTCAGCTAAGTAAAAAAATTAGTAAATACTTACGAAAAACTGCCTCTGGTAAAAAAAAAAAAAAAAAACAGTAAAAAAAAAGTTAGCCTACCAGAAGAAGTTTTCAGCGTGAGCCATGTTGGCCTTGTAGTCCTTCCCCCCGACCTCCTGAAAGTGCAGGGCGACGAAGCGGGGCTTGTGTGTGCCCACAGTCTGCTCACACAAACACAGAGATCATTCATATTTCTTGTACCTACATGTTCAGTATTCTTCATATTCCTGTTTGACAGAGCGTGAGTATGATGTCCGTGAGAAATGAGTATAGTGTCCGTGAGAAATGGAACAGCAAAGAAAACATGAGTGCTGCTGAACTCACTGTGAAGAACTCTCGCAGCCAGTCATTCTGGATTTCGCCCAGCTGTGGACGAGAGGATGGTTCTGGTATCAGTGTCACGGTGATTTGTCTTCAACAATATTATTCAGTTTGATATTCAGTAACTACAGTGAAAATGAAAGGAAGGTGAAGCTTCGATTTGGTTCACGATACAGAAAAATGATGACGGAAATAATTCCCTTTTTTGGGGGTTTTATTTATTTATTTATTTTTATAAGATGGTAAACAAAGTGAATGTTACTTTAAGAGTATTGTGAGGGTCAGTTCCGCTTAGCCGCTATCAGCCTTCTCTGTGCTTTGTGCGTGTATGTAGTTATGGATTTCTCTGTGTCATATTGTGTGTGTGTGTGTGTGTGTGTGTGTGTGTGTGTGTGGTTATTTGTGGCTTGATCTCTTTTTCCTATAAACTATCTTGCATTTGTTTCTGTTCTGTTAGTGGAAACTTAGTCATGCAACCATCCTATCACTGATCACTTATCAGCTCTGAACTTGGTCCGGATTCTGACTCAGTTAAAAAAAGAAAAAAAAGAAAAAAAGCAAAGTCACTTTAAGAAAGCGTTCATAAAAGTAATAAAAGTAATAAGAAGGTGGTATTGAGAGCTTGTTTCTCTGTTTAACTTCTTGCACCAAATAAATAAAATATGTCTACAGATAGACGTACGTTGTTTTTAAAGAAGTCAAGTCATAACACACATTAGATTACCAACAAAAAAGGATTTAACCTACAAGGTGCCAAAATTTTTGCTAAACCCATGAGCCAGATATGTAGCTAGCTAGGCATCCTACTGAAGTAATTGTGTAATTATATACATTACTGCAACTTAATAATATTAAATTATAATTAAATACATTATATTAACTGTAATTCAATATCAGGAGAGTCATCAAAGATTCTAAATACGTATTATTATTATTATTATTATTATTATTATTGTTGTTGTTGTTGTTGCTGTTAATGTTATTACTATTGTCGTGGTTGTCCTTATTGCTATTACTGTTGTTGTTGTTGTTGACGATGATGACGAATATATACTAGCCTTTGACTTCAACAACAAAGACCACAGACCCAGTACTAGAGCTTGACCGAATGATAGGTTTTGTCGATTAATCGGCACCGATAACTGGTTGCTGGAACTATGGGTTATCGACAAAAATCCACACCGATAGCATATCCCGGTTGCGTCTGTTACGGAGCGGCTGAGAAGGGTCCGCAATCATTATACGAGAGCGGCCTCTAGAGGCGAAATAAAAACCATCACTGGCAAATTTTGTTGTGTTATTTGAAGTGTTTTTTATTCAGTTTGGATGTCTCTATTTTTATTTGTTATTTGGAGTGTTTTTTCATACAGTTTGGATGGATATCATTTAGTTACTTTAATATTGATTAAAAGTTTATATA
>JANDJT010000228.1:28372670-28383415 GCA_024331685.1 Stegophilus panzeri
CACACACACACACACACACACACACCCCCACCTCCCGTTCCCCGTCAAAAAGAAAGGAATTCGTTTGTTGATCCTGCTTTCACACAATTCTTTTCGGACACTAGTTTCAAAATTATTGGCATCCCTACATTTAATGAATGACCGTGTGAGTCTCTTCCTGTAATGACTTACAGGGTTGAAGACACTTGTAAAGGATTCTTCTCTGCAAAATATTTTATACTTTTTTTAAAATATATTTTTTAATATGTTTTTTTTTTTTGTATGTAGAACCTTTTTCAATTTCTGATCACTGGATTTAAACGAGCTCTGAATAACACCAATAATTTGTCATTTCATACATTTGTTGTGTTATTTATAGGATAAGAGCTGTCCCGGTGTTTTATATACAGTATTTACTATTACCAATTCATCATGTATCTCTCTCTCACACACTCTCTCTCTCTCTCTCTCTCACACTCACGCTCTCACACAAACATTCTCTCTCTCTCTCACACTCGTTCTCTCTCTCTCACACTCTCTCTCTCTCTCACTCACTCACTCTCTCACTCACTCACTCTCACACACACACACTCGTTCTCTCTCTCTCTCTCTCTCTCACACTCACGCTCTCACACAAACATTCTCTCTCTCTCACACTCTCTCTCTCTCTCACTCACTCACTCTCTCACTCACTCACTCTCACACACACATTCTCTCTCTCTCACTCACTCTCTCTCTCACTCACTCACTCTCACACACACACACACACTCTCTCTCTCTATCTCTCAGCTAGGACAGAGCTGGAGGCTCAAGACAAACAGCTCACTGAAACACAGAAAAGGTACACACCTGACTGTGTGTGTGTGTGTGTTTGTGTGTGTGTGTGTGTGTGTGTGTGTGTAAGGGTGCTGTTATGACTCTGTAAGGAATGTAGTGTTCAGGTTTTTAACTCCTGAAGTGATTTAGCATTTTTGGATATTTGCAGCTTCCTGGAGCTGAGTGCTTTTTTCTTAGTTAAACCTAAAGGAGAGGAAAAGGAGGTGTCCCCAAACACGTTCTTCTCTGTGTGGTACGAGTTCTCCTCGGACTTTAAAGACCTGTGGAAAAGAGAGAGCAAACTCCTGCTGAAGGAACGGTGGGTCTCACTGTGTGCTCAGTTACACTAATAGAAAAAAAAAAATCTCAAAACAAAATATTGTTTCTACAATAAAGTACACGCTACCACAGTGCAGTGGAAATTCTCAGACAGCACTTCTGTCTGTAACGTCCACGATTATATTAATACGCTTATTGTTTCTATAGCAACAGCTTATTCACAGGGTCTTGTATGGTGGACGCTTCACATAATCTAAACAGATTTTTTTTTTATATAAACAAATAACTGTTATAGAAAAATAATACATGTTGCCATGGCATGTTGTACAGTCCAAAGTGTGTTATTCCTTACTTAAACAACCACTTTCCAATCACTAATAAATTGATTATAAGTCTATTCGAATTATTAGAATTAATTCAGTAAAAGTAATAGAATACAATTTAATCATTAAATAGGTAAGAATAGGCCAAGTTAAACAAGTATGTTTGTAATCTGGATTTAAAAACACTTTATTGAGAAGCCATTCCTTATGTTCTCTGGAGCACTATTTTTAAATTTAGAGGCAATTAAAAAAAAAAATTTAAAAAATCTTCCAATAGTTATGATGTGTTCAGGTTAAAAGCGGCTGAAGAGACGATCCGACAGACGCAAGAGAAAGCGGCCTACAGCGTCAAACCCAAACACGCGTCCGGGATGGTGAGTGGCCTTTTTTTTTTTTTTTTTTTTTTTTTTTTAACATTCAAAAAACTGTGCTAGATTTTGCTAATGAAATATAAAATATATTATAATATTATATTCCTGCATTTATCTTGACTTTTGATCTTGGATATTTGTGGAAGAAGGAGACTCATACAGTACGTTCACACGGACAACGATAATCCGATATTAACCCGATGAAGACGATACTCTGATTAAGAAACTACCATGTAGTTTCTCAATTATTAATGATCAATTATTAATTATTGATTATTAATTACCTTAATCCGGCTAAAGTCATACTCGAAGTAAACACAAATGGGATTAAGACGTGTGGAGTGTTCCTGTTTTAGTCACGTTATCGACGTGCGTTACAGACGTGTACACGCCTTAATCACACTATTAACGTCGTGTGGGAGTTTTCACCGCATTGTGAGACAGGACACGTACACACACGGCAGCGCTCGACCGTTTGACGACGAACAAGAGAGTACGGCTGTGACCGAACCCACGTACTTACCTACTACAGTATATAGTAGGAAAAATACACATATCTCAGCTACTATATAGACGGTAAGTACGCGGTTTGAGACGCGGCCCACGGCTTCAAGCAGTCGTCTATTTGCACGTACAGCACGACAAAATAATTAACCGCACTTGAAACTTTCATAAAATGAAAAATAAAAACACCAAAAACTGTATACGGTCCCATAACGAAGACCGACTGTACGTCGATACGTGAAATTCCGGAGGGAACGTCGGACGGCGTGGCGCGGGGACGTAATGACGTGTGACGTTAATCCCTCTACGTTCTATAACACGTAAAACAGGAACATGAAAGGAATATTCTAGAAGCGACTCATGTAAACACCTTAATCAGAATATCGTCTTATTCAGAATAAGGTCCGTAATTAGATTACCGCTGTCCGTGTAAACGTAGTCATAGATGTGGAGTTTATAATTTTGGCTCATTTAACACACCTGATTCCACTTATTACTAAAGTCTGGGTGCGCTAAGTTATCGACATTATCTTCGAAAAAGAAGTACATGTTCGTTTGGTGGTAATATTTTCCCGCTGAACATTTTTGCTACGACGTAAAATGTGTGAGGACGTCGCCGTGGCTGAAATCCATCCGAGAGCTAGATTTATTTATTTATTTATTTATTTATTTATTTATTTATTCGTTCGGTTAAGTAAGTTTAACCAACAACGTGGTAAACAATCATTCTGATTGCAAAGGAAAAAGATGCTTCTACTGTATGTACCTCATAAACACAATGTGGAGCTACATACACAGTATCTGTGAAAGAGTCAGGGCTATAGCTAATCTTCTCATCTCTTCTGGCGTGGTGAGAAGATAGTATTTTATCCACACATTACCACTACAGATACACTAGGGAATTCTGATACCGGTTAGCCTCAAGTTGCCTTTTTCTTCTTACCATTGCTAACCTTATTATCAGCATTTACTTCACTGTTTACTTCATTATGAACTTTGCTCTGTGTTGATGCATAGTATAGGTGCTCACTTCTCAGTTTCCACGAAGAGCCAGCTTCCTTCTTGGCATTATCTCCTCTGAGTATTTCATATCCCCTGCTGTTTAACCTGCCAGTTGGCTTGGGACTTTGTGCTGCTGCTGTGGTTAAGTGGTTTTCCCTCACAATACCATTACTGCACAGGCTAAGTTGGCTGGATAATACTATTTCACAACACTGGGGTTGGAGTTAGGTTTCCAGCCATTCATCCCCTTGTTTCTCTGGTGGGTGATGTTCTCCCTTGGCATTACACCACTGTCTAACCAATCAGCAGGCCTCTATGTGCCACTAGAGTGGTTGATATTTATTTATTTATTTATTTATTAGCCATACCACGTCTTGGGCAATGGTGGCTCAATGGTTACGGCTCTGTTTTACTGACCAGAAGGGTGGCGGTTCAAGCCCCAGCACTGCCAAACTGCCACACTTGGGCCCTTAACCATATCTGCTCCAGGGGCAATGTATCGTGGCTGACCCTGCGCTCTGACCCCTGCTTCCTAGCAAGCTAGGATACACGAAAAAAGAATTTCACCGTGCTGTGACGTATATGTGTCAAATAAAGGCATCATCTTGTTCATTGTTGAATCTTTGAACCAGTCTATAATCTCCAATGTTCATTGTTGAGTTTTTTTTTTTTGTTTGTTTGTTTTTTTTTTTTTTTAAAAAAACATTTCTGAAACCAAATTTACGTGAAATGGCTTGTCGTCATCATTTCAAAGTAAGGGTATGCAAACTTTTGCACTCAAATACATATGTGCAGATAAGAGCGAGTAAACACCGTGACTCTCCAGGACCTGCGTTTGAATCCTGAATTCCGTTCGAAGCTTGCACGAATTAGCCAAATAGGTTTTAATGATCATTGATCACAGATGGTCATCTTTTCTTGTTTTATTAAATACAAATAACACATCCCAGTTGTTTCTGTTGTTTGACAGAAAGCCAAACTGGGGCAGAAGATCTGAAGCTTTGTGGTGCTGTTAGACATTTTCTGTCCTTTTACATTCCTGATTAAACGCATGCTGAGTTCGATCATTAGCCGTTGAGTCGAATCAGCAGTTTCGACCGAACTGAAATGAGAAACACGGACCCGTGAAGCGAAGGACAATCAAAGTGTAGCCATTGTATATCAACTGCAGTAGCAATGAAGTATATTTAATAAACATTTTCCCAAAGTTAGAACTCTGCGAAAGCTGTTAATGTCTTTTATTTTTTCTTTCTTCTTTGTTGCCACAATCTATTATTTCTGCTGAAACTGTACACTGGAACTTTGCTATTTATGATGGAAAGACAATAAAAATATCTGGCATGTTGTTCACACGTCCATAGAGTGATGTCTTACTCATCTCGCTAACCTCACCTGGATTAGTTAATCGTTTGAAAAGAAAGTCATTCAGTTTGTTTTAGACGCATCCCTATAGTCACGTTGGGGAAAAACAGGTTAAAGATAATACTTAATTATTTTTTTTTAACCCATTCATCAGTCATTATCATTACGAACATGGGTGTAGTATGGACCCAAATATTCAAAAAGTGCATTTAAACAAACAAAATATGCATTAAAGTTGTGATTTTATCCAATCAATAGAAAGTACACATATCGCTACGTCTAAATATGGTCGTGGAAGTGTTCAGGTGTAACATACTAGATAAGAAACCTTCTGAATGAATGGATTGTTAATATATTACATACTGTATAGTGTTTTTATATTCTACAACAGCCCTGTTAAATTCTCAAATCGGATTGGTCAGAAGGTGTTGATTCATTTTCTGTAAAAGCAGACAGTAGTGCAGCTGTGATTCAAATCGCAGGTTTATTTTAATCCGCTTTTTCTATAGTGACTAATAGAAGTAACTAATTCATAAAGAGAGATCAAATAGAGACTGTCGAGGGGAAAACTGTTTACAGCTGCTTTAAAATGTGTGGAAACTGGAATTAACTGGTTTCTAAACTAAATGTTCCACAACATTAAATGTAGATATAAATGGATAAAAAAAAAAAATAAATAAAAAAACTATAATGTCATTTAATCTTTAATACATTTAAAACACATAACTGGCAGATTTGCTGTGGTGTAATTGGAATAAAACACTTCGGGACGCGCCGTTATTGGAAAACGATCCGCTTCAGCATGGGAACAGTAACTACACATCAGCACACCACCCTGTCTTAAGATCTTACTATTTTTACTTTTCGTTCGTTCTACAATAAAGAATGTTCTCAAAACGCTTTTCTGCATTCATAAACATTTTGTAACAAATATTTAAAAAAATAAATAAATAAATAAATTTTTAAAAAAAGGGAAAATGTCCTTCTTGCTGGTGGTCAATCTGAATATGTTACCTCCTTTGAAAAAAAAAAGATATTGACATCAATTGAATGTTACATGCTTTTCAGTTTAATAATAAGTGTTTTCTATAGACCTGAGAACATAAGGAGAAGATCTTTGATTAAGCTGTATGTATTTTATTAAATTAACCTTGATCGGTTGTTGTTGTTGTTGTTGTTTTTTTTTTTTTCTTTTTTGAAACTAAAATATTTACAAGTAGAATACATGTAAAGACATCAACGACGCATTGAATACACCACAGACGCAGAATATAAAGTTGGAAAGCATCATTGAAATTGCTCATTTCTGTAGCAGGAGTGTGCATCTGATTTATTTTATTGATTTATTCTCCTAAATACATGCGATGCTCATATTCAGATTTTTTTCTGAAACCTTAATTAACTGAATATCGAATTAGGACTTCAAGGTAAGACACTATTATCAACAAAGAGCATTGAGAAAGTACATCATGGTTAGAGTACTGGAATATGTTTTGGGGAACAATTCCCTATCCTAGATAGTAGATCTTACCATGTGTTGTGTCGGTTAATGGCTTTGAAACGTCCATAAATTTGTCCTGTAGTGTATACAGTATGTACAAGAACAACAAACTGACCAGAAGACTATGTTTAAAGTGTATAAATTCAGGTTTGTTTTTAGTGAAGCATACAGTTTTCTGTACAATATACAACAACAGATGTATTATATAACGTTTTATGTATATATATATATTTGTATTTTGTAAATAACAACTATAAAAAAAAAAACTCCAGTATATACGTATGTATACTTCCAGCAACTGTCATTTATTTGTTTTTAATGGCTGATGGATCATATTGGTGCACAATATTCACATTGACAGTCAGTCAGGCCACAAAATCAGTTCGAGGTGCCAAGTAGTGGTATAATGGACGCGATCTTGTCCCGACGTTTTTGCTTTCACACCTACAGCGTGTCCATCAGGATGAATCCTGTAACCTGTGTCGTGAAATCCATACTATAACACTGTTGTTCTTTCAAGTATGTCACCAAAAGTCCAGGTTACATCTTGCTATGACGTCAATTTGGTGCAAGCCTTGAGCAGTCTTGTGTTGGCCTGAACGGATCTAAGATGGAGGTGTAGCAGCACTAATTTTCCAATATTCCTTTTCCGATATTAATCGGAATATAGTTATAATTAGCGGTGATTGAACTTGTCATTGTGTTGAATCCCATTTCATCTCCTGTGATCGTTTGAGATTTTGGCCTTCAGACTCACACATAGACGTTATAACAATGTTCACATGACCAGGAAGTGGTACAATGGGCAGATTTAAAAAAAAAATTATTATTTTTTTTTAATTTGTATCTTAGAGAGAGAGAGAGAGAGAGAGTATCCATGAAGGATTGCCAGACTTGAAATCTTGAAATCCCAATGTCTGATTATGTACTTCACCAAGCTTTAGGATTTACCATGACACCAGTATCCATTGTCCAGGCTTGATGTGAAGACTAAGGCTCAGGACTTGTTGGATCCTTGAGCAAGACGCTTAACTCTCACCTTCGCAGCCCAGTTGTAAGTTGTTTTGGACCAAAACGTCTGCCAAATGAGTAAATGTAAATTTCTTTTTACTAATGGATAGCACTTCATTAAGCACAATCAACTATTATTTATTATTGAATGTTTGTATGGTGTTTGTATCACTGCTTCGCATCGCCAGACTTCAAATCCATTTCCAGTCTGACTGAAGTATATCCATCTAGATATCAGTTCAGGGTATTTTTTTCTTCTGGTTTTTTATCTATAGCATGTCCATTCAGTAAAAACAGGCTCAGTTTGTTGTATCGAGAACCATTTCCGACGATCCCCCTTGGTCAGTGGGTGTCACTGACGCTAACCGACATGCACCTGCATTCCTTAATGCGCTGGACCTTCCGATGCCGGTACGGGGGCTGTAACCTGGGACACTGAAGCCGTACCGTTAGTGTGGAGATCCGGTGAGGTTTGCAGAAAGAGCAGGACTGGAAGGAAGCACCATGGATGGACTTCGGCGTCCGTTTTCGACCATGGCGGCCATTTGCGGGAGCCAGATGTCGTGGGATGTAAAACGAATTGCACTGGCCATAACAGAAATGGTTGATGATGGTTTGGCTCACACAGCCCTCCAGGCTAACAGTCTGCTTCAGCGGCTGGGTTTTACACCAGTCGCTCTTCAGGTACTTCCGCTCGGTCACCACCAGAGCCTCACGACTCGACAGCAGCACTTCCTGTTTGCCTTTGTGCCGTTTTGATGGAGGTTGCTGAGACAGGGATGATAGTGTGATGGAAGAGGAAGACAACAGCTCATTGCCTTTCAGCTTGTAAGGGGAGGGGATGGAGCCTCGTGGGCGGAGCTTCTTGGTTTCCGTGGACGCACAGAGGGTGCAGGCCAGAATGGCAGGTAAGGCCAGTTTCCAGAACATTCTAATGAGAAACAGAAGAAGCAATAAAAGAGAAAAGAAGCGATAAGAACCTCCTAGAATTTTAATATGTATAATGCATGAAGTAGGCATTGAGATCGTTCTTTTAAGAATGAAATATAATATTTTATTATTCGTTTTTAAATCTCTTAATGGAATAACACACTCATACCTCTCTGAATGTCTGATAAACTGTATAACGAAAAATCTTTTGCTCTTCCAGTGCTAACTTTCTCCATATCCCACATATAATCCTTAAAAATCTGTGGTGGCTTTTTGCTTTTATGCAACAAACATCTGGAACACATTGCTAATTAGCATTCAGACTCGGTCTATCAGCGAGTTTAAAGCAAAAATCAAACAAACAAACAAACAAACAAAAAAAACCCCTGCCTTTTCACAAAACATTTTTTTTATTCCAGCATTGAACTTTTATATCAAATCGCTGTTGAATTCTCAATTCTGATTGGTCAGAAGGTGCTCATTAATTGTCTATAACAGCAGCTCTGACGGGTCCACGCAACGGATGCTCAACATGAACGGATGTTTTTTAACAAAAATGAAAACCTTTACTTGTTCATATGATGAAGTTTTCTGTAAGGAGATGTTTCTTTAACATTTATGGAAGGAGTCTCCAGTTTCACTACTTGTTCTGTGGATGTTCCATAACATTAAATATACCTATAAAATGGATCGCTATGAATGGAAAGTGTTCTTTATTCTTTAATAAAAAATAAAAAATTGTTAGTGTTGATGAATTGCTGTGGTATAAGATACATAAAACACTTTGGGACATGATCATGCTATTGGAAAATAATAATAACTTTTGGTTTTTTAACAGTAACTTCATCACAACACATTATTTGCTTCTTTAACATTGGACTACCTATTGTTTCTTTTCTTCCTCTGTTTTTTGTTTTACTTACCATTTTGAACTGCTTTTTTTTAAACGTATGAACGATGATATATAACGTATATGCGTTGCAATTATTTAATTTTGTTGTTGCTGTTTTTAAATTGTAGCTTGACAAAGGACAAAAAAAAAAAAAAGGAAAAAAAAAAAAAGAGTACCGTCATGTGTAGGATTTGTGCTTGCTGTAGCAT
The DNA here is from genome assembly GCA_024331685.1 of Stegophilus panzeri. Taxonomy (NCBI): domain Eukaryota; kingdom Metazoa; phylum Chordata; class Actinopteri; order Siluriformes; family Trichomycteridae; genus Stegophilus; species Stegophilus panzeri. The sequence continues at coordinate 28,381,850 of JANDJT010000228.1, forward strand.
TTGCAGTTTCTTTTAATGTCCAGCCTCAGCCATAATGGAAATACGTATGAATTTCTTTCTTATATACTAAATTCTTCATGTCTATCATCACAATTCCTCAACTTTATTCAAAACAAGTCGATTTGTATGAAAAGTCAGAAATAGTAAGAGACAGGTTTAGCGGTTGTAGCTAACAGTGACCGAAACCTAGCAAACGAGGCATGATCGCATTAATAAACCCCATAAGGAAAGCTTTGATCAATCCAAATGTTTTTGGGTGAAATATTCCTGTCTGAAACAACAGCAGCGTCCAATCGCTCAGGTCTCAGGCTGAGCCAGTGGGTAGATTAATCAGCTGCGTCTCCATTCCACGTCTCAGTCTGCATTACTGCTGTTTACTCCCTCAGAAGCCCTAGCATTCCCTGTACCAATAAACATGAGCACCCATCAAAGACAAGCAGCCTCGGATCCGTGAGATCAGCAGGAAATGGGCTTTTCTGTCTCTGGCGTGAAAGGGAAAAATAATTAGAGCTTTGCTTACACCAGTGCTGAGATATGTCACGGACATGTAAACAGTCTGAGAGAGAGAAAGAGCGAGAGCGAGCCATATGAAGGGTATTAGAGCCGGATATGGACATGGGAAGTTTAACAGTGACTCCTCACACACAGAAACCACAGCGAGACACTGGAAGTCTTTTATAGACTATTTATGGGTTAATTAACTCTTGTGCAGGGTTTATCAAGTCATTCAATAACTGCAAGTAACTCCAGAGAAAGTCATTCAGGTTGAAGTCAAAGACCAAAAAAAAAAAAAAAAAAAAAATAGATCGTATAGAACTTTACGTTCATTCGTTTAGCGGACGCTTTTATCCGAAGCGACTTCAAATGAGGAAATGCAAGCAAAACGATATATATCAAGCGGAGAACAATACAAGTCGTGCTACCGTTTGCGTGTAAGTGCAGATTTTATTTTATTTTATTTTATTTTATTTTATTTTATGGGTGGACCAGGGGACAAATTAGGAGTAAGTTAAGTGTTTCTTTTTCTTCTAACCTCAACATTAATACACCACTGGTAATGTCAGTAACAAAGTACGTTAGGGCATAAATTAATTGATGTTTAAATGTTAACTAACTAACTTTGAGTAATTGAGTAATGTGTATTCAATCTATTGTTAAAATAAGTCAATAGAAATTAGCAAAAGTTGATCACTTACTAAACCCTTGTCTCTGAATGTGTAAATTCTAGTTTTCAATTCAATTCAATTGTATTTGTATAGCACTTTTAACAATGGACATTGTCACAAAACAGCTTTACAGAATGACATAAATTTCAGGATATAAATTTTAAAAAAATTATGTATTTAATCCCAATAAAAAGGCCTAATTTAGTTCTGAGTTTTACCAGCTAACAAACACAAGCATGTTCATTAAGGCTCATGTTGCTTGTCAGTGTGCATTACTTTTATTCATTGTTGGTAGAAATGTGTTTCGTGCAGGTGTTCATTATTTGGTTGGTTATTAAAATGATCAGTTTATACAAGTAATGTTATTTATGATGTGTTCATGGTGAAGTTCAGTCAGTAC